>VZRI01008122.1:30033-45031 GCA_013397515.1 Upupa epops | reverse complement strand
CGCCGATTGGCGCGGCGGGGCGGCCCCTCCGCCAATCCCCGCGTCCGCCCCGCCCTGCCCCGCCCGCCCCCGCCCGGGACAGCGGCGACTCGAAGCCCCTCACGGTCCTGTTAGCGTCCGGCTGCCCCCGAGCCCCTGACCCCGCACAGTGGGCCGAGCCAGGGCTGCACGCTGGGCTTGGGCCTGATCATGCCCTGTCCCTACACGGCCCCTCCGGTGCCGCTGGGTCCGGGCACGGTAGTTCGTAACCGGCTGCACAAGCCCCCGTATCCGAAGTAACCCTCGGGAGCTGCGGGTTAGTCAGAAGGAGCCAACGGAACCTCTCAACTCGGAATTCCCCCTCTCCCACGTGTCTGACACTGGGGCTCCCGGACTGCGCCTGGCGGGGTTTCACAGGATTTTTAGCAGCTTTTGGGATGAGCGGGGCCAGAAGGACCACAGCACTGCGGGGGGTGGGGTGGATCCCTCCCGCATTCCATGAGGAAAAGGTCCCCAGACCCCTCAGAGCACAGCCTGGATGGGACTGGTGCTGGGCAGAATCCCCAAAGATACCAGGAGAATCCTATTAAAACCGAGAAGCTCCGAGAAGCGGAGCAGAGGAGGGGTCGTTGCCTCGGTTTCCCCCCTGCTTCGGGGGCAGAGCTCCGTGTAACCGGACCACAATGGAAATGGGAGAGGGAAGCGGTTGTTGCCTTTGATGTGACTAAACACTCAAAAAAAACCCCCATGTTCTTGTCCCTTAGATCTTCAGGAGAATGGAACTTCTTAAAGAAGACCTGGTGGCTCTGGTTCTGCTAAGGACCAAAGCCGTTGCCGAGACAAGACGAAAGAGGGCTGTGATGTGATGGGTCTCTTCTAAAGCAGAAGAAAAGGAAAATTCCTTTTTCCTATTTTCAGTGGCTGCTAATCTCATGGAGCGTGAAAGGCACATTGATGAAGAGGCTCTAGGATGACAGGCTCGCTCCCGACGGTCATAAAGCTAATCTGGTATCCTCTGTCCTATAAATACACACAAATATTACTGCAGCTATAGGATCAGCTACGATAATTGTTTCCTTCAGCTGTTCAAGACACGCTGGAAACTTTTCTAGCTGCCGCGCTGGCCAAGAGCTGTCGTTTTCTTGACAAGTTCTAGGGAATTTGTGTCTCTCCGTGGATACTCTTCCGAGACAATCCGTACGCTTAGCAGAGACAGGAGGAAGCCATACAGCTGGTGCTCCTGACAGTTGGCATTATGACATATCCAAGCAGAATGCTGGATTAAAACAGGCATCGCTCTGCGGACAGAAGTGACAGTCAGTTTCCTGACGCAGGTATGGGATGTTGAGGTGACATCTAACCAAGATGTAGGACACTGGTCCATACTGAACTCCTCCCCAGCACTCACAGGGAGTGGCAGGTGCCACACAGACAGACCTGCCCTGCTGTCCCTTCCACACTGGGCTTAGCCAAACACCACAGCCTACTGTGCCTTCAGGGTGGCAGTCCTGCCCACCACCCCTCTTCTCCTCCAGACCAGCACATCTCCCCCACATGTGGGTCTCCTGTTATTTAGAAGGGGCTTGAGCTTCCTCTTGGATGTTCAGGCAAAACTACATAAGGAAAAGGAGAGACACAGCATCCTTTCCAAGCTAGGTTTTCTCAGTACAGTGGGTTGGGGCAGTGTTTGGATGAGGATCTGGAGACATCCACAAGGTTTCCAGGAATCCAGGCCTCTCCCAGTACACAGCTAACAACTGCAGCCACAGTCTTTCACTCTCTTCAGGGAGATGAGCACAGCCAGTGATGTTGGTCCCAGCCCTCGCCGCATTATTCGCTGACATACTCTTGAGAACAAGTAACCATAAGGTACTCCACATGGGGTTAGACCTTGAGATCACCCAGAAACTTAATGAAATGCAGCATCAGCTCCATGTCTGCACAAGAGTGGCCATCTCTTTCTCCTCTCCACAGCTCAAGTAGTTGCTTATGTGCTTCTCTGGCTCGTCACAGGAATGAGGTCCGTGTGGTCTAACTGACAAGGTTGTTTGGGGCACCAGCTGCCTTCCCCCAGCTGTGAATCTGGGGAATGAGGAACTTCATGGGGAAAGAGAAACCAGAACTTCACCGAACGGGTTGGCAACCACTCTACCTCCAGAACACACACAGCCTGCTTTGGCTCTGCAGCAGCATGCACTCTGCTCTAGGAAGTGGCTTTGGGAGCACTGTCTGGCTTTGTAGGTCCTTCCCAGTCCACAAAGAGAATAAGAATTGGTGTGGATGAGGACAGACAAGGCATCTTTAAGGGGTTATTGAAGCAGTGTGTGAACTCCGCTGCATGTGGCTAATGAACTTGTTTCTCTGCCTCAACATAAGCTTTTCTACCAGGAGGAAAAAAAAAAGGCCCAACCTAATAAACTGACTCTTCAGTCCCCGAAATCACACACAGTTTTATCAGCAGCGTGTAGGTTATTACAGCAATGTGATCTACGCAGCATTAGGGATGCCATTTGAACAGGGGGTTTTCATCAAGCGTGCCAGCAAAGTCCCAACTATTTCCATTTAATTCCTTGTGCAATAAGATGATAAGAAGGGAGCCATTTGAATTGAAGTGCTGCTGGTATCTTTCAAGTCTCCCAGCTCCCCACTGTTTAAAAAAAATATAATAAAAATCAAAGGTCTAATCACTATTAAAAAGCACGGAGGTGCTGAACCGCAAGAGATTCCAGCGCGTGCACGGAGCAGGATAAACTGCCTTGGCCTTACCTTTCTAGGGGCACAAACACGGAGCTACCTCCAGCTGATAAGCAGCAAGAGAGGAGATGTGCCCCGAGTTTTCTGCAGCTGGAATCGTGAATAATTTTTATCAGCAGGCTGATAAAAGCTGCTGCTGCTCTGACAGACGGTGTTTGGGGTGGGTTTTTTTTTTTTGAAGGGAGAGGTGAAAAACAAAGTTCTTTGAAAAGTTGTCGCTGTCATTCCATGGCAGATGTGCGTCTGGCTCGGTTAACTGGGTTAACGTGACGCTTTAGCATGCTCAGTTACACGTGGAAGTCAAACTAGAAGGAATACATGAAATATCCAGCAGGGTATAGATCCACCGTTGCTATGGCAAGCAACAAAAAGCAAAACAATTCAGACAGTTTTAATAGCTACGACAACAATGTTGGAACCCTTCCTCTTCTGATTTGGTTGCACAAAGTTACTCTGTGATTTAGAGGCAAGGGATGCCAAGCGTTTTCACTAAATCCTCTTAGAAGTGAATAGAGATGCTTAAAAAACACCCAAACCCCCTCACAACAGCAGAAATGGTTTTGCCCTTTCCTCTCTCCACTCACAAAATCAAAAGCTATTGCTGCTAGGAACAAACCCAAGACTTAACCGAGTCAATGTGTAAGTATAAAATAAACCCAGTGGTACCTCACAACACTTCACTGCGCTACTGAAGTGTAACTGCCTGTTCCCTGCTCCGTCCAAACCAGCTAAATCAACCCACTGCTTCAGAAAGGTTCTTCAGAGAACAATACTCTGCACTTAGGGCCCTGCCATCCACATAACTTGCTGAAGAGCTGAGGAACCACATCCATTACCCGCTCTACTCTGCTGTAGCTAGGCCCCACCTGGAATACTAAATCCAGTTCTGAGCTCCCCAGTTCAAGAAGGAAAAGAAGCTACTGGAGAGGATCCAGCACAAAACCACTGAGATGATTGAGCAGCTGGAGCATCTGCCCTACAAGTTGAGACTAAATGATCCAGGGTTGTTCAGCCTGGAGAGGAGACTGAGGAGGCATCTCACTGATGCTGACCAATATGTAAAGGGCAAGTGCCAGGATGATGGGAACAGGCTCTTCTCAGTGATTCCCAGCAAGAGGAAATGGGGCAGTGGGTGCAAGTTGGAGTACAGGAGATTCTATTTGAACATAAGGAAAAGCTTTTTCCCTGTGAGGTATCAAAGCCCTGGCTCAGGCTGGCCAGAGAGTATCTCTGGAGAGATCCCAAACCCATTTGGACATGTTCCTGGGGGGTCTGCTCTAGGGGATCCTGCTTAGGCAGGGGGTTGGACTACATGATCTCCAGAGGGCCCTTCCAACCCCCACCATTCTGTGATTCTACGATCCACAGACTCTGGTAACACTTAGAATGGGTGACACCACAGAATACCTCTCTGCAGGGGTTCAGTCACCTTCCATAACCTGAATGTGGACACACTGTCCTCTCCTCATTCCTTCTGTAGCTCTAAGCTGTTTATTTCCCTCTGAAATACAAACACTATGTTAGAATAATCTCTAGTAAAACTCTGTTGGATGTAGGGAATTGGCACCAGACTAAATGGAAGCATAACTCCAGAGCCTGGGCCCTTTTAATGCACCCTGGAGGAAAGATGGTTTTGCTGTGCAAAGCCTCATAAAGTTTTTGTAGATATTTAAGCCAGTAGCCTCAGCTCTAAACAGAGCATTTACCTGTTCAACCGAGAATAAGGGCAAACAAGCTTTGTCCTTCTCTATGAGAACAGGCCTGGTTCTGTCTCCGCTCTGGTTCGTACTCCAAGCACCCTGGTTACACCGAGAAAACAACAGTCCTTTTGCTCTAATATACACCCGTAAGGCAGATGAGACAAAAAATCCCCTAAAATATGAGGTAAATTAAAGCTTCCAACTAAGGGGATTTACCAGTAAGTCACCATAACATGCAGATAAGTTATTCTTTCAATTCTGCAGCAACTTTCTCCAACTCGTTTGGATTAGCTAGTAGAAATCATGTCTCAAAAATTAAAGAAAACATCTATTGACCATTATATCAAATTCTAATTTTAGTCAGGAAAAAAACCCCTCCAACCCAAAGAATAATTAGGCTGTGATTTACTCTGGTAGTCATCTCATATTAACAATTTTCTCCCCGCTTATGTAATTCTGGCAGAATCGAATCATATATACAATGCTCGTAAATGCTGGGCTAGATTTAGTAAAGCCAATTTCCTACAGTATATTCAGGGCATTTCTCTTTGCTTTCTGTTATAATAAGACAATCAAGTTATTTAGTTTAAGGAGGTAATGTGATTGTCAGCCACGGGAGCCTCAGTTAGGATTTCAATAAGGGACACGGAAGGATTTTAATTTTTTTATTTGTTTAAGCTGTCATCATCCTGCAATAGGCTTCCCCCCCACATCCTATCCCCTCCCCTGCTAGTATGTAAACACCACTTAACTACCCAAGAGGCAAGGAGAGCGTCTAAGTCCTGCGAAGGGTGGGTGACACAGGATTGGCTCTGTTCTAAGCTCCCTACGTGGCACTGACTATGAAATGCTGCTGACAAAGGCAGCAGTGCCTGCTAACTGCATCCCAGCCAAGAGCACACTGCGAACCCACGGAGTAACCAGCCTTACTTAGGGAAAAGGCCATTTCACTCTTATTTTCCCCCTCTACAAGGACAAGACAGCATCAAGTCCAGGTTAGTTAGGTGTCAGATCTCCAGCACAAGCAAAGCAAATAGTAACAGCTGGGTCCCTGTGAGTCAAGACTGCACATGTGTCCCTAACTGTCTGTCCCTGCTTTCAAATGGATGTCTTTTCTAGATATGGAACTCCTCCAAAATGGGGCTGCTGCTGTGTGTGTTAACTGAGTAAATCCAGATCTAGGAGCCAAACTTTAGTCATCAAGGTATGAAAATGTCAGCCTCAGGCACTTGGAGACAGCAGGATGATTAATGGGAGACCACGAGGGAAGAACAAAAGGAGAACCCAAGAAGAGAAATAGATGATGGTGACGGAGGCAGGAGGTGTTTAAAGCTGCACAGACTCAGGAACTGGAAGCCAGAGGCAAAGTCAAACGTTACTGAGTCAGCCTGCTCCCGGGTAGCTCCTGATGACAGCCCCATCCAGACTCTCCCTCAAGCCCTGGAGTTACCAAACCAAGTCTTCATTCATATACTCCTGCGACGCATTCTGCGTGCGCCTGACATGGAAGCACCATTAACAACCAGCAGAGCACTCACCCCTTCAATTAGGCAGCATTATTGTTGAAATCGTTATCTCACATCTTTACAGGACTCCACCACGGTTGGGTTCTGCCATGCTATAAATTCACAATGAGAAGGCACTTCCCCAACTTTTTTTCCCCATCATTATTTATGAATAGATAAAGCAAATGGAAGTGTAATTCCAGCATCACAAACTACAATCAATCGTGATTTGCTCACAGTGCTACTACAGCCGTGCAGCTACTCCAGTCATCCCCTGGGTGCCGGGCCAGTGCCTTATTACACAGAACCTTCCTTCTCTGTCATCGAGTCCTCTAAACAAAACTGATTGTTTTAATATTTTCTCATTAGTTTCAGCTACAGAGCAGAGTTTGCTTTCTACATTTGCCTAAACCTTGTCTCACCATTAAGACCCTTCTTTCCCATATGACCCACGAGAGTTGCAGAGTGAAAAACAGACACTGTGTGCAGAAAACACACAGAAACAGCTCGACTTCGCTTAGACAGTTCCACTGGCAAGTTCTTCAGTTTCCACTAAACTTCCTCCCCTGAGGGTCTGCAACAGGAACGGGTTTTTTTTCCCTCCCCAAAGTAGCATAAATCAGTTCCCACACTCTCAGTAGCAGAGCCAAGATTAAGATGTAAAGGAGTCAAGAATGCAGAAGAACCCTCTTATTCACCAACAATACAATTTGCTGCTGATCTTCCATGGCCAAGGCAGCCGTGTCAATTATTTATAGAATCCGGAGCGTTAAACATGAAGTATTTCAGCCTGGGACAGCATGAAGGTAAAACCAGCACCGTGCTCCTGTCAGACTGCAGAATTGTGGGCAAGGACAGGCTATCCCTACACAGATCAGCCTTTTTATTGAACTATAAATTGAGAAAGGTCCTTATGAAGTGTCAGTTGAGCTGTTAAGTGACAAGCATTCTCCTTTTGTTGACAGCGTCACTCTGTATTTAATGGTTATCTAAAGGGCTATTTCTGCCAGGGAAACAACGAATGAGATCCTCCTAAAACACAACATCACCTCATCTGAATATTTACATGAAACCTGCGACCTTCTCTTTATCTGGACATACAAACAGCCTGTCACGGTCACTTCAGAACGTGCTCCCTCAATTCTGCCATTCTCATGTCGCTGAGAAGACCTCGCTGTGCCACACGCTACAGACGTACCACCAACTCACCCACTGCAACCACAAAACACAGCTTAAAATAACTTCCACTGACTCCTCAGAGTGGGAGATGCATTCAGAATTAGCAAGTGCTGCTAAAGAAGAGGTATCCATAAAATCGCTTCTTTTTAGCTGCTAAGAGAACTACTAATAGAGGGGAAGAAACCCCACTGGAACGCTGCACGTGGCGGAGAACCTGCTGAAAGCACTGAGTGGAATCCACTTCACCAGCCCAGACTTGGAGTGGGAATGGGAAAGGCAAAGCTCTCTCCACTGCAGAGTCTTGATTAAGAAATACTGAAACAAGTGTTGATCCTTCACCAGCAATAATCTCTCTGATGGCATTCAAAGAAAACTATTCCACATCACAACAGACTCCTTAACATTTTCCTCCCTGGGCACAGACTCCACAAAAAGCTCTTGTTTACTAAACTGTTATAAACAACTCATTAGCCACCCTAATCCCACAAAGTGGGTGGTGCATTAGTGCTAGGTGTCCATCATCTACTGCGGGAAAAGCTACAGTCTGTCTCTAAAAAGATCTCATTTATTTGACACCAACTTGTGAAATAAAAGGGCCTATTTTTACTTCAGATGAGCGTGGTTGGAGGCAGAAAAGCTCAATATTAATATGCCCACCACAACTTCCACAGGATGAAACCTTCAAACTAGAGTTTATCTGCACAGAATGTATCTGTGGGCTCACAGCAAGTTTGTGGAAAGCAAATACCCGGATTAAAACAGCCAAAGGCACAGTGAAAGGATTTCTATGGCTCACCTGAGGAACTAAACTGTACTAAACAAAACAACCACCACCTCCTAGATGGAAAAAGCTCCCCAAAAATCAGCCCACAAGCCAGAAACAACATGTCCAGAGGAGGGCCATGAGGATGACCGGAGGGCTGGGACAGGCTGTTCAGCCTGGAGAAGACTCCAGAGAGATCTGAAGAGTGGCCTTCCAGTACCTGAAGGGGGCTACAGGAAAGCTGGGAAGAGGCTGTTTCCAAGGGCTTGGAGTGGTAGGAACAGGGCAAACAGTTTCAAGCTGGAAGAGGGAACATTTAGACTGGAAGTCAGGAGGAAGTTTTTCACAATGATGGTGGTGAGACACTGGACCAGGCTGTACAGGGAGGCTGTGGATGCCCCCTCCCTGGAATTAGATGATCTTTAAGGTCCTTTCCAACCTGAACCATTCTAAGAGTCTATGAATTCTAGTAACACCAAGCGTAGCAGCAGCCACCATATGTGCTGTGCCCCTACTGAAAAGTTCTGTTGGAATATTCTGTGCCAAATCAAGGAGGAATTCTAACAGCATCTCCTCCCGCTGACATCGAGGGTGAGAGCTTCAAACACAGTGACTAAGAAATTTTGTCTGACAAACCGCTTACAGAAGGAGGAGTAATACTGAACTTTAAGATCAAAGTGTACAAGCAAGTGATTCACCTCCCTTCCTCATGCGCTGGCAAGACAGAGGCTAAACACAAGTGTGGTATTAGGTGCTTTGAGAAGCTCCACCTGTGTTTGAGAAAGAGCATCAGCATCAAGTGAGGAGGTGAGGGTGCACGGCCCTGCATGACTGGCTGCTACACCAAGATGAGCATCTTTCTTCCTGAGCTGGAGAGCTCTGTCTGTCAGAACACGACACCTGAGCGACTAACAGCACACCGCTCCTGACACTGCCATCACTCGCCCACGGCAGCAAGCTGAAGCCTTTGCAGGACAGCAGGAACAACAGAGAATGAATTTCCCAGCGCTCCCCTGCAATCAAAAATCTGAAAGCTGACAAGACTGAGGGGAAAAAAACCAGGATTTCACAATCTAGTGCAGGAGACTACTGTGTGTCCGCAGGGTCATGTAAAACACCACGTGCTAGAAGGAAGAAACAGCAAGGAGCTGGCAACACACAAAGTACAACACCCGCAGAAGTGATTGTGCTGATGCCAAATCTGGCCCTATCTGAGCCTTCCAGCCACTGCTGAGTGGATAGCACGTGCGGCAATGCCGGAGCTGGCAGAGACAATGCTGAGCACAGCTAGTGGCCACCTTGAAGTAGTAGCCACTTTGAAGCAGTAGCACCACACCCCTTCCCTGGGAGAACATTCAGTGGCCCAGAGGATAGTAAAGTCATAAGTACAGAGCTCTTGGTGGCGACTGCAGCAATTACCAAGAAACAACTCCCTATTCTCATTTTTCCCAGCCCGCTGTGATGCCGGACTCACAAGGTGCTGTGGTTCACAGTGCTGGCTGGGCTCCAGTCCTGGCTCTGGGGACCGGTACAACCGTAAGGACACAGCTCCTTGCCAACACTGACTCTGCTCCAATTTTAGCAAACTTCAGGCTTTCCAGATCGATGGTAAAGAATTTTGAAACTCAAAAAGCCTAACAGATTTACATCAGAGCTTATAGAATTAGAGAATGGTTTAGGTTGGAAGGGACCTCGGAGATCACCTAGTTCCATAGGCAGGGACACTTCTCACCAAACTAGGTTGCCCAGAGCCCTACTCAACTTGGCCTTATACCAACACCATTAACGCAGACATGTACAGAGAGGGTGAACAGGACTCTCAGATCTCCCAAAATATAGATCGATAACAACAGGAACTGACTGATTGCTATTTTAAGCATGGCTGAATTCTCAACTCCGGTGATATTAAGCTAAAAATTGCATCATGGTATATTTTAATTATATAACAGCTTGTGCAAGTTACAATCACTTCCAAAAGCCCATCTCTAGGTCAGAAGAGGTTCACTTGATATTTCAAACGTGGCTCTATCTCCCAAACAACTTTTTCTCCAAGAGCTGAACCTGGGACATCACGTGGCTGAAATTTAACAGGGATTTTAGGACATGAAGTAGCACCCTGGCAGTATCAATCAGCCTGAAAAAAATACTGTCTGACACTATCAGAACTGCCCTGGTGATCCACAGGAAAGGCTGCGATGCTGGCAAACTCAAACACCTTAACCGTGCCCTGCACAACACTCTGAGACAGCCTGAAGCTTTGTTAGCAACAGTTCAAGCTCATAAAAATTACAACGGGCACAAACACCTAAAACAGAGCAAATTTATCCCTGATTGCTGTTCCCAAGATGATGCTTCCAGCAGCACAGAACTGTTACCGGTAAGTGCCAACCACTCACACCTCATCCTGCTTCTCACTCTGTCCAGATCTTCTGCTCTCCCCAGAAATGTCCTTCTGTCTCAGCCCCCTGCTGCCAGGAAGAGCTGAGGCAGGGGGCAACACGCAGATAATTACTACAAACCTGATAATTACTACAGACAATTTCAAGGAGGCTGTTTGCTTTTGACTTTTGGAGGGATTAAGGTCGGTCTTCCGTAAAGAAGCCAGACAAAATCCCAAGGACAGCTACGTTCCTAGCAAAGATTTTCTTGCTTCTTGTCAATCACTGCAGCTGCTTGCAGTGCCCTCGGAGGGGTTTAATGAAGGCCTTTCCCTCCTCCCGCACAGCTCTGCCGGTGGGATTAAACCTGCCTCGTCCCTCCCCAAGTCTCCACGTGTACAACTGCACCTGTTAGAGAGGCGATTTCTCAGCACAAGTGAGCCGGTAAGAAGTGATTCCTTTGGGCATCTCAACAGCATTAACACAAAATGCAGTAAAAAGCATCAGAGAAGCAGAAAGCAATTTACTCCTGGTGGAAGCAACTTGTTTGCGATGCATTCCAAGCATTTTAACCGCCTGTATCAGCCCGGATTTAAGTCAGAAGGCAGCACAGGCAACGCGGCCACACTGAACCGTCACCTCAGGAGAATGGCAGTGGCTGCAAATTAACCGGTTGAGTTCATCTCGTATTTCTCTTTTTGTTCTCATCACAAAACAGGGCAGCAGACAACCCGCTATCGCTGCTGGACTGATTTGGCAGTGAGCTGCAGGGTGGGTATGAGACGGCTGCTGGACCTGTGAGAATGGGCATGCAAGGACACGCTTGAAAGCACCAGTCTCACAGGGTTTTCAGATACAGGACGACGCAGCTTTGGGGAAGACCTGAGCATTAGAAGAGTGGGCCCAGGAGTGAGAGGCGTCACTGGGACCCCATGCAAAATGGAGGAGGAGGGAATTCAGAACGCTCAGCTATGATTTGGGGAGGGGGGTGCCATTTGCCTCAAGAGGGAAGGTACCACATGAAGTCCCACAGGCTCCAAAATGCACCCCATGAGCTGTTCCTTTTACCTTTTTGTTCTACCCAGCATTTCTTCAAGAGCACTGTCATCTCTGGCTTTGGCATCCTACTCATCATCTATGAACTCATGTTGCCGTTTCCTCCCTGAAAGGAAAAAGTCCCATAGTCAGTCATTTGCTACACAGAGGAAAGGACACATTTGACAGCAGAGTTTTGCCACTATCCAAGTTCAAAGACCAGCGCTCCTGGGGCAGCCAGTATGGCAAGCTGTGCTCTCCGCTACCGAGTTGTTCATCCACAATCAATTGGTCAGCATTGACTCTAGAAACTTACCCCACATTTACCTGTGAGCAGCTGAAAAGCTGCCAGTACCTCAGACCTGCCTGGAAGAAAAGAGCAGGGCAACAACTCACCCAGAGGAAACAAAATTCCCAGCACCAAGAGAAGCTCACGCCAAGCAAACATCTTTGGTTTATTTTAAAACATTCTGGAAGTGCTTATCTATGTGAAAAGGCAGCGATACAACAGCGAGAGCTCTTCGTGTCAGGGAAGCCTTCGTTCCGAATCACATGAGCCAAATTCAAAATAAAACTAAGCGTGAGCATACAAAAGCAAAATAAATGTTCTCAAAAGGAGGTAACAGGGAGAGACTCCCACGGGGGCTGGCACATTCTGGAAGAGAGAAAGAGATTATATTTTATGGGAAAAGATTCAATAACCATTCTTTTCCCATAAAGCTAGTGATGGAGGATTGTCACTGCTCCATAGACACGCTGGGCACATTTCAGGGCAACAGGAACAGAAAATCGATTGCATCTTTTCCACGTGAGAGGACATTATCTCTATGGACTCCTAACGCCAACAAACAGGACCAAAGACGACCTCTACTAAAATGGAGTAGTCAGAATTAATCTGGCTGATAAGAGGGGTCGTCCGCTCATCTACGGCCTTGGAGTTTTATTTTTTGCTAGAGAAATAACTCTGCTCAGAGCTTCACCCTCCAGCGAAGGCAAAGAGCCCCCAGATGACACTCCATTAAAAGTCTAACAGCGGTGAACCCCGGCGCTGTCGCTCGGAAGCCCCATCGGCATACATTTCCTGACGGCTGGTGGCTGGAACCACGAGGAGCAGGAGCTTTATCAGGGGGTAATTTGACAGCTTCGACAAGCTCGGCTGAATTTATGGCACTTTCTAGTTTTTCCCTCCATTGAGCTGAGATGGAACTAAAGTTAATATTAGCAAAAATACTTTGCACGGGGGCAATTTTCCAGCAATGACTACACAACTCCAGTTATTAAGAAAATCTGCTAAACAAAGTCTCTTCACAGCCTCTTGCCACTCTCTCTAGACCAGGGGGAAGATGGATCCCCATCCAACCCACCAGCCTAGAGGAGAGATGCAGTAGATGGACAGAATCTTTGGCTCTAGAGCAGCAGCAGTGAATCGATTCTGGAACACCTCTGCATCTTTCTCACTTGGCAAGTCAGTAAAGCCCAAACAAGCCCTTTTTTTCCTTTCTTTATTTCATTTTGCCATAGCTGTTCCATTTCCTCTGTTACAATTCAGGGTTTTAAAGAGCACTCCTTGCATGCTTAGAAAGCACAGTTCATATTTAGCTCCCTAAAGTCGTATTTCTCTCTTCCTATATTTCCTTGCCAAGACGTGACATCTGTGGACTGTTCCCAAAAAAATTCCCCTGAATCATCTGTGATGCCTGTGAAACAGCGGCCAGAGCTGGCAACCAGCAGCTGTGTCTTTTAGGAAAGCGTTAGATCAATCTGGTAAGGGGAAGGATTCCCAGTAACTGCCACTAACATCCCCCAGGAGCACACAACTCCCAGACCGCGTCAGAAAAAGAGCACAATTACGACAGGACCAAAATCCATGGGAAACAGCGTTGCCACAGCAACTGACGGCCTCAGCACTCCAGTCCTCACTGCATTTCTGCACAGGCTTGATGACTCCTAAACCACGCGGAGGAAAATGAGTCTAGCGGGTGGGTTCATTCAGGAGAAACATGCTGCCAGGTGATTCCCTGCACGACAGCCCATTTCTACGTGGTTTCTCAGAAAGTGAGCCTTTGCAGACTTCTCTTTCCAGCACCACATCTCTCTTACTACCAGCACAGAGGAACTTCTGTAACAAAATCAATACTTCCTTGTTAACTACTCTTGGATCAGAAAAAGATATTATTAAATATTAAAACATTGAAAACAGGAATGTTTTAAACAAAAGTTACACTGAGATAAAATCCTGAGCCGATCAGATGAGCTTTGGAATGGGAAAACCCAGCTTCATGCTAGACTGAGTGTTAATGGGTGGTCTTCAGTGAACATAGCAGAACTCTGAAACCCCTCCAGTCCCCCTACACAAACATCACCCTCCCACAGCTGGGAAACATCAGGAAAGGCCTCGTTTGTCTTCCTGGCTGCCCTATCACAACAATAAAGCCAACAAACACCCAAGCCCATCAGCCAGCACGCTTTATAACGAACTACAGCTTGAAGCACAGACTGAGAAGCCCATCTGCTAAGAATTCTGTCTGCTCCCCACACTTCTGGGGCATTTCCTTCCATTTTGCTACTAGACAAGCCTTAGGGAGTGCCCCCTTGTGGTTACCTCTTCACCAAGGCCACTGGCTCTTCCGAGGGCAACCTGGCACACAAACTCGAGAGTCGTTATTTCCCACTCTGTGCTTTGTCTACTGCCCCAAAGAAAAACCATCTGATTTACTCTGTTGACAGATGAGAACAACGTTTGCACATGGTTTACTTCCCATCTGACATCCAATGCCAGCAGGTTTAACTTCACTTGGGCACCTTCACGTCTGATATGAGTAAGATCTGGCCTCACAGTATTGGAACAGGTGAGAACACTGCTGAGGTACCAGCTGTGAGTGACCCACAGCATCCTAGAACCTCTCTGGCTGAAAGAGACCTTTCAGCTCATCAAATCCAACCTTTGATCCAGCACTACCCTGTGCCTCAACACCGGGTCCACAACCCATTCAGGTTTCAACACCTCCAGACACGGGGACTCCAGCACTGCACTGAGCAGCCTGCTTCAGTGTCTGCTAACCTTTTAAGTGAAGAAATTCCTCCCCACATCAAATCTAACCTCCCTCCCCAAAGCAGCTGCAGCCATTCCCTCTGCTCCTATCGCCTGTACCTAGGGACAAGAGGCTGAGCCCCTCCGTCGCTCCAGCCTCCTGTCAGGGAACTGTAGGGAGCGAGAAATCTCGCAGCCAGGGCTACACACGACAGTCACAAAACTAGGAGGGAGCGGCGCTCCCACTGTCCCGGCCAGGAGGCCTCAGGGCACCGTGAGAATGATCCGGGAGGGGAACGGCCCCTGCGAGGCTCTTCTGGGGGCACCACGACCACCCGCGGGCCACAACAACTCAGGGACCCGACCCACCCCGGGTTGCTGACAGGGACCGACCGCATCTCCGGAGGCCGCTCGCCGCCCCGGTGCGGGAGTCATTCCGTGCCAGGCCGCAGCAGCCCCATCCCGCAGCACTCACCGCTCCATCCCGCTCCCGCTCCCGCCGCCTCACGGACCCGGAGGGGGAGGAGGGGAGGGCGGGGCCTAATCGCGCACGCGCGTTCCTGTGCTGCTGCGCATGCGCGGGCCCTCGAGTCCTCCCGGCCGCTGGGGGGCGCCGCCGCTGGCCCGCCCCCCCCGCCCAGCCCCTGCGCGGGGTGAGAGGTCGGCAAGATGGC
>VZRI01008122.1:0-29988 GCA_013397515.1 Upupa epops | reverse complement strand
ACGGACAACGAGGACTATTACTCGCTGCTCAACGTGCGGCGGGAGGTGCGGCCGGGAGGCAGCGGGGATGGGCGGGTCGTTAGTCCGGTGTCCGCCTGCACGGGTCGGGAAGGGCTGGGGAGGTTCTAGCGCGGTGAGAAGGGGAGGAGCGGGGCTGTCCCGGCGCGTCCTCCTCTCGGCATGAGGCCCAGCCCGGCGCGGGGCTGCTGTGGGCAGCGGGTGCTGCTGTGGCTTCGGTCGGGGCGGAGGGCGGGTGGTGTCAGAGTTGTTCCTGAGCCTGTGTGCGGTGACCTTGTCCCTGCCCTGTGCGTCCCCCCCGGGTTTTGGCCAGTGCTGGGCGGGATTCAGGCTGGGAGCAGACACGTTTCTCACCAAGCGCCTCTCATCGCAGAAACAGGAGGATCAGGAGGCCTCGAATTCATTTTTGAGAGTAGCTGGGCATTGCTTGGTGTGGTTTTGTTAAGTTAGAATGGTTTGGAACTTGGCAAGAGGGAGCCACTGTTTTATACTAATCAATCGTTAAATTGCCAAAGATCTGGGTGTTTGAACTGATGGGGTTTGTTTTATGTAGTCATAGAATCACAGAATCATTTCGGTTAGAACAGATCTTTATGGTCATTGAGGCCAACCATGAACCCAGCTGACCCAACCCACCCCCAAACCCTGTCCCTAAGCTCCGGATCCCCCTGACTGTGAAACATGGCCAGGGATGGCAATTCAGCCCCCTTCCTGGGCAGCCTGTGCCAAGGGCTGAGGACTCTTTCCAGGAAGAAGTTTCTCCTCGGGGCCAACCTAACCTTCCCCTGGGGCAGCTTGAGGCCATTTTATCTTGTCCTGCCCCTTGTTCCTTGTGAGAAGAAGCCAGCCCTCACCTCTCATTAAATGCAGTAGTGATATACATTGGACTCTCTGTGTGTTGTATATAAACAGTGTTTGCTCTTGAATCAGATCAGCCTAGGTGTTAACACTTTGAGCTAAAGAAGCCTTTTACTGAACTACTGCTACTGCAACTTCTAACAGGAGCTCAACATTTAGAAGCAATTCATTCTGATAGCCTTGAAAGAATAATTTTTGGAATGAATGTCAGTACTTGTGGCCTCAGTGACAGTCTCCACTGTCTCATTTGTGGAAATCTGTGTTGCTGGAGGAAAAGTATGTGACAGTAAGTGCGGAACTCCCTAACACCATGCAGTGGAGTGCTCTTAGAACACCTACTGTGTGACTCAAGCCTGAGTCCTGCTAAGAGCTAGTGGCTGTGCTTTTAGATCAGTTTTGTAACTCCCCCTCCCAAATATCAGCATTGTGCTGCTGTAGAGATTAAAAGGAAAGTGGGAACCACACAAGGACTGCAACTGATGGAGAGATTAACAGCCAAGACTGAACAGTTAGCTAAGCTGAGCTTCCAGCTCTTTGCTAGAGACCAGAAAATTCCCAGCAGGGAGCTGGAAACCAAGTTAAAATGGTCTTTGAGGGAGTAATTCCAGCTGAGAGTAGTAGTTGCTTTGTTAATTACCCCTTGCTAATTAAATCCAGTAGTATTATCCTGCATAGCAGCAGAACACGGCGAACTCGCATTTCTATGCGCTGAGCCAGTGAAGTGGCAGCTGAGCTCTAAACAACAGTGAACCAGTGACCCTTGTCACCCCACCAGGCGATGTTCACCCCGTGTTTATCTAAACGTTTAATCTTTCATAGATTTCACTAGCAACTACATCACTAGCGATGTAGAGCTGTTCGGCGAAGCCATTTAAACACACCCCATGTCCCCTCCCAACCCCCCAAGCAGGCAGACTGGATGCCTTTTCATTTTGCCTGGATTTGGGGTAATAAAAATGTAACCTCCACGTGATTATTCGAGACTGACGCGTTCCGCTGCGATTTGAAATGATACCAGTATTGCTTTAGCGGTTTCTAAGAGGTTATTGCTCATAAAATATTGAGCCAATGACCCAAGCTATTCGATGATGATGAAAGGCCCAATCTAACGTTTTATTGACTGGAGCATTTCTGAAAAATGAAACTGCTCGTTTCTATTATATAATCAATAGCTCATTAAACCATTTATCATTAATTTGATTAAAGAATGCTATTTTAGACCTGTATGTTCTCCTGTCTTCTCAGTCGAGTCCGAGACAGCACAAGGTAGAAAAGGGAAGGAGTTAACCTAGAGCTACCTTTACTGTCTTAGAGTGCCAGCAAATTTGGCAGCTCCCCTTTAGCTGTATCATTTAGAAACATTATTTTTATAGAACCATCAAAATGGTATAACCATGCAGAGAAAACATCTCTTCTGTTAAGCTGTCCTCAAAATTAAACCAGTTTCTATCTTTGGCTCATGCTTCTATGATGAAAACTCAGACTGTCCTTACCACAAGCTGGAGAAAGAGATAATACTTTAAGAAATGAACTTTTAGGGCCTTTATTTCCCGGGTGAAAGCTTGGAGACTGTGACAGCTGCAGCTGCTGAAGAGCATTCAGGTGAAATAGCATCGGTGTTGTTAAACTCTGTCATTTTCTGGATGCTCCCCTGTTGCTTGCTGACATCCACAATAAAAGCATGCTGGTTCCTGTAATGAAGGGATGACATTTGCTTGATGGAGGCCAGCAAGGACTCATCATGTTCCCAGTGCAGAGAGGTGGTTGTCTGCGCCCCAGGAATCAATTCTTGCCTGGGCAGTTCTGTCAGTAGCTGGTTGGGAGCTCAGTGAGGCTGCTGGTCCTGCTGCCTATTGACTCCAGCAGCTGCATTTTTGAAGAGGTATAAACCAGTTCCCAAGGAACAGACCACTTGAGATGAGGGAGAAGGTACCAGGACTCTGCAGTCACAAGGTCATGCTGCTGTGAGGTTGTCTCTTGGGAGAAGGAAATAGAAGGAGTGGGGTTCATTCCGCTGATCAGGAGTGAACCATCCAAAATCCTGCCCTTGGAGTGAGGCCAGGTGCCACTGAAGTTCTAGAGTGCTTGTGGGGCTTTGTTTTTTTCCTTAATGCATTTAGAGACCCACTTGTTCCTGTTGCCTCCCATCCACTGTGGCTGAGCTGTTCTGGGGGCAGACCACAGCGTCATAGAATCGTTCAGGCTAGAAAAGACCTTTAAGATCAAGTCCAACCCCTAACCCAACTGTCCCAAGGCCACCACTAAACCCTGTTCCTGTGCTCCAGATCTCCACGACTTGTAAACACATCCAGGGATGCAGTGCACCTCCTTCCTCTGAGCACAGTGTGGGGAAGCAGGTGCTGGGAACAAAGCAGGAGAGAATGTAAAGCTGTGCATGGACACAGATTGCTTGGAGGGAGTGTTTTTTCTCTTTGGATACCCGAGTGTGGACTGCTGAGCTGCTGCTGTCACTCGTTCTCGTACAGAGAACCCCAGTGTGCATAGATGAACTTCTTATTTATTTATGTCATGAAACAAACATCCATTCTTGATTTTGTTTGAATAAAAGTGTAATGTGATAGCTGCTGGACTTCTCTTTAGGGACAGTCTCGAGGATGATTTGCAATAGCATTGCTTTTACTTCATTTTTTTCCTGCTTTTTCTCAGGCTTCTCAGGAAGAGCTAAAAGCCGCCTACCGCCGGCTATGTATGCTGTACCACCCGGACAAACACAGAGACCCGGAGCTCAAAATACAAGCTGAGCGGCTATTCAACCTTGTGCACCAGGCTTATGAAGGTTAGTAGGAGTCTGAACTCTGCAGAAGCTGCTCTGGGGGGTTTTCTAGAGGAGAAGCCGTGCCTTTGTGCAGTGTTACAGAAGACAGCATTAGATTTGCTGATACTTAGTGGTGCTTTGTCTCTTGCTTCTGTCTGCACATCAGAGGAGCAACACAATACACACAATGCAAGAATGAGAAGTGGAGTCTCTGCCCTATTTCTTGGGTGTTGATAATGTTTTCTCCATTTCCTCTTCTGAAAAGACTCTCCCTCAACAGACTGAAGGCTGAAAAGCTTCAGGTTTGATATTTTACTTTTGAACAGAGGCTGAGAGTTGTGGCTGTTCAGCCTGGAGGAGACTCCAGGGAGATCTTATAGCAGCCTTTCGGGTTCTGAAGGGGGCTACAGGAAAGCTGAGGAGGGGCTGTTTCCAAGGGCTTGGAGTGGTAGGAGCAGAGGGAATGGTTTCAAGCTGGAAGAAGGGAGGTTGAAACTCTAAGTCAAGAGGAAATTCTTCACACTGAAGGTGCTGAGAGGAAAAAGGTTGCCTAGGGAGGTTGTGCATGCATGCCCCCTCCCTGGAAGTGTTCAAGAGGAGATTGGATGGGGCCATGAGCACCCTGGTCTAGTGGGGGGTGTCCCTGCTGATGGCAGGGGGATTGGCACTGGATGATCTTTAAGGTCCTATGAGTCTGTGAATCCTGAGTAGCTGCTCACTAGCACCTATTGTTGTTCTCCGTTGTTTTTCTGCAGGCTCTTGCCTGTGCTGAGACTGTGATAAGCACTCTGGATTCAGAGTAGTTAGAGCTCTTTTCTCATACAAGAATTCGAAAGACCTTTAAAACATTCTGAATTAAGCTGGCATATACCTCCACCCTAGTGTCACCACACTTAAAAAATGGTTGCACCACACGAGACCCTCAGTCCTGTCGCCTAAAGGCAAAATGATGAATAAATATTCCCCTATCATGCCTCAAGAATGAGCTAAAAATGGCTTTTTCACTCTCCTGCCACCCCAACTCCTGCCTATTTTCTCCCCCTCCTCTTCTATCTCTTAATATCACACAGCAAAAGATATATTTGATCAGAATTTATAACAGATAGTACCTGCCTGTGACATTTAGCCAGCACAATTATCTTCCAAGGAGGTCAGATCAAAGCTCAATTACAAGCATAAACCTCTTTTGGCCTTAATGTACACATCCAGCTCCCTGAAGACTCATCAGCTCCTCCACAGTCAAAAGAAATATGTGAGAACGATAGAGCTGATCTTGGGACTCTGGGAACAGAGTATTTTGACAATTCTTTTAAATCTGTTTGAAGGAAGAGGGTGGTGTGAGAGCCAGTGCATTCCAGCGTGTCTGAAATCGTAGATTCCTCTTGAATCTTGGGGGATGAGTGGCTGGAGATAGGTGGGCAGAGAGCGACCTGGCAGTGCTGGTTGATAACGAGCTGAATGGGAGCCAGCAGAGTGCCCAGGTGGCACAGAAGGCTAGTGGCATCCTGGCTTGGATCAGCAATAGTGTGGCCAGCAGGACTAGAGATCTAATTAACCCCCTGTACTCTACACTGGGGAGGCCTCTCCTCGAGTACTGGGGGCAGTTCTGGGCCCCTTGCTTCAAGAAAGAGATTGAGGTACTGGAGCGGGTGCAGAGGAGCAACGAGGCTGGGGAAGGGACTGGAGGGAAAGTCTTATGAAGAGAGGCTGAGGGAGCTGGGAGTTTTTAGCTTGTAGAAGAGGAGACTCATCAGGGACCTTGTCGTGCTGTCTAACTTCCTGAAGGGAAGATGTAGACAGATGATGATTGGGCTCTGATCCCAGCAATTAGTAATAGGACAAGAGGGTAGGGCCTGAATCTGCCAGGGGAGGGTTAGGCTGGATGATAGGAAGCCCTTCCTCACAGAAAGTGTGATCAGATACCGGCATGGACTGCCCGGGGAGGTGGTGAAGTCCCCGTCCCTGGAGGTGGTGAAGGACAGCCTGGCTGTGGCCCTTAGTGCCCTGGTCTAGCTGATTGTGGTGACTTTAGGTCCTGGGCTGGGCTGGCTGAGCTCAGAGATTTTTTCCAGCCTCAGTCATTCTGCTATTCTGTCATTCTGTGCATTCTTTTTCCAGAGTAACGGCTGTGCAGACAACCAGTGTATCTCATTTTCTCTCTTGTATTGGGTGACTTTTGAGGAGATTCTTGTTCTCTCTGCATTTTTGCAGTTCCCCTGGGGCTGATGTTTGGCCAGGCCAGGCATTTTTTGGTTCTTGGCATGTCCCACATGTCTGGGATAGAATTACAGGGATGGTGAGGAAGACAAAAGACATGGAGTGAAGCACCAAAGAGCTTTGGAAGCTGGACAGAGATCCATGGCATTCCTCCTCAGAACACCTGCAGGAAGGGCTGTGGCTGAATTGCTCATATTCCATGGATCCTAAGAGCTTTCTGTCACCCTACCATCAGAGAAAGCAAAGTGACCCCCCTGCTACGTATTCACTTGGGCTGCTTGGCTCTCCTGTGGTTCTTTAATGTTTTCCTTTGAAAAGTAACCATGAAAAAAAGGCCTCTGGGGGGAAGTGGTCGTGCCCTGTCTGTACAGCATGTGAGAATGTTAAAAGGAGTTAACTGTGAAAGCTGGATGTGACTGTAGCCCAACGTGTTTCCAGGATCTGTGTTTGAGTTCCCAATAACACACTGGAGGAAGAAACTAGAGGAGAAGACCACAAACTGAGTTCTCTCCTCTCTTTTGGTTTTAACTTGCAGTGCTTAGTGATCCACAGACCAGAGCCATCTATGACATATATGGGAGGAGAGGACTGGAAATGGAAGGATGGGAGGTGAGAGAAATTTTAGCACCTTATGGCCATGGAATGTACTCAACCCACCTTTACCTGATGTGCTCGTTGAATCGAGCTGCCCTGCCACCTTGATGCTAATAACTGCCTGTTTGTTGGAAGGCATCTTCCTTTAGTTATTTCTGTCTCTGACAAAATACCGAGATGGATTTTCAAAGGAAACTTGAGTTTGTTTCACTTGGCAAGAGAACAATAAACCTGACATTCAGAGATACCTAATAGGATATTACCATGACAGGCAGCAGCTTTGTCTGAGACAAATGCATCCTTATTGGCCATCTAGGCTCATCTTTTCATCTGAAACTTTTTTGTTCACCAGCAGCAGCTCCCTCTGAGGCTGAAATTACCTTTTTCTTACTGGGCTTTTTGGGGTCAGGGTTTGTTGGTTTGGTTTTTATGGGCTTTGAAAAAGAACTTGTGTGTTTGTGGCTTTCCCTTTGTTAAGTCCCCTTGGAAACCCCTGCTAGACTTAGCTGATCGCACTGCACAGCTTGCAGCAGGTCAGGTCAAGTCTGGAGTTAGTAGCAAGAAATGTGAAGCAGTAGCAGTATTTACAGACATTTTTGGGCTGCTTATGGAGAACTTGATGGGATTTGGAAAAGCCAAATCCATACCTAGAGCCATGTCTGTTCCAAACCCTCATTTCCCTGAGCTGTGTAAGGTAAACAGCTGTGAAGCAGCATGGCCCAGAATCACTAACCTCTCGCTTAGACGGCTTGCAGTCATTCTCCTTTCTGTCTGCACCTAGCAGAGGAGTTAATGGATAGCTCTTGGCTGTGCTGCATCTCTTGGACTTGCAGTATAAAAGCTGTTTGTCCAGGGAATAGAAATAACAAGACCATTTTCCCTTCTCTCAAAGCACGAGAATTTCTCTCATGCCTTCCATTTGGTCTGATCTGGATTTTTGCTTCCAAACTCACTGAGTGGTGAAATTCATGCAGAGCAGCTTAGAGCAGCCCTGGGGCACTGTGTTAGACTGTGACAGGGCAATGGACCTGCATCCCATCAGCAGTGCCACACCCTGAGCATCCTCATGGTTTGGTTTTGATTTCTTCTCTGAGCAGGTTGTGGAAAGGAAGAGAACTCCAGCTGAAATCAGGGAGGAATTTGAGCGTTTGCAGAGGGAGAGGGAAGAGAGAAGACTGCAGCAGCGAACTAATCCAAAGGTAAGCCAAGAGCTACAGTTCATCCTACTCTCAAGAGTGAATCCCCTCCATCATTAGGAATGTGCAGGGTGTGAAGAGCCTCAACAGGGAGTTGTAGTAAGTAGTCCCTTAGGTATCCACGCTTAGATCTTTTTCCTCCTTTGAGTACCTAGTTTCTCCAGACCATATAGGGAAAACAGATAATCCTTTGAAAAGTACTCCTCTGTTGGAAGCTCTTTTATTGAAACACACAGGAGCAGCTTTTCTCTTTCAGCAATTTCAAGGAAACAGACCTAACACTGAAATGTTTATGATTTCTTTCTGAATACTCACAACACAGTGAAACTCCCTGCAGGTCCCTGGCAGGTTTTCCTTTTGACACTGCTGCAGTGTCTCAACAATGTGGGGAGATACTCAAATGCAGCTTTGAAATCCATGAAAAATGCAGTTGGCTACCAGAGCAGCTGCAGCACAGTGAGCAGAAATCAGCCTGAGCAGGACTGGGGATTGCCAGCCTCTTCTGGAGAGCACGATCGTGCTCTGGGGATGAGCAGCATCAAGTATTCCATTCCTATCTCTCAGTCTGTCTGAGCAGCCATAAACTGACACTGTGACCCAACTCACAGCTGAGTCTTGGCTGTTGGGAGATGATGAAGAATTCTGCACTGAGGATGATGTTCTCATGGTAGTGCTGGGGTGGCAGAGAGCTGGAAATGACAACCAGCTGCTGGTTCCTCTGTCACCTGCTGTGACTGGAATACTCTGCTGGTTTAGAATGCTGATGGCCTTGCTGGCTCCTGGCTCGAAAAATATGTTAGGCAAACCCCTGTTCTGTCATGATTCTCACTGTCTGAGAGCTTGGTGAATCACAAACATCTTGGTTCTCATGCAGTGAATAACATTATCCGAGAGCTGCATCTCCACTCCCCAGATGAATTCCTGCTTCACTGCACCCATGTCTGTATTTTTGCAGGGCTGTTATCAGAAACATTTTTATAGCTATTTTTTTTAGATGCTTTGGAAATCCATTTCTCTCTGCAGTAAAGAGCGTTTATCTCCTCTATCTACCTCTCTGCCTGCAGATACCTGTGTAGCCTAAACTTTCTCTGTCCTGAAAAAACAAACTGCAATAAGAGCTGAAGTTTTGTTTTATTTATAAAAGCTGCTGTTGTGGAACTCTCACAGGAGTCTCACAGTCCACACACAGCCCATCCCAAAGCAAAATGGCTGTGAAGGATGAGGCCTCCTGTGTCCTCATGGTCATTTATGGACTTCTCGAGTGTCGCAGCATAACCTGCACAACCCCAGAAACAAACTGCCAGTGGATTAACTCCTGTCACCACTGCTCTGGAAGGTTGCTGGTGCTTCCAAGGCCAGAAATCACACGACATTAAAGACATTCATTAATGACTTGGATGAGGGATTAGGGTGCACTGTCAGCAAGTTTGCTGATCACACAAAGCTGGGTGGTGTCGCCGACACCCCAGCAGACTGTGCTGCCAATCAGAGAGACCTGGAGAGGCTGGAGAAATGCAATGAGGTACAACAAGGGTCAGTGTAGAGTCTGGCATCTGGGCAAGAACAACCCCAGGGACCAGGATAGGTTGGGGACTGACCTGTTGGAGAGCAGCGGAGGAGAAAGNCAGTTCCAGAAGGACACAGAGCTGCTGGAGGGTGTCCAGTGCAGAGCAACGAAGATGATGAAGGAAGTAGAGCAGCTCCCTGCTGAGGAAAGGCTGAGGGAGCTGGGGCTCTTGAGCTTGGAGAAGAGGGGGCTGAGGGGGGACCTCATTCCTGTCTCTCAATCTGTGAGGGGTGGGTGTTAGGAGGATGGACCCAGGTTCTTCTCAGTGTTATCTGGTGCTAGGACAACGGGCACTGGGTGCCAGCTGGAACAGAGGATGTTCCATACAAATATCAGCAGGACCTTCTTCCCAGGGAGGGTACTGGAGCATTGGAAGGGGCTGCCCAGGGAGGTTGTGGAGTCTCCTTCTAAGGAGACATTCCAGACCCACCTGGCTGTGTTCCTGTGTGACTTGGTCTGGGTGATCCTGCTGTGGCAGGGGGGTTGGATTGGATGATCTTTTGTGGTCCCTTCCGATCCCTAAGGATTCTATCTTCTTAGTGGACACAAGTGGGAACACAGTAAGGCATAAGACAGAAAAACATCCATCCGTGAAGTTTTGATACTGACCTTGGCACAGACTTTGAATCTGTGCTGGTCTTTGCAAAACAGATCAACAAATGCAGATCTCCAGGCTGCGGGGGATAGTGCACAGACACAACTTGTTTGTACCAGTGGGGGGGAAACAAGCACAGGGCGTTACATGAAAGTCTGCTGACAGCACTATTCCAGGCAGGAGGGATTTCTGGATGGATATGAGGGTGGTTGGGGTCAGGAGAGTGTTCTCTGGTTCTTGCCACCTCAGGTTTCTCTGTGACTTGGGGAATTTGACATTTTACATGGGCACCTCGCCGTGGCTGTGAGCAGTATGGAGCAGAGCCGCTCTGTGAGCCTCAGCCTCTGTGTCCTGGGATAAAATTAGCCATCTGGGTGTTTACAGCAATTGCTGACTGGCAGCCTGCAGAAATGTCTCTCCAGGCAGTGTTCCTGTGCAATTGGGTAGCGCAGCTGCGATCGTTTCATACACCAACACAAGTTATTTGAAAATTTCCAACGTTTTGTCGGTTCTATAAACCGGTTCCAGCAAAATAAAGCATTTTCACCACAAATGTTGAGCAATAACCAGATGTAGGCAATTTGGCAGGTTTCAAATGGAATCTATTATTTGCTTTTAGAGCTTTGTTTTTGCTTTCAAAGATGTGCGGAAGGGTTGAAAAGTTCATTCCTTGATTTGAGAAGAACCGCTCCCTGTTAGGAGAAACTCAATCCCTTTATTTTCCTGCTGCAGAAGGTCAACATCTAAGAAATGCCGATCCCTCACAGCTTAGTCTGGCACAACTTCCATACATCACCTTCCAGAAGGTGAACAGAGATGAGGAGGGAGTTTGTTCTTCTCTGGCACACCTCTTCGTTCCATCAGGAGAGTGTTTCGCAGGATGGTGAACAAACATGATTTGTAAAGGTGATACCAGCCACCAGCTCTGCTGGTTCTCTAGTGCCATTCGCAGCTTCCTGCCCCACTGAGCTGGCTGCACTGTGGCTCATTGCATCCGTGCACCTCCGGCTTCTGAGCAGAGTTTACAGCTTTTTCCCTGCTGCCCTTCCTTTGGGGAGGGCTTTTTCATTTCCACAGCTCTGAGCAGGTGGCTGATGGGGATCCGCGAGCAGCAGCGGTCCCCTCTCCATTATCCGGTGGCATAGGGGAGCTCTCGTTTGCTGGGAATATTTTTAACTTTACCATCTGCTGCTTTTCCTGTGCCTGCGCCTGAGCCAGTTTCCTTGCCAGCATCTATAGACCTCCGAGGGTGACTTCACCAGCTTGGTGGGAGGTGGAACGTCCGCACGGAGTCAACCGCTCACCTGGGCCAAAGGCAGCTGAGCAGATCTGCTGGAGAAGGAACAGGATGCTCCTGCCCTGGAACGGGGCCTGTGGTTTCTCATGGATAGGTTTAGGTGTTTCCCTTTTTCTCTTGGGAGGGATATCTCTTCTGAAACTCAGAGGTGTGAAAAGGATATGGTAAGGTGTTGCATATGACTGAGAGAAAAGAGATGCAGTGAATTCACAGAATCACAGAACATTAGGGACTGGAAGGGAACCTGGAAAGATCATCCAGTCCAATTACCCTGCCTCAGCAGGATCCCATAGATTCAGTCACACAGGAACAGTCCAGGCAGGTTTGAAATGTCTCCAGAGAAGGAGACTCCAGAACCCCCCTGGGCAGCCCTGTCCAGTGCTCTAGCACCCTCACTGGGAAGAAGTTTCTTCTCCGATTTATGTAGAACCTCCTCTGTTCCAGCTGACACAGTGGAGCATCAATACGAAGGGTTTGCAGTGTGAATAAACACAGTAGAGTAAAATGGTTTACAGTAGGGTTTTTTTAGTGCAAAACTTGGAGAAAGCTTTACTGCTGCTTCTATTCCAGTCGGAGTTGAAAACGCACCATTCCCTGTTGGTTTGCCGTTCAGATTCAGCATGCTTGCTACTCAGCACAAGATCCCTCGTTTAAAAATGTTTCACTTGGAATTTAAAGCAGCAGTCAGGCTGAAAACCTCTTTCCATCCTGCCTCTGTCACAAAAGATCTTGGCTTGAAGAGCATCGGGGAACAACAGAACTAGTTCTCTCTCATTGAAGGAAATGCTCACCTGTGTTTAGACACCCTTGATCGGCCGCTCTGCCGTGCATTTGCTGGGATTCCATCGAGTGGAGCTGGCACTTTCTGTTTCCCTTTGGCTGTTCTTTCTGGAGGGCTGGCGAGCAACGCGGGGCTGTCCCGCTTCCTAGGCGCTTGGCGGGTTTGCCTCACGTCCCTCATATTTTGGCCGCCTTTCAAGGAACAGTCCAGTGTAGGAGAAGGCTGCAACTGAAGAAGCTGTAGCATCTGGGGAGCAGATCCCTTGAAGGTGACTTTGCAGATAGTTCCTGAAAAGTCATCTTTGCACGAAAGGCAGGAGCTGTCGCCACTGCTCCACAAACAAAACAATGAAGCAATTGCTTGGAGATTCACCAGCCTGCCAAGGGTGCTTTGGAAACGGTTGGGGCACAGCCCCTGTTTCAGAGTTCTCCTGGAAATAATCAGACCTTCCAGCCCTGAGATACCTATTGAACTTTTGCTGTAAGAAATGAGAAGATAAACATTGGAGAAGAGGTCAGGAATCTCCCCAGCAAATACATTGTTAGGAACCAAACCGGAGAGAAGTCTGGAGTCCGCTCAGACTCTGCAGTTCTTCCTATATTTATGGCTCAGTGTTTGATTAGAGCAGAGAGAGCAAGGGAAAGTGGTTGCTCCAGATGCAACGACAATTTATTCCATGTGTACTTGGACTCTGTGAGAGTGGGTTTGCGCCTACCCAGCTCTTCTTTATGCAGATTGCTCCGAGTTCATCCTGTGCCTGTGCGCAGAGGGGTTGTTTTATTGCAAGCGGTACATTTTACTTGAGCTGGAATGCTGTTTGATAGGTCTGTAGGGAAGGTTTCCAGAGTTTCTTGCAGTTCTCTGACCCAGACACAGATCTAATATTGCCCTTTTCAAAGAAACCCACTCCTGCAGTTAATCCTGAGTGAGCACAGCAGCAGGGAGCCAGACTGTTTAGCTGTGGTCTAGTTTTTGTTGTAGAAATAAGCTTTTCTGTGGTCTGAGAAAGGAAATATTTACCATTTGCTGCAGGTCTGTCTTTGTCAGGCTCTTCTGATTACAAGATAAAGACTAGAAATAAGAAAACAACATTACTGCTCCGGTAAATTGCAAGTGAACAATGCGGCTCAAAGCTGCACGAGGAAATGAGAAAAGGCTGAGCAAGCCGGGTGTCTTGAGCTGGAAAAAAAGGAGCCTGGGGGGTGACCCCATGAATGTTGATCACTATGGAAAGGGAGGGTGTCAGGGAGGGTGCCAGGCTCTGCTCAGGGGCACCCAATGCTAGGATAAGGGGCACCAGTTGTCAGCTGGAGCAGAGGAGGTTCCACATCAATCTGAGGAGAACTTCATCCCAGTGAGGGTGACAAGAGCCTTGGAACGGGCTGCCCAAGACTGTTGTGCAGTCTCCTTCTCTGGAGATGTTTAAACCCCTTTTGGCCTGTTCCTGTGCAACTGGATGTAGGGGATCCTGCTGTGGCAGGGGGATTGAACTGGATGGTCTTTTGAGGTCTTTTCTTTTGATGGTCTTTTCCAGTCCCTAACATCCTGTGATTCTGTGAAAGCTGAGTTACTCCAGATAACTCACAAGAAAAACGCACTTAGAGGATTTCCATTGAAGAAAATCCACCTCTAAAATATATTATTTCAACTTTACTGACAGAACAGAGTCAATTGTGGGGGGAAGAAGAAACCTGCTGTGTAAGCGTTCAACCTATTTCTGTAACGTGTCACCACAGAAAAATTACCTATTGGTGTTATCAGTCGCATTCCTGCTGGAGAACTCTCTGTTATCCGGTTTATTTTATTATTGTGTTTTATTCTGTGTATTGCTGGTTTAGACTGCTGTAAGAGTTCTTCTTTCTTTGTCTTGAACGTGTGAGAAATGCCTTTTAGGGCAGAAAATCACAGAATCATTCGGGTTGGAAAAGACCCTTTGGATCATCGAGTCCAACCATTAACCCTACTCTACAAGTTCACCCCTAAACTCTCCCCCCTAACACCGCAGCTAAGTGACTCTTTAAGACATCTAGGGATGGTGACTCAGCCACCTCCCTGGGCAGCCTGTTCCAGTGTTCAGCCACTCTTTCTGTGAAGAACTTTCTCCTGATGTCCAGTCTAAACCTCCCCTGTTGCAGCTTGAAGCCCTTCCTGTCGCTAGTGACCTGTGGGAAGAGACCAGCACCCACCCCTCTACAATGTCCCTTCAGGTAGTTGTAGAGAGTGAAGACATCTCCCTTTAACCTCCTCTTTCTCAAACAATCAGTCCCAGCTCCTTCAGTTGCTCCTCATATGATCTCTTCTCCAGACCCTTCACCATCTTCGTTGCCCTCCTCTGCACTCGCCCCAGTGAGGTAATTGGGGGGCAGGAGAGACTGCAGAAAGATTGAACCGCACACAGGGGTGGTTTAGCCGATTGGCCTGTTCTGTGTTGGGTGTTTGTTCATGTTCTCGTTGCACTTGTCATCCCACAGGGAACAATTAGCGTTGGGATAGATGCCACTGACCTCTTCGATCGTTACGATGAGGAATACGAGGATGTTCCCGGGAGCAGCTTTCCCCAAATCGAGATAAACAAAATGCACATTTCCCAGTCCATCGAGGTGAGGAGGACAAGTGGCCCTGACTGGCCAGGGCTAGTGAGGCTCTGCTGTGCAAAGCCACTGAGAACAAGAGGGCTGTGCCCTGGGTTTGTGAAAGGCCTGTGGGTTGACCTACAGCCTGCATTTGTGTGACTGGTTTGCCAGCTGCTGTGATCCTGCTGCTAACAGGGAGTATCAGTCATGGAGTTCGTGCAACATGGTGCAAGAAAACAACCTGTGTGGGTCAGGAGAAGGGGAAGTGTTTCCTTTGTTCCAAAGGGTTAAAGAAGTTTAGGGAGATGAGAAGGGTCTGTAGCTCAGTGTGAGGTCTTCAGGGTGGTTCATTGAAGGTGTCACAGTGCCTGGCACTCTGAGAAGGATCCCACTTTGTGGTGTGCATAATGCTTGACTACAAAACTTGGAGCAAGTATGGCCATGGTTCAAACACCTGGGCTTAGAGGATGACAAAGAGTTAAGTGGAATGTTGCCTGTCTCTCTGCAGTCATTGTTGTGTCCTCGCAGAACAGGCATTAGATGTGTGAATTGGGGTCAGAGTCAGTGGGAACAAACCTGTTTGTGTTTCAGGCACCACTGACTGCCACGGACACAGCAATACTGTCTGGTAACCTTTCCACCCAGAACGGGAATGGAGGGGGATCGATTAATCTTGCTCTGAGACGAGTGACATCTGCCAAGGGATGGGGAGAGGTAAGAGGACAGACTGTTCCATATTTCTATATCCAGTCTAATTCAGGCTGCCTGGCTTAGTTGCCCAGTGTTTATTTCGTTAGGAAACTTTAGCTCTGATCCATCTCCCATTTGCTACACTCTGTGGAATGGAGAGAAAGGAATTCTCAACGGATTGGAAGAAAAGGAAGGAAAAAAGATAAACAAAGGAGTCTACCTTGCTTTTTTTCACATTTTCTTTTCTCTTTTCCATTTGCCTTTGCATTTTGGACATCACTTGGGCTGACAGAGTTGATACCTGCTGTTCCTGCCTTCTATTGTCACTGTCTGAAGGCTCTCGGGTGCCTTCCAGCATGGGGAGCGCACACCTTAGCGCAGTGTGCTAGTTTGCCTCTGCCTCAGGAGCTGCTCTGAAAGGAAATAAGTTAAGAGGGAAAACATTTTGACTGTTGCTCTTCTCATTCTGAAAACAGAAGAAAACAGAACAGAGGAGATGCTGAAAGATGAAGTCAGTGTTACTCAGATGTGTGAAATGCCTGTGATGTAAATGAAAGGGGTGAAGTTCTGCTGTTGCTGTTGTAAGAGATGTTTTCTAACGATTTGACGTTGTGCATTTAAACAGTTGGAGTTTGGAGCAGGAGACCTTCAGGGACCTCTCTTCGGTCTGAAGATATTCCGTAATCTTACACCAAGATGGTAAATATTAGCAAAATGGCCTAATGGTTAATGTTCCACACTCAGGAGCTAAAAGAGCTTGAGTTCTCTTCCGTGTTCCTTCTGGATTTGTTTTTTATCCTACAAAATAAGGTATTTCTTCTTTAGACTTCAGCTCATGCTTTGGTACTGATCAAAATGCCTGATTTATTTTTGCCTCTTGGTGCCCTCTGTTTTCACATCTCCATTTTAGGGAATAGAATCATAGAGTCCCTCATAGCTGAAAAGGACCTCCAGGATCACCAAGTCCAGCCCTCATCCCAGCAGCTCCCCAACCCCTAGACCATGGCCTCAAGTGCTCCAGCTACTCGGTTTTTAAACCCCTCCAGAGATGGGGACTCCACCCCCTCCCTGGGCAGCCTGGTCCAGTGCCCAGCCACTTTCTCAGTAAACCACTTCTTTGTAAGATCCAATCAAAACCTCCCCTGATGCAGCTTGAGGTCATTCTCCCTCATCCTATCATTAGTCATTTGGGAGAACAGACCAGCAGGAGCCTCACTACAACCTCCTTTTAAGGAGCTGTAGAGAGCAAGGTCTCCTCTCAGCCTCCTCTTCTCTAGACTCAATAACCCCAGTTCCCTCAGCTGCTCCTCACAGGGCCTCTTCCCAACCACTGTCTCAGAAAAGAACTTCTTCCTAAGATCCAATCTAACCCTCCCCTGACACAGCTTGAGGTCATTTCCCCTTGTCCTGTCAATAGTCATTTAGTGAAGAGATTGGGAGAAGGTCTGTCCTCTGCATCCTGTGATTTGTGTTTGGTTTTGTCATGAATTTGCAATACTTCAAGCGTGGTCTCATAATCACAGATGTTTACTTTGGGAGCAGAACAAAAACTTGAGGAGCAATTCTGGGGCTTCCACATGTGAGATGGAGATTGTGTCAACTGAAGAGGAGATGACCAGTCATATTCTAGGGAAATAATGCCAGTCCAAATTACTTCTGAGTTTTTCCTAGACCCCTCAGGCATCATGCTCTTTGTAGGATGGTCATTGCTTATTCAGCGAAGCTCCTGGGCCAGAAGGAATTTGAAGCCATCGAAGATCCCATGTTTATTACTGATGAGGCTTTCCTTTCTTTTTTCTCCTAGTTTCATCACTACTAACTGTGCCCTGCAGTTTTCATCCCGTGGGATCCGCCCAGGCCTCACTACGGTCCTGGCCCGCAACCTGGACAAGAACACGATGGGGTATTTGCAGTGGCGCTGGGGCATCCAGTCAGCCATGAACACGAGTATTGTCCGTGACACCAAAACCAGCCATTTCACCATGGCGCTGCAGGTGAGGGTCCTGCCACCGAGCACAGAGCACAGTGATACCAGCCCTCTGTCCCTGCAGCGTTTGAGTTTGGGACTGGTGGGTAATAGAGCAGTTGGTACCATCTCAAATGAACCTGTAGCGTAGGTAACCAGCTGCGTTTGGCTTTGCACCCAACGTTGTTCTCTCTAGTGTGGATCAGCTCAGATTAGAGTCAGGATGCACAGCACAGGCTGCGATGAGTAAGCAGCAACTATGTCTGTGCTTTCTGTGCCACCTAAAGGATAGGAAAGGAAGTTTGTGGAAGCACTCAGTGGTGGCCAAGGTCTGTTTTCACAGAATCACAGAACAATCCTGGTTGGAAAGGAGCTTCTAGATCCCCCAGTCCAACCATCCCCACCCCAATGAAAAACCTCAATAGCTGAGAGGTTGACAAACACAAACTAACCCCTCCCTGCTGCCACTCGATCAGGGTGTGAAGCACCGTGACTGCACGGTTCTTCAGCACCTCCAGGGGACTCCACCACCTCCCTGAGAAGGCCATTCCAGTGTCCAACCACTCTTTCTGGAAAGAATCTCTTCCTAGGATCCAGTCTAACCCTCCCCTGCCTCAACTGTAGACCAGTGCCCCTGCTTCTGTCAGCAGGCACCAAGGAGAAGAGGCCAACACCCACCTCTTCACAACCTTCCTTCAGGGAGTTGTAGAGGGCAATGAGGTCTCCCCTCAGCCTTCTCCAAACTAAACCTGCTCAACTCTCTCAGCCTCTCCTGGTTCTCTGAACCCCTCACAAGCTTTGTAGCTCTGCTCTGGACCTGTTCCAGCATCTCCATGTCTTCCCTGTAATGAGGGCTCACAAGGGCTGAATGCAAGGGCAGGGTAACTTCCCTTCTCCTGCTGACCACACATTGTGTCTCTTGCTTTTCAGCTGGGAATCCCCCATTCTTTCATGATGGTCAGTTATCAGCATAAGTTTCAAGATGAGGATCAAACACGAGTGAAAGGTTCTCTCAAGTAAGTGTGCAAGAGGAAAGCTATATTACTCACACCCCTAAGAATATGTCCTCTGCTGCTCTTGTTGGCCTCCAGCCTGCACACACATCAAGTATTTGTGTAGCCTTTGAGAGTCTGCCTTTCATTAATTAAATGTGGTGAATGCTGAAGTGAATATCTTGAAGGCTGAGCTCTCTACGCTTGGATAACTGAGACTAAAACCATGTGTGTGAGACCCCTGTATCATCCCCAGGAAGAAAACCCAATGTTCTTGTAGGCTGCTCACTGCTCTCCAAGCTGAAAAGACTAATCTCACCGTGTGGATGCATAGTGGGTTGTCCAGTAGCCATCACTTGCTGCACACAGATCTATTTCCATGTTTTACTTGTTGGGGAATTAACAGAACTCAGTAAAGAGAAAGTCAAGAGTCTTCCCTGGTTGTGTCATTCCAGGGCAGGTTTCTTTGGGACCATAGTCGAGTATGGAGCAGAGAGGAAGATTTCCAGACACAGCGTGTTAGGAGCCACCGTCAGCGTTGGTGTCCCCCAAGGAGTGTCTCTGAAAATCAAGTCAGTTCAAGATAACAACTCTAATTATCAGAGGCTGACCATAACCTGCATTGTTCTGTTGCCAGTATTCAGGTGGGAAGGCCCCGATCTCGGGGCACTACAGGTACATGGATGCATCACTGGGACAGGCTGCAGCTGCCCTCACCTCTACCACAAGGGGTGCCCATGGATGCAGTGTGTGCCTTCTGCTGCTGTTACACGAGCCAGAGATACCTATTTCAGGACATTTGTGTGTTTAAGGGCATCATAATGTTCTGAAAATACCCCCTAGAGTGTGGTTTGGAGCAGGGTAAGTGGATAGAAGATTTCAAAAACATGATCAGTAAGATTGATTTAATTGCATTCTGGTTTTCACAGAATCATCGAGGCTGGAAAAGATCTCTGAGCTCATCCAGCCCAGCCCATGACCTGACATCCCCACAGTAAGCTAGACCAGGGCACTCAGGGACACAGCCAGGCTTTCCTTTATCACCTCCAGACACAGGGACTCCACCACTGCCCTGGGCAGTCCAGTCCAGGCTCTGAGCATCCTTTCCATGAGGAAGGGCTTCCTAACATCCAACCTAACCCTCCCCTGGGGCAGCTTCAGGCCCTGCCCTCTTGTCCAGGTGCTGGTTGCCTAGGAGAACAGCCCAACTCCCACCTCACTGAAACCTCCCTTCAGAGAGTTGTAGAGAGGGAGAAGGTCCCCCCTGAATCTCCTCCATCCTAAACACCCCCAGGTCCCTCAGCCTCTCCTCATCAGCCTTTGCCTCCAGTCCCTTCCCCAGCCTCGTTGCTGCCCTGGATCTGCTCCAACCCCTCAAGCTCTTTCTTGAAGTGAGGGGCCCAGAACTGCCCTCAGTACTCAAGATGAAGCCTCCCCAGTGCCCGGTACAGGGGAAGAATGATGTCCCTAGTCCTGCTGGGCACACTATTGCTGATCCAAGCCAGGATGCCGTTGGCCTTTCGTGCCACCTGGGCACCCTGCTGGCTTCTATTCAAACAGTTATCACCCAGTGCTGCCAGGTCCCTCTGTGCCAGACCGCTCTCCAACCGCTCATCCCCCAGTCTGTAGCTGCAGGGGGTTATTGTGGCCAAAGTGTAGGAGCCTGCTCTTTCATAGCACTGCACACAACTATGTATTTGAATTAGTGAATTATTGCTAGCTGATAGAGGTGATTACTCCATCAATAAGATGCACTCCATGAAAGACACTCTTCAAAGGTGCCTTTCTAACTGGTTCCAGCAGAGGGCCTTCCAGGAGGCCAGAACTGGGAAGAAGATTCCTGTCCCAAGACAGCAATAGTTTTCTAAAAGAAATACTGTTATAAACATCAGAAATACATGAATTCTTCAGTAACATGCAATTGTTGGTGTCATCAAACACCAGGTTTTCATCACGCCAACACATGCTGTTGCTGTGGGTATAGACCTCCTCTGACAACCCTTTGACAAGCCTTTTCTCTTTATAATGATGTCAGTCCCTCGCCCTGGCGAAATGAATGACCAAACGACTTCTCCTAGGATTAAAGCAATCACTCTGGAATGGTCAGTCACTACCACAAGAAGTGGCTGCTGCGTAAAAGGCTGGCAGTGGGTGGTGTCAGGTGTTGGTCTCACCATCGCCTTGTTTTGGTTTGTAGGATTGTCACCTGTTTGAGCTCATTCATCTCTCCTTCGGTTCAGCAGCACTCACTGCTGCCTTAAACTCCTACACAAGCACATTAAACTGTGTTTTCCTCTCACCTGTCACTGTTCTTTCTTGTTCCAGGTTGAATAGGGCTAGCCAGACCTACTTCTTCCCTATCCACCTAACAGATCAGCTGCTTCCCAGTGCTGTGTTCTATGCCACTGTGGGACCTCTAGTTATCTACTTCGCCATGCACCGGCTAATCATCAAACCCTACCTCAGGGCACAGAAGGAGAGGTGAGCTCACACGACTGTGGTGTAAATTCACAGCTGGGAGGTCCCACTCAGGAGCTTCTGAGAGCCTGGTGCAAGGCTGGGATACCCAGCTGAGGCACTGTGGTTCACTACACTAATTCAGCTGTGTCCTGGAAGCCTAAAAACCAAAACTGAGCTGGTCTGTGTGAGGTGATGGGTGCGTTGGGTCGGGGTGGGTAAGCAGCCACAGTCTGGCCCAATCCCATCACAGTGGAGAGCTGATGTGATCGATGTTCCTTGTGCCAGGGAGCTGGAGAAGCAAAGGGAGACCACAGCCAGCGATGTCCTTCAGAAGAAGCAGGAGGCTGAAGCTGCAGTAAGTTTTTCCTGCTTTTAACCCTCCTTAGTTAAAGGAAGCTGCTCTCTGGGCTCTTCTCTTTTGGATGCAGTGTCGGATGCTGCTTGATTTTTGCTCTGCTTCTTGTGTTGTGACAGGTCCGGTTAATGCAGGAGTCTGTCCGGAGGATAATTGAGGCAGAGGAAGCCAGAATGGGTAAAGATTGCATCACTACTTACTTGTTTCATAGATTTGGAGAGAGGAAGCGCAAATTCTGTGTGGTTACAGGGAGAAATGCGAGGTGTAACCTGTGCCCCTGTACTGGGCACTCGGGAGGGCTTCCCTTGAGTACTGGGGGCAGTTCTGAGCCCCTCACTTCAAGAAGGACATTGAGGTACTGGAGTGGGTCCGGAGGAGAGTAATGAGGCTGGGGAAGGGACTGGAGGGAAAGGCTGATGAGAGGCTGAGGAAGCTGGGGGGGGTTTAGGCTGGAGAAGAGGAGGATTGGGGGTCCTTATCTCTCTATAACTACCTGAGGGGAAGTTGTAGTCAGGTGGGGGTCAGGCTCTTCTCCCAGGAAACCAGCACCAGGATGAGAGGGTAGGGCCTGAACCTGCCAGGAGAGGGTTAGGTTGGATGTTAGGAAGCCCTTCCTCATGGAAAGGGTGCTCAGAGCCTGGACTGGACTGCCCAGGGCAGTGGTGGAGTCCCTGTACCTGGAGGTGATGAAGGACAGCCTGGCTGTGGCCCTGAGTGCCCTGGTCTAGCTTATTGTGAGGATGTCTGGGCTGGATGAGCTCAGAGGGCTTTTCACCAGCCTCACTAATTCTGTAATTCTGTGATTCTTCATTTTCTCTCCTAACTAATCACGTTGTAATTTTAATTGAAAGCAAGAACGATGCCAGGATGGCCTTTTCATCAGCGTTTGCCTGGCAGCAGGTGGGAGGCCTTTCACCACATCTGTGATTTCCTGTGAAATGCAGGTCTGATCGTAGTGAACGCCTGGTATGGGAAGTTTGTCAATGACAACAGCAGGAAGAACGAGAAGGTGAAAGTCATAGATGTGACTGTGCCCCTGCAGTGCTTGGTGAAAGACTCCAAACTCATCCTCACAGAGGCATCCAAGGTACGAGGCTGTTCCATCAAAGCTCAGGCTCAAGGGCTCTGATGTGTGACTCAGAATTTCAATTGAACCACCTGCTGTCCTGCCAGGGGATTTCCCCAGCCTGTGGAGCTGGTGCCTCTAGATGAAGTCACCGAAGCCATTTACACAGCAGCTGTTAGGAACCTCTGAGATCTTCTGTTTCTCTGGGCATCTCCAGTGCCACAGAAACAGAGTCCGTGTGTTTAGGTCAGCTGAAAAGCCGTGAAAGTCCATTCCCTGATGGTCAGTCTATCCCTCTCTGCTTCAAGGCTGGGCTGCCAGGTTTCTACGACCCCTGTGTGGGTGAGGAGAAGAGTTTGAAAGTGCTTTATCAGTTCCGAGGAGTTCTGCACCAAGTGATGTCAGCTGACAACGAGGCCCTTAGGATACCAAAGCAATGTAAGTAGTGAGGAACAGCTTACTGCTTCCTTCAGGAGCCAGTAAGGCATTGCTTCAGCTCTGTGGTGAAGCAACACACAACTGGGGTTCTGGGATTCAGAGCTGGGGTTACTGGAGTGGACTGTCCTGGTGAGACCCCATCTGGAATAGTGTGTCCAGTTCTGGGTCCCTCAGTTCCAGAAGGACACAGAGCTGCTGGAGAGAGTCCAGCACAGAGCCACAGTGGAGCATCTCCCTGCTGATGAAAGGCTGAGGGAGCTGGGGCTCTTGAGCTTGGAAAAAAGGAGCCTGAGAGGTGACCCCATGAATGTTGATCACTATGGAAAGGGTGGGGGTCAGGAGGAAGGAGCCAGGCTCTGCTCAGTGGCACCCAATGACGGGACAAGAGGCACTGGTTGTCAGGTGGAACAGAGGAGGTTCCACATCAATCTGAGAAACTTCTTCCTAGTGAGGGTGCCAGAGCCCTGGAAGGGGCTGCCCAGGGGGGTTGTGGAGTCTCCTTCTTTGGAGACATTTCAAACCCACCTGGCCTGTTCCTGTGCAACTGGATGTAGGGGATCCTACTGTGGCAGGGGGATTGGACTGGATGATCTTTCGAGGTCCCTTCCAATCCCTAACATCCTGTGATTCTGTGACTGACCATGATACTCCTCTGCAGTGCAGCCTAAATAGCTCAGCAGCTGTTCCTACCATCTAATCTTGTGGATCTAACTGGAGTTAGCAGCAGAGGCCTCGTCCAGCTGCTGGTGCCCGTGCCGGGCAGTTTACAATGGCACTGGATTGCCCTTTGAGGACTGAATTGAATGTAGGGAGGTGTGAGCCAAATTTTTTTCTCATCCCCATTTATTCACCTGCCAAAACATTTTCCCTGCCAGGATAATTTAGTGGAGCCGGTCTGTGCTAGTGACGAGTTTTACTGGTAGCCCTGTAGGTTTGGGAGTGTTGGCTAAAGGGCACAGACCTCATGTTTACTCCAGGCCAGCTCCCTAGCCCAGCATAGGAAGCTTCTGTAAGTACCTTGGAGGTGCTTCTGAGGAGCCAGAGACCTTCCTACCTGTCCTGGCTGCGCTGGATGTGTGTGTTCACTCTTCTCCTCCGACAGCTCACAGAATCGATGCGGACAGCTAATCCGGTGAGAGCGTGTGCGTCTGTTATGGTAGCTGGCTCAACAGAAACTGCAAAACTTTGCCCCGGACACTACGAGTTTGAACAGAGACATTTTTATTTTTATGATCCATCGAGCAGGTGGTGTCCTGCCAGCTGTGTCAGGAGACAAAAGGAGAGAACCTGCTTCCACAGGTGGCTCCAGGGCAATACTCTGAATTGTGGCTCAGTAACCAATAAAGCAACGTGACTCTGAACGCGCAGTGCTTTCTGCTGAGGGGGGGAGCGGGCGCTGAGCACCACCCCTCACGCAGCCAGGTCTCCCCTGCTGTCTTTTGGCCACATCCTGTTTGCGTGGTCTCGCTTCTTGCACTGAGTAGGGATGAAGACCTGTCATTCTCACTTCTCCGCATGCTCCCCGGGGTGGGGTAACATCCCCTGTCCTGCTCGGAGGGGAAGTTACATTCCCTGACCACCTCCTGGAAGTCCTCACTGTAAATCCTTTTACTGGAAAGAGGACAGGGATTGTTTTCCACCTCAAATCTCTGTGTGAAATGTACTTGTTAAGAACAAGTATGTTTGGTGTGAAGTTCTTTGCCTTTTGCAGTAACATGGACCTCTTCAGCACAAGTCTGTCCAGCTGCTCGTTTCAAACGCTGCTCTTCCAGACCAGGACACAGGTGCAGTAGTGTTATTCATTCTGCCACCTGCAAGCATGTACTATCAAGGTTCTCAAGAGGAAAACGAGCGGGGGAGAAGGACAGCAATTCATATCATTTGATTCTGATGCTGAACTATCTCTTCCCAGCTAATTTTTTATTTCTAATAAAACAAGGAACACAGTTCGTACACGTAAACCCGACCAAAGCAAGGAGAGGTGCCAAACGAGTAAAGAGCTGAAAACGTGCAATTCATCATCAGTTATGACATAAAGCCATTGGATTAGTCCTGCATAGAAGCCATGCCAGGGGCTTACCAGCTCTCTAAAGAGCAGGTTCATACAGTGAAGGGGTGTTCGCTTGGTTCAGCTCAAACCCAAACTCTTCAGCTGTGACTGGCTCCCGGAGCAGGATTTTCTTTCATTTACAAGCAGTGTTCTGTTGATCCGGAATTCAATGTAAAATGTGCAATAAATTCTATTCAGCTGAACAGTAGCCCAGTGTCCACATCTGAAAATGAAAACCCTGAAATCAAGGGTTGCCAGTCTTGTAAACTAACTGCACCCCCTGCCAAGGGAAGAGAGAGAACAAGGGAGATAGACCTAAGATTTGGGAAGAAAACTCCCAAGTTGAATTAAAATAACAGTATGAAATAAATAACCCAGGACCTTGGTTCTCACAGGATCAAGTGTAAGCAAGAGCCTCGCTGCATTCCAACCCTGGCAGTAACTGTCAACATCGAGTGTTATCGCTTGTAGGAGCAGCCACTGTCTGCACAAATACGCCATGAACTGCAGAAAGTGCCCTGAGTTAGAAGAGACTGAGCTGAAAAGTCAAATCACTGAGCAGAATTGTTCACTTCTAACTAAAACCAGGACAAGGGGCGATGGTCTGAGTCCAGTAGCTGAAACCACTGAGACATCCGTGACCCAGCAAATGCTTAAAGTCCTGAGTACCCAAGAACACACAGAGCCTCCAAACTCCCTGGAGATGCAGCTTCAGGATTTACTTTTAGAAGTCGTCCCATGTCCAGTGAATGCTCTCATCCTGGCCAGCCTTGGCCCAGAGTGGCTCAGTGCAGGCTGCAGGGAGCCAGAGCTCCAGAACTGATGTTAACATCTAAACCTCCTCATGTGTGTTCATACCTCTGGGTCAGGGTGTGGAGTCAGGCACTTTCCCCTTAATCACATCCCAGCGCTGCCCCATTCTCCTGCCTCCCACTCTCTTCTCCCGGTACCTAGGGATTATCTCTCTCTCTCTCCTTGCAAAGTAGTTTGTGCAAGAGACAGATGAACCTTAACTTTGTACTTTGAACATCTGAATTTGTGACTCTCGTTAAAGTAAAATCCCTCATGATTAATCCTGACGCAGGCCTTGCCCCATCCCTGGCTAAACATCATAAAAAGCACATGGCTTGTTTTTCTCTTGCTCATTCAGCCCACCACGGATTCACACTCAGGCCCTTCCCCATCCCTGAGGTTGCTGCAGGTCAGATAGAGCCTGAACTTCAGCCTTAAGTCCCTACAAGTATGAAACTGGCAGGTGCCACAGAGCAGAGCCGCTACCTATCCTGTCCATCACCATCCCCAGAACCTGGCCCTGGGTTCTTGCTCCAGCCCACCTCCTCCAATTCCTTACGTCCTGTCAGCGCAGTCTTAAAGCTGCTGTAAGATCAGCCCTGCTTGAGAATCCACCGCTTCCAGCACCACCATTTCTACTTTGCAAGAAGCTGCCATTTTACAGCTACAACTCCCCTGGGACTTCCGTTTCTCACTCTACCATGCAAAACTACAAGTAGGAGGTAAAAATAGAAGCTGTGAGGGACCAGTACTTGGCTTCTCACAAGATCCAGTACCATTTTAACTTGAGCCATCTTCTAGGTTTGCCTTGGCACCGAGGTCTGCCCCCAGCTGAGCAGCTGTGCCCTGGGGGTGGTGCCACCAAGGCATCAGGATCCCTTTCGCGTTCTGGGGTCCCAGTACCACTCTGCAACAGGGTAGGGTGTGAGGGAAAGAGCTCTCACAGGGTTTAGAGGGGTTTGGTTTGTCCAGGCAGGCCTGTCTTTGCCAAGCAAGCACAGCACAGCCCAGGAGCTGCTTTGGAGACTGCAGAGACCTTCCTCCTGCTCACAGCAGCTTCACTCAGCAGAGAATTTAACAGCAAACTCCTGAGGCTGGGATAGAACAAAGTTATTGTTCACTTGTTTCACATTTAAGAAAAGAAACAACACCCCACGGTTCATTAAAACAGTTTTAATGAAAAAATAAAGTTCTGAATTAAACTATAATTATACATGGCTGAAAGTGATGAACTAAACAGAAGGAGATGTTACTGCTTTTGTTTTCTCTCTGTGGATATCATAACGAGCTGGAACTCGTCGGACACCATCTATAGGGATAGATCTGAAAAGGTAACAGGACAAGAGTCAGTCACATTGATTCACATCGAAGCTCTGTGGACAAGCCAGCTTAACTCTTTCTCCCACAAAAAGCTTGAGGAACACATCCCACAGAGCTCCAGCTGAATCACAGCCACACTGGAAACACAGAGATACTCAGAGCAGGTCCTCACGCAGCCTGTGCCCGGGATCTTCCAAAAGCCTTTCTGTTGGCAGCGTGAAATGCCAGCATCTGAGAACTTTGGTTATTTTTCTGGCTGCAGAGACAGTCAGGCAGCCCTCGAGGCCAAGTCTTTGGCAAACTCTTCAGTGGTTCCACAGAGCTTCTAGGTGCACACCGCCTCACGGCCTTGGGATTCTACAGAAGCTGGAGCTGTTTTTCAGAACCCAGATAGTTGTTGTGGCTTGGTGGAACAGGGTGCTTCTAAGGATGTGGGACACAACAACGGTCACACGTCATGAAGCTCCATCACCTCTCTGTCCCACACAGCAGAGCCCCAGCGCTGGGGGAGTCTGCCTGAAGCCTCAGCACCTTCGAGCTGGATGTCTAGAGGGAACCTGACTGTGCTGCAGAGACCCGTAGCCTGATGAGCCAGTACCGGGGTACAGCAGTGGCATCACACTGCGTATCTGCAGGGTAAATGTGGACACATCTCTATCGGTGTGGCTCATCTCCCATCAGCCATGGTATCAGCTGGCGACTCGCCTTCTTCAAGGTCTGACCACACAGAGACACCATCCAGCAGAGCTTCAGAGAAACAACACATAAACCAAACTGTGCGAACAACACTGCTATCTCAGTGGCCTTGAGTACAAGCCTCAACTCCCCAGCAAGTTTCTGAACAGACTTATCTCAGGCTGAGGCCCCAAGAAGGGACTGCGGCATCGATGGGGCCCTCAGTGCTCTCCCATCCTCCCCCGCACTGGATGAATCCTCACTGCACTTCATCTTGCCAGCTGCATGGCCTGCGTTTGCTTTTGTCTGTATAACTGGCAACCAACAGGTTAAAGGTTCAGGGTTGGGGTTTTTTTTTTCATTACAAATTCAGTCTCAAAAAACAAACAGCGAAACAAAAGTCAACTCAGGATGGAAACGATCAAAATCCCACACCAGACCTGCCAGGCTCTAAGTTCACTATGGCCCCTTGTAAAGTCCACGTTTGAATTCTGGGCTAGAGAGAAGGGAGAGAGTCATCGTCTTGGTAAAACAGAACCTCAGAGTTTAACGAAGGGCTGCGAAACGGAGCAAACGGTATCCCCCGTACACACGGTTGAGCCGCTCATGCAAAACAAAGTCACGAAAAGTCACCGTAAGAGACCTTCTCGAAAGAAATCCAGTGTCACCAACCCCAGCACCGCCTCTCCAGAAACGGGGCTGCTCCCGTCCTTCGGGGTGTCAGAGTCCCGCTGTCACTTGAACGATGCCAAGTCACAGAACTGCCCCGCTGGAGCCGGCAGCTCACGCAGGTGTTGGTGGGCACCAGTGCTCGCTCCTGGGGAGCCTTAGAATATCTGAGGTTGGTACACGTGGACAAACGGGCAGGTACAGTACCACATTAAAATGAAAACACACGGCCATTTACTTCTCAGACTCTTCACACAGATTCTCTCCTCCTCTCTCCTCTGTGGAGGAGGCTCTTAGTATGCAGGATTCTGCAGTTTCCCGATGGGATGAGAAAACAGACGTGGCAGAGGTTTTGTACATTCCCCGCACATCACCCAATCTGTGCCTGTAACCGGACAGTGTCCCCCTGTGCCTGAGGGCTTGCTCTGTCCCTTGAGCTGATCAGTGGCATCCAGCAGCAGTTCTGACCAGTTGCCTCTTCCAGCCCTAGCTGCCCATGACTTGGTGGTTCCTCATCCCTGCGCCACAACCGGCGGGGCAGCCCATCAGCCTGAGCAGCAGCAGCAGTTCGGGGGAGCTCTCCCCGGCTCCCGGCCGGCGTCGGCGGCTCTCCCGCCTGCCCGCCCGCGCAGCGCCTTAGCACGCGCCTCCCTCCCCTAGTCCAGAAAGCGCCTGCGTGAGCCCGTCCGGGAGCGGTTCGAACGGCGAATGTCAAACTTGGAGTCCCGGCACTTCTGGCATATGTAGATCTCGGGGACGTTGGACTTGCGGATTTTGGCGCAGGAGAGGTGGATCCAGGTGTGGCACTCGTTGCACTCGATCATCGGCCGACCGGCAAAGGGCTTCATGCAGAAGCACGTGACAAGGTCCCACGAGTCATCATCTGCAAAGAGAAAGGGCACACGCTACGTTTTAATGCCCAACAGCTCTTGCAATCAGGAATTTACTCTCCTTTCACACCAAATTAACCACCTGAATTGCAAAGACAGGGATGTGCTGAGCTTCCTGCATCTGTCTTGTGCAGGGAAACTCTGGGCCATGCAAGACAGACCATAATCCAGGAGAGGAGAATCAGCTGCTTCTAAAAATGTGCAGCTTTTCACTCAGTTTATAGCAAAATCAGCCAAACAGCCTCCCATTCCCTTCCCTACAAAACCCCAACCTAATCCTGCCCAGACAGCCCATCTCAGTGTTACCCTCACACTACCACAATGGGCTAAAGAGATCGGCAGTGACACCGACCCTCCAGCAGCACCGAGGCCACCTACCCGAATCCACCATGATGTCCTCGTCATCACCGGTGCCGTCCTCATCCCGGAAGACCACCTGCTTGCCCTGCCGAATGACCGTTCGCTTGCCCACGCTCTGGATCTCCACTGTCTGCTCAGCTGTCACGGCAGGGTAGGAGACGCTGGATGGCGTGTCGGAGTCCCACACTGAGGAGTGTTCAGTCGCAGACTGGGGGTCGCCCTCAGATGAGGGGCTCATGGGTGTCTCTACATAAGAGTCCTCTGCTTCCAGCTCCAGCAGCTTCTCCTCATAGTCCTCCTCTGTTGACACTTCTGTTTCCCTTCTCTTCAGCTTTTTCTTCTTCCTGATCTTATCAATTTGCTTGCGCTCAGGCAGGAAGTTGCCGGGTTTTGCCCGCTGGAACAGGGAACCATAGGGTTTCGCTCGCTTCAGCTGACTGAAGTTCTTCCTGTTCTTAGCAGGCAGAGCAAGGGACGAGGGGGTGTCGTTGAAGCGGGGATCCCAACTATCGCTGTCGATGGTGCCCCCGGTGCTGTTGGGAGGGCTGGGGCTGTTCCGCAGCGGCGTTTCCTGGAAAACACCCGGAAAACGTGAGGGAACGGTGAGTGAAGTGTTAACTCGGAGCTGCCAGGGGAGCTACAAAGAGGCCCCGAGTCCTCCCCACCCTGGGGCACCGAGATCTCCCTCCTCCACTCATCACTCCTCCCCTCCCGGGGCACCGAGGCCTCCCAAGCACCAGGGCATCGAACCCTCGGCTCCTCCTCCCTACAGGGCCCCGGTACCCTCCCCACC
>VZRI01008119.1:0-43428 GCA_013397515.1 Upupa epops | reverse complement strand
CCCCCAGGCTGCAGCTGCAGGAGGTTCTTGTGGCCAAAATGTACAACCCTGCAGCTGGCCTTGGTAAACCTCATCCTGTTGGACTCTGCCCACTGATCAGCCTGTCAAGAGCTAAAGAATTTATTCTTCCTCTTCATAATTATACATGATTATCCTAATTATACTCCCATCAATCTCCTGCACAGCCGTCACGTGTTGTATTTAATCGCAAGGTTTTTGAATTGCAGATTAAATTAGAGTATTTAAACAATTGTTTAAACATGTTGAGTCTCCACAGTGTATTTTGCAGGATTACACATGCATGGAAAGCTGGATGAGTTAAACTGGTTGTGTGGTTGTGGTTAATGATTTAGGCTGTGAAAGTGCAGTATTTCAGGGCCTGTGCTTGAATGGATCCGTCTGGACATTGCCACCAAGAGGCAATGACGTGCTCTCCTCAAATCTGCTGATGGCACCAAGTTGGAGGGCACCAGTATTTGCCTCAGTGGTAGAGCTGGCAGCCAGAAGGACTTCAGATTGGATATTAGGAAAAAGTTCCTCCCAGAAAGAGTGGAGATGTCTTGGCACAGGCAGCCTGGGGAGTTGTGGAGGCACCGTCCCTGGAGGGGTTCAACAAACAGGCAGACACGATGAGTCTATGATTCTCTGACTGAGACAGGCTGGAGGAACTGGCCAACAGGAGCCTTATGAAACTCAACAAGGGCAAGTGCAAACCCCTTTATGTGCACAGGAAGAGCAAGAGATATATATGGGGCATTGCTATATCAGGGACCACCTCTGTGAAGGCCATGGGCCCTGGCAACCAAGGCAGCCAACAGCATCTGGGGCTGCATGAAAAGCAGCACAAGTGGTGGCTCAAGGGGGTCACCCTTCTGCTCATGATTACTGCTAGATTACAGGTAGTTGCATATAGTCATCCGGTTGTGGGTTCCCACTAAAAGACCTGGAAGGATTTCAACACAAAGGGGATCCAGAAACAGCATAGTTCCTATGAGGAGGTCAGTGAGAAGAGGGAGACAGACTCTTCTGGGACTTGGTGGGAGAACAGGCACAAAACAAAGAAAGGCTGGATATAAGGAATACATTTTTTGCAGTGTGGACTGCCAAGCACTGGAGCAGGTTTTTCACAGGGGGATGGATGTCTCTTGGAAATTCTTAGAGGCTTTCAAGACCTGACTCAATAAAGACCTGAGTTATCGCATATGTATTGTGTCCAGTTCTGAGCCCCTCAGTTCAAGAAGGACACAGAGCTGCTGGAGGGTGTCCAGTGTAGAGCAACAAAGATTATGAAGGAAGTAGAACACCTCCCTTATGAGGAAAGGCTGAGGGAGCTGGGTCTCTTGAGCTTGGAGAAGAGGAGGCTGAGGGGTGACCTCATTCATGTCATATGTGAGGGGTGGGTGTCAGGAGGATGGAGCCAGGCACTTCTCAATGAAGTCTGGTGATAGGACAAGGGGCAATAGGTGCAAGCTGGAACAGAGGAGGTTCCATAGAAATATCAGAAGAAACCTCTTCCCAGTGAGGGAGAGTAACGGAACATTGGAACAGGTTGCCCAGGGGTGTTACGGAGTTTCCTTCTCTGGAGACACGGAAGACTCGCCTGTATGTGTTCCTGTGCGGCTTGATCTAGGTGATCCTGCTGTGGCAGGGGGATTGGACTGGATAATCTTTCGAGGCCCCTTCTGATCCCTAATGATTCTATGATTCTGATCTGACTTCATACCTGACCGTGCTTTGAGCAGAAAATCAAACTGGAGATGTCCAGAGGGCTCTTCCAACCTGAATTATGCCAGAATCAGTGCGGGGTTTTCTATATTTAGTAGCCTTTGGTGCTGATTTTCATAGCACATACATTTGATGTGTTTTTATTTCTAAATCAGCCACCAGGCATCATCAGTGCTTTTTATCTGTTTGAACAAGCTTGGTGTTGCATAATTATCGTAATGATTCATAGACTACCACGTTGGTAGGGACCTCAAGGATTATCTTGTCCAAATTATCTACATGACATTAGCATAGGGAGGACTCCCTAACCCATTAAGTTCCCCTACTTTCTCTTAGCAATTGTGGTTTCTATCAAGGTTTCCTATAGATTGTTGTGGCAGATCACAAAACCACAGACTGTGGGATTGGAAAGGACCTCAAATGATCATCTAGTCCAACCCCTCTGCCACAGCAGGATCCCCTAGATCCAGTCACACAGGAACAGGTTAGGCAGGTTTGAAACACCTCCAGAGAGAAAATCTCAGCAGCCTTCCTGTGCAGCCCCTTCCAGGGCTCTGACACCCTCATTGGGAAGAAGTTGCTTCTCCTCTTGTTGTGGAACCTTCTCTGTTCCAGCTGACACCCAGTGTCCCTTGTCCTAGAATTGGGTGCCACTGAGCAGAGCCTGGCTCATTCCGCCTGACACCTGCCCTTTCTATATTGATCAACTTTAATGGGTCCCCCCTCAATCTCCTTTTTTCCAAGCTCAAGAGACCCAACTCCCTCAGCCTTCCCTCAGCAGGGAGAAACTCCATTCCCTGCCACATCTTAGTCCTTAATTCAAACTGTTCAAATTACTGAACAATGTTTTCTAAAAAAATTAGTCTGTGACCTGGAAAGCCGACAAAGAAATCCAAAAGCACAAAAGAGATCTCTTCTGATCCCTTATGATTCTGCAAAGTGCTAATTCTTTTGATCATAGAAAGCATCTTCTGAGGAGACCATGAATAAGAAAACAACCCAAAAAGCCCATTTATGAGTCATTTATTAGCTATTCTGAATAATAATTTGTTCTTGAACTACATCTATATTTTGTGAGACTGCAGTGCATTGTTCTGATGATTTAAGCATTTTTCCTGCTAGATTGGTTTGTAGAGAGATGCATGCCAACTTTCATCTGTGTTTTGTGTTTCAATTGCAGGTGCTGTTCTTATGTGGGGCGAAGGGGAAATGGGCCTCAGGCTATATCTATTGGCAAGAACTGTGATAAATTTGGTATTGTTGTCCATGAGTTGGGTCATGTGATAGGTTTTTGGCATGAACATACACGACCAGACCGTGATGACCACGTCACCATCATTAGAGAAAACATCCAGCCCGGTGAGATATTCTAATAAGTGTTTCAGAACAATAAGATTTGTTTACCTTTGGTATTTATCTGCTCAAGTCTCTTGAAACTGATTGGTGAAGGCACCAATGAACTGAACAGCAGGAGCGCAAGTTTATGCTTACTATTCCTTTTAGCTGGACTCATCTCTATTCTATTCTTGTGAGACCCAATCAGCAGTACTGTGTCCAGTTCTGGAACCCCCAACACAGAAAGGAGATTGAGCTGTTGCAATGTGTCCAGAGGAGGACCAAGAGGATAACTGGAGGGCTGGAGCACCTCTCCTACAAGGACAGGCTGAAAGAGTTGGGGCTGTTAAGCCTGGAGAAGTGGAGACTGCGGGGAGATCTCAGAGCGGCCTTCCAGTCCCTGAAGGGGTCTAGAGAAAAGCTGGGGAAGGGCTGTTTCCAAGGGCTTGGAGTGGTAGGAGCAGGGGGAATGGTTTCAAGCTGGAAGTTTAAGCTGGGAATTGGGAGGAAATTCTTCATGATGGGGGTGCTGAGACTCTGGACAAGGTTGCCCAGGGAGGTTGTGGCTGCCCCGCAGCTCCCTGGCAGTGTTCAAGGCCCGATTGGCTGGGGCCTTGAGCACCCTGGTCTAGTGGGGGATGTCCCTGCTCATGGCAGGGGGGGTTGGAACTGAGTGATTTTGAAGTCCCTTCCAACCTGAACCATTCTATCAATCTATGGAACTCAAGCTGATTCATAAATAAAGTATGAATGAGTGGGCAGGGTGGAGTTGGGTTGATGGTTGGACTGGATGATCTTGGAGGTCTCTTCCAACCTTAATGATTCCAAGATTCTATAGTTCTGCTTTTGTTAAGTTGCAACAGCTCGCTATTGAAAATGTGACTGTAGTTGTTGCATGTTATGGGGGCTCAGAGGATAGATTTTGCAGAAGAGTTTCTTTAGTATCCAGTCTCATGAGTGTACAGCGAGGAGGGTTCTTCCAGGGTCTGCTGTCAACATGACTTTTTTGGGGGAATTAAGAAATAAGCCAGCAACGTTTTATGGTTTCTATGTGAAATCACAGAAGAAATCACTGAATGTTAGGGATTGGAGGGGACATCACCTGGACCAACCCCCCTGCCAAAACAGGATTGTGTAGAGCAGGTTGTACAGGATGGCATCCAGGTGAGTTTTGAATGTCACTAGAGGAGAATCTACAGTCTCTCTGGGCAGCCTGTTCCAGTGCTCTGCAAATCTCTAAGTAATGAAGGTTTTTCTTATGTTCAGGTGGACCTTCTGTATTCCAGTTTGTGCCCATTGCTGCTTCTTTTGGTGCTGGGTTCCACTGAGAAGAATCTGTCTCCATTGTCTTGACATCTGCCCTATATATAGATAAGATCTCCTCTTAGGCTAAACAGGCCCAGCTCTCAGCCTTTCCTCATGAGAGAGGTGCTTCACTTCCCTCATCATCTTTATAGCCTTCTGCTGTACTCTTTCCTGTAGTTCCTTGTCCTTGAAGTGGGGAGCCCAGAACTGGACACAATACTTCAGATACAGCCTCACTAGGGCATAGCAGATGGGGAGAAAACCTCCTTCAACCTGTGGGTCACACTCAATGCACTCCAGGATACCACTGGCTTGATGAATACATTATATGATGATGAGGTGTCCCATCATCTGTTGGGGCTCTGTGTGTTTTTAATGAATGAGAACAGTCTTTCTAAATGTCCAATATACAAATTTGAGGTGTGTTTCAGAAGATGTATCTGCCCTCCTCACACAGCTACTCCCAAATGATTAAGATTTATGAATTTTTGTTGGTTTTCTTTTCCTCTCCACAAAAATATTAATCTTGACAAAATCCCGATATTATGGCTTACAAAAATATGATTTCCACAAAAAGGTATTAAAGGAACCCTTATTCTCCATCATTTTTAGGTCAGGAATACAACTTCTTGAAGATGGAACCTGGAGAGGTGAACTCCCTTGGGGAACCATATGACTTTGACAGCATTATGCACTATGCCAGGAACACCTTCTCAAGGTTGGAGTCTCAGGTTATACCTTTTGACTTTTAATTCTATTCCTTTATGTAAATGCTAAGTTTGCTTAAGGATTCTAAAATTGTTTAAAACAATTCCTTTTAAACTCATTTTGTTTCTGTTCAGTTTCATAGCAGCCTTTTGATCTTGCTTCAATTCTTTAGATCTGAAGACAAGATCATGTGGAAATGTTTTTTCATTCTAATTCTCTCTTTTTAGACTCCAGAAAAAATTCAATTGAGAAAATATAGAGGAAAATTAGGAATAGCAATGTTACATGTAACATCTTCTCTTAGAGAACTCTCCTTTGATGCATAATGTTTGAATAACTATGAATTCTGTAGGCAAAGAACGTTACAGTGTTAGGACATCTATAACAGCCTTTGTTAAGGACTGCAATCAACCCTTTATTGCAGCCTCTTTATTGTTTGTACTGTCTTCAGAACTATGTAATAAGAAGTTCTGGTGGGTTTGCTCTGGCCTGTTGCAAGCTGATCCATTCCCAACACCACTGCAACTCACGCTGGGCTTGCTCTCAGATTCTCTATCCACTGTCGTGGGGAGCAGTGCAATGAGCTTTTCCTATAGGTTACCCCTACTCTGGAGAGTCAACGAAAGAGTGTTTCACCTAGTTGTCTGTTTCATACCAAGTCATAGTTACTCTAGTATGTAAAATAAAATAAAATAAATCTCACAAAAATACCAGCAAAACAATGGTAGTTTAAAAAGTACTGCACTTGGCCTTTTAAGGCAAAGCTGCTAGATAATCTGAGACTGAAATAAATCGAAAATGACTGTAGACCACAGTCTGCAATTTTATAAGACTTGTTCTACTTAATTGTAAATATTATTTAAGAAAAATCATTAAATCATAGCATTAAGTTGGAAAAGACCTTTAAGATCATTGAGCCCCAACCATTAACCCAGTTATCCCAAGCCCACTGCTAAACCCTGTCATTAAAGTTCAGATCTACACATCCTGGAATTGTTGTTTAACCCCTTCCCTGGGCAGCCTGTTCCAAGGCCTGATGACTCTTTCCATGAAGAAGTTTCACCTGATGTCCAACCTAAACCTCCCTTGGCACAACTTGAGGCCATTTCCTCTTGTCCTCTCACTTGTTACTTGGGAGAAATGACCAATCCCCACTTTTCTGCTCTTTCAGGTCGTTGTAGGCAGCAAATAGGGTCTCCCCTCATCCTAGAAATTAGAAAATGATGAAATTCCAGAAAAGGATGTGATCATGCTGCATGCACATAATAGAACGTCTGGAGGACCATGGTAATGAGCCATGTGAAGTAGGTGCTAGCCGTGTTACCTAATCCAATTACAGATACTTTTACCTTAATGAAAAGACCCTATATAAAATAATTAACAAGCAGGAACCTCTTCCTACCCTGAGTCCTAGGGCAATGACAAACAGCAGAGAATTTGATTTGTGGGCCCTGATCTCACTGCTTTCCAAGCTGGCAAGACCTGATAGTACCCATGAGCAGACATGCCCTGCCTGAAGATATACATTTGTGACTTCATACTATTTAAAACCAACCAGTGAACCCCTGAGGTCACCTATTGATTTGCAGTGACTTATGTTGAAAGCATGAATCATGCTCTGAGTGGCTTATTGCCAGCTGTTTTTTAGACTTTATCCACTCAGATAAGTAGCTGGCATCGGAAAACCTCGGAGGGTTTCAGTCAGTCATGGTGATTCTGTTGATGCTGTATTAAAGCTGTTTATTCCTGAGGTGTTTACAGGATGATTGGTTTCACCAAGTAGGAATCACATTGGTATCAGGTTGTACTAAAACTTAGTGAAAAATGAAATTATAATTAGTAGAGAAAGACACTTTTTGGAAATAATAATGTGACTTAGTTGTGCCCTAAGTAGTTTGCTTCCCTGTTTAGATTAGGGTAACATCCTAGGATGCTTTTCTCTACAGAGTTCCTTGCGCTGCCACAATAAATACAACTAGGTAAAGAGAGCAGTGTGTGCCTGCGGTACTCAGTTGTTAGTTTATTATAATGCAATATTTTACCTTATTTTGAAAAAATATCTGTATAAATCTGTCTTTACAGACAGTATTCCTAACAACAAACATCCTTCCTGTCACTCATTTTCAACCTAAGTTACGCCTGAAACTACCAGGTTTGCTTTGCAATAAAAGCCCTAAATCTATACAAAAAAGTACTAACAAAATTAAAGAATGGAGAATTTTGAAACATATTTATCTGGCTGCTTCCATTTTATGGATTTGAAAGATTTTCCGATGTCTGTAATGTGATGATAGAATTCAATTTAGACATTTTTTTACCTTGATCTCTTAAAATTTAATTTGAGATTACCAATGTATTTTGGATCAGATTTAAAGTTTGGGAATTTTTAAAGAAAACTGCACATTTGTAACAAGTGGGCTTCTCTATTATTTAGGGTAAATGGTATTAAAATCAGGGTACATTGGTCTATTTTATTATTGATAGTAATTTATCATAGCAACAGATAGAGTTAGTTGTAACGAAGAATGATTGGTGTGTGCTCCTACACGTTAAGTCAGGCTTTGGACACCCTTGCTGGAAATAGGAACTCTGTGATGATAAATGTTGTGATAGAACCCACTTTATACACGTTATATATTTTTATTATACTTTTCTAACTGTGTAGCAGGAATTTAACAGCAGTACCTTTTTCCTGTGTTGACTTAATAGAAGTAAGAGATTTCCATCGTAGTGTCTATCAGTACTGCAAATGTTGATGTTAATTGATGTACTGAAAGGAGATTCCTTTTGGATAACTTTCTATAAAAGTTTGGCAAACTGAGGCATTTTGATGATGTGTTTTCTGTAATGAAAGCTCCCTGTTTGTCTCTCTTCTTTATGCAAAAGTTCTAGATTTAAAAAACCATAAAATACCATTCTCTACATTTATAAAACTTGAAATCAATGACAGAAACCTGACAGGGGTTTGGGGGTCTATTTTTATGTTTATTTTTTTTAGGGGCATGTTTCTGGATACCATTCTCCCTTCCCGTGATGATAATGGTATACGACCTGCCATTGGCCAACGTACTCGTCTAAGTAAAGGAGATATTGCACAGGCAAGAAAGCTGTATAGATGTCCAGGTATTGCACCACAAACAACTGTTTGCCTTGTTGTTCAAGAGGAATTATCAGCTCTTTGAGTCAGCTGCTCCATAGTCTGTTTCCATGTTGGCAACAGATGTAGGGAGGGCAATGAATGAATCATAAGTTCTATGGAATGCAGATCAGTTAAGGACAGACAAGCTGATTGAGGTGACACTTAGTTCCATGATACCAGTCTTTGTCTCCCTTAGTTGTTCAATGACTACGAAAAAAAGGGGTACTCTTGCTTCTGTTTCACATATTGACTGGAGAACTTTATTTTAATTCAAGCAGAGTGCACAAAGGGCAAATTATTATTGCAGTCAGCGCTATTTTCAGATCATTGAGAAAGCCAGAATGACTAAGGTTGTTTTAATCTCTTTTATGGATTAATTGCTTCAATCATATTACAAGACGTCTGCACTTGTAATAGATATTTAATATTTGAATATCTTCTGTCTAGTTCTATCATCCTGTAATTTCAAGAAGTATTAACATTTTATATGACATTTTGTGATAAAGCTGCTGTCATAGAGACATTAGTGGCAAGTGTGGCAACCTGGAGCTCACCTTGTGATTCCTACTGTCCTCTGATGCCAGTTCTTCTGCTAGCAGAGTGGTAGAAATCTCAAAACAAAACATCTTTCTTTCCTTGCCTTTGCTACGGATGACACTAGTTTTAAGCTTTGGTGTCAGCCAAAGCCATTCAGAGCCTCTCAGCCAGAACTTGCTGGTATGGTCCATGTAGGAGGATGTACCAGCTCTGTGCCACCTAGGTTTTACAGCCAGCTCCTTAGGGGAATGAATTAAGTCACTGGTTTAAGTCAGATATATGATTCCTTTTTACAATCTGATCAATACAGAAAGACCAGAAAGAGGGATCTGGACTGAAGTGGCAGAGCTGCTTTAAATTTGGGTCAGCAGCAATGTAACCTACTAACAATTTGGAGCAGTTGATGTACGTTGGGTGCACACAGCACAGCTGGAATATTGTTTCTAGTAGAGCATGCAGAGAGCATCAATATCATAAGTGTAGGTAAGGCACATATATTTTAATAAAAAGACAGATTTTGAAGACAAAAGTAGTCTGTACAATTAAAATCACTCTGAAAGCAACATCAATGTTGCTGGGTATTGAATTTCCAAATCTTATCTATACCAAGTTATTTTTGGAACTTCTGTGTTAAAACCAGGGTGAACCCAATCTCTGAGAAGTAAAAGAAGGCCCTATGAGGAGCGGCTGAGGGAACTGAGATTGAGGATTGTCTAGAGAAGAGGAGGCTGAGAGGGGACCTTATAGCTCTCTACAGTTACCTAAAAGGATGTTGTAGCCAAGCTGGCAGTGGTCACTTCTCCCAAATTAGTAATGTTAGGATGAGGGAAAATGGCCTCAAGCTGCATCAGGGGAGGTTTAGATTGGATCTTAGTTCTTTCCTGCAAGGATGGTTGGGCACTGGAACAGGCTGCCTAGGGAGTGGTAGAGTCCCCGTCCTTGGAGGTATTTAAAAAACAAGTAGCTAGAGCACTTGTGGCCATGATCTAGGGGTTGGTGAGATGGTGAGATGAGGGCTGTTCTTGATGCTTCTGGAGGTCCTTTCCTGGCCTGATTATTCTGTGATCTTATGAACACATTGACTTAAGAAAGGAACAGTAAAATTCTAGCCTAGGCTGCCCGATGTGTGTAAATAATACTTTAAGTCCCTTTAAGTTCTTTAAGTCACCTGCAAAAGAGACAACATGATTTTTGAGATTTGGTTCATAATATCTGTGCACAGAAATTGCCCTTTTCATGTAATTTATGGAAATGCATAACAATGTCTTAGCATTGCTTTCAAATATAAATGTGGTTGCAGGGTCCAGCTCCTTTACTGGTGCTTTCCTTTGGTAAACTTTGGAATAGAAGATGTTTTTTTAGCCTTGCTTAGATGAGAAAAAGGCAGAAGTATTTGCTAGAAATTTTAAATAGCATAATATTTAACAGGGTTTTTTTGCCGGGGCAGGATTCAACTAATGTTAATAGAAGCTGGATAACTAACACAACACGAATTCCCAGTATGGACACAGCTGAAGCACTTTGAGCATTGGAGAAGAGATCAAGGGGAAACCTTACTGCTCTCTACAACTACTTGCAAAGAGGTTGTAGAGAGGTGAGGGTTGGTCTGTTTTCCCTAGTGGCTAGTGGTAGGATGAGGGGAAATGGCCTTAGGTTGAACCAGGAGAGGCTTGGTCTGGATGTCAGGAGGAATCTCTACTGAAAGGGTTGTCGGGCATTGGAATAGCCTGCTCAGGGAGATGGTGGTCACCATCCTTGGAGGTGATTAAAAGAAGGGTAGATGTTGCATTGGGAGAATGGTTTGATAAGGCTAGGAAAAGCTTGCACTCGATGATCTTGAAGGTCTCTTCCAGCCAAAACTCTTCTATGATTTAAGAAAGCAACTCTATGACAGTTGCATGGTACCTGTGGTCTAACACATTTTCACTCAGCTATTGATACTGAAAATTCAGATATTAAGCTTTAGAAGAAGCATCATGTGTTCATCATAGTACATAGCAATCAAATCCCTGACATGGTGACATGCTGTATTTCCTAATTCAGACAGAAGATGCTAAATAATAACAATAATAATTCAAACATTGGTAACATCTACATTGTTGTGTGTGTTATTTGTGTTGCCTTAAATGTAACACAATGAAAACAAGGAAGACAATCTCTTTTTAAGTCAGAACTTTCCTTTCCAGAGATACTTCTTTGATATAGGATTTTGTGGTATTGTGCTTGGGGTTTTCTGAGTGCTGCACGTTAGTCCTACAAGTAGTTTCCAGTCTAAGGAGCTGACTGCATTTTCTGTAGCCTGTGAACATGAAAGTGTTCTCTGAGCTACTTGGAAGTACTGCTGATCCTCACAGTGTTGTAGGTTGATTTAACTCCTTAGGATACTCAAGATCATTATTCAGGAAAGGGTTTAGTGACCCAGGTTGATGAAGCCATGGCATGAGATTTGAAAACCTGTCTTTTGTCAGATAAGTACCAGGGCTCAACGATGGAGCAACAGCAATTTTGGTTGGTTTGTTTACATTTCTTAGGGTTCTTGTAAAAGGAAAACTTAACAGCTGATAGAGATCTCTTATATTTTAGTCAGGAGTTAGTTTATTTGGAAATAGAGTAATGAGGAGTATCTAAGCTTAATGTCCTTCCTCAATCTTATTTTGAGCTTTTCTTCATTGTTTTGGCGTTTGAACTTGGAGGCTGGATACAATACAACAGTTTTCACACTGTTTGATGGAATAATCATAGAATCATAGGATGGTTTACGTTGAAAGGGACCTTAAAGATTGTGTAGTTCCAGCCCTGCTGCCATGGGCAGCAAAACCTCTTCACTAGACCAGATTGTCCCATCCAACCTGGCCTTGAACACTTCCAGGGATGCAGCATCCACAACCTCCCTGGGCAGACTGTTTCAGTACCTTAGCATCCTCACAGTGAGGAATTTCTTTGTAAAATCTATTATAATTTCCCCTCTTTTAGTTTGAAACCATGGTCCTTATCATATCTCTAGGTAGCATATACTATAATTTGTAATTCTAATAATTCTTATTGCTTTTGTAATTATTTCAAGCACTTGCTACTGGTTTTAAATGAAATAAGAGCCTTTAGTTTGTAGTGCTCTATGAGAATATGATTTGATGAAACTCATGCACAGAGCTCATGTATAAGATGTTTTCTTCTGGTGTTGCCAACAAAATCTCAATGAGTATGTACCTTTGTAACTTTAGATAGGTGTTGTAGTTGATTTGAAATTCACCTGTAGTTGTAGAGAAGAAAGAAAATGGGAAAAGAAAATAATGGAAATAGATACCCATAAACAGAAAGACAGGACAAGAAAGAAGTGAGTACAGTGAGACTGATTAACAAATGGGAAATAAGTTTCAGACTGGCAGGGAAAGGCTGTTGAGAGGAAAAGAAAGTGCATGGAAGAAGTTCAGCACAATTTACACATTGACAGGGTCTGTTGCACTGTATGGAAAGCAACAGATGAAAACCTACTCTGGCTCTTTGTGCTGTGGTTCTGGCTGGTCCTTAGGAGTAATTTACTCCCATGTCTGTTAGAAAAGTGTTCACCTTCAAAACTCAGCCTTTATTCACTATGTAAAGAGGATTATTGCTCAGGGATTGAGGGTTTTTTTGTTGGTGTGGGTATGGTTGGACTTGGAGATCTAAGAGGTCCTTTCCAACCAGGATGATTCTGTGGTTAATGTTTTCGGGTTAAAATGATTTCCCTGTAAGAGGGCAATCAAGTCCACAGCATGACACTGAATTGTAGTAAACTGATTACAAGTTTTTAGCTTAACAAGTGCATTATCTACACTGATATTTTTAGAGCCCCTTGGCAGCTGTAGATGCCACAGCTATATAGCTATACAGAACTGGGTTTCGATAAAAAGTAGTAAAGATCTTAAATCTTTTTGGACAAGCTTAAATTAGCTGTATATGACAGACTGTATTTGCCAGGACTATGGAAAAAGAAGTGAGGGTTAGTTTTGTAAGCATCATGGAAGAGCTGGGCTTCGTCGCAGATTTCAATGTAATCAACTGTTGAACTTTACTGTTCCCGTTTCTTTAATTAAGCTGTAAATACTGTGAATGGAAAGCATAAGCATATCCTAATAAATTCTATTTGTATGAATTCTTAGTAGAAGTTTGTACAATTACTATTTTTCTTACGCTTCCTTCCTTAAATGAAGGAATTTCTGAAAATTCTGATATTTCCCAGGTATTTCATGTGGATCTAAATGAAATAGTTATGTTAACTGGCTCTGTTCTATAATTACTACAAAAAGAAAATGTTCCATGGCATCTTCTGCAACTTAAAAAACCATCATTTCAAGGATACAGATAGCATGAAGGGTTATTAATACTCTAGAGAAAATGATCCTGTGCTCTGTGTAAGGGAGAAAAATTCTGAAATCATAGAATTAGAAAATTGCTTGACTTGGGAAAAGTCCTCTAAGATCATTGAGCTTAACCATTAACCTAACTGTACCAAGGCTACTGGTAAATCATGACTGTAAACATCATCTCTAGATGATTTTTAAACACATCCAGATATGATGCCCCAATCATTTTCCAAAATGTAAAGCTATTGTCCTTAATTGATTGATAGGTTTCATTTTATAAAGGGATAATTTAGGGAATTCAGTGGAGTTGAGGGGTAGTTTTACCAGGGTCTTCCTTCTCTCTTCTTACTGGTTGCATCTGAAGTGGTAACTCACATGTCCCATACATGGTTTGTTTATCTACTTCAATTTATGGGGGTGTGACTTCATGATTGTCTTGTGATCTGAAATTACAGTGAACTGAAAAAAACTCCTGCTACAGTGCAGTTCACTAATGCTTGGAGAACCCCATGCACTACTCTGCACTTCACTTCATGTTGCCTTCACAGAATCACAGCATTACTGAGGCTGGAAAAGACCTCTGAGCTCAGGACCTAACATCACCCCATAAGCCAGACCAGGGCACTAAGGGCCACAGCCAGACTGTTGTTCAACACCTCCAAACATGTGTTCTCCCCCACTGATCTGGGCAGTGCAGTCCTGGCTCTGATCCTCCTTTCGGTGATGAAGGGCTTCCTAACATCCAACCTAACCCTGTCCTGTTGCAGCTTCAGGCCCTGCCCTCTTGTCCTGGTGCTGATTGCCTGGGAGAAGAGCCCAACCCCCTCTTGTCTTAAAAATAAATCTTGGTTAATTCTGGATTTACTCTGTTTATTGAAAAGACTTTGCACAGAAATAGATATTTAGCTCTGAGTATGGTTGGGTTTTTTTGCCTGTCTCACTGATTGTAGCTGTCTGCAATTATTTGAAGAATGAAAATAATTCTCCTCTTTTAAAAGAGGAGAGGAAAATGATTTCTTTTTTAATTCATTCCTAAAGGACGCAGGGATGGTGACATTAGCCATTAAATTGTTTGGGGATGCACCAATCTTCTTTCCTCATCACAATAATCATTTCAATAGCAGACAGTACATTTAATGCTTTGAATATAACTAATCATAGAATCATTAGGGATTGGAAGGGACCTTGAAAGATCATGTAGTCCAATCCTCCTGCCACAACAGGATCACCTATACCAAGCTGCACAAGAACACATCCAGGCAGGTCTTGAATATCTCCAGAGAAGGAGACTACAATGCGGTTGTCAGTTGACATCCTAGATGCATTTTAACACGACAGCCTTTACAGCTGTGTTGTCCTTGTCATAAACAATCTCTTCCTTTTACCCCTTTCACTTCAAGATTTTCCAGGTTACTTAGAATTTGTTGAGATGTTGATGAGACAGTAGTTCAGTTGCTGATGGTGGTAGCACAGTAATTTGAAAGTACTGCAGATCTGATTGACGCTGTCACTCATATAACCATAAAATCATTAGGGATGGGAAGGGACCTTGAAAGATCATCCAGCCCAATACCCCTGCCACGGCAGGATTGCCATGTCCAAGTCACACAGGAACACATCCAGGTGGGTCTGGAACCTGTCCAGAGAAGAAGACTCCACACCCACACTGAGCAGCCTGTTCCAGTGCTCTGTTACCTCCCTGGGAAGAAGTTTCTGCTGATATTTCTATGGAACCTCCTCTGTTCCATTTTGCACCCATTGCCCCTTGTCCTATCACCAGGTGACATTGAGAAGAACCTGGCTCCATCCTCCTGACACCCACCTCTCATTGGATTACTGTTCTTAAATTCACATTCCTCAAGTCACTCCTGCTGAATGGGTGGGTGAAACAAAATTGTATAAAAATAAAGATGGAATGAGGTTTTTCTGCCCTACCAGAATCAATTTCCGTGCTTGGGAATGGCAAAAGCTTCCAATACTATATTTAGGAATTATTAACCAGTCCACCAACAGCTGGTAGCTTGACTGACAAGGTTAGGTGTCAGTGCTAAAAGCTGCAATAATAAAGAATATAAAACCCTTTGCTGTTTTAGAACCTTACCTTTGCTTTACTTTATTACTGATGCCTCTGCAAATTGCCATTGCGAGAGGTTTTGCTTGACTATAGGATGGAGTTTGCTATCCCAATATAAATGAACAAATTTAGATCGAATCAGTCTCTCAAATTAAATGAAACCTCTTGTGAAATTCCAGAGTGGTGCCCACCATATTGTGCCAGTTTCTAGTATTGTTTTGATTTAGCTCTTCAAGGATGATGGTGTATAACAGTGTGGCATAGTTTTTGTGACCATAGTTCTCCTTTGTAGACTATCTTGGCAGTAATTTTGCAGCTGATTGACAGTGAGGATATTTTAAGTCATTATTTGTAGTTTTAGTTATATCAGCAGACAGCACCCAAGTGAAAGAGTTCATGGAATAAGAACACCCTGTGTAAAGTGGCATGACTGTCAGACTGGCTTCAAATCATTGTCTTGAATAAATCATAGGATACCTATTCTGTTTTCCACTCTGCATCTGCAGTGAGTTAAATGTACTCTGAGCAGGTAATGGAAAGATGCATTTTTCTCTGCTAGGTTCCTTCAGTGTTCTACTTTCATTGTATTTTGTTTCTTTCAGCCTGTGGAGAAACACTGCAGGATTCTACAGGCAACTTTTCTTCTCCAGGATTTCCAAATGGCTACCCTTCCTACACACACTGCATATGGAGGATCTCTGTGACCCCAGGGGAGAAGGTAGTTTAATATTCCCTCACCTACATTGGTATCCCATAGGAAATGGGACTGTGAACTGTGCTATTGACTTGATTTTGGTCTGTGGCATTAGAACACCATCATCTCTTTGGTAGAATGAAGGCATAATCCAACTCACTACATGTCTGCATCATGAAGTCCCTTCCAAACTGGCTTCCCATTCATTTGGTGGTTTGGTGAAAAAGATGAGAAAAAGGTGAAAAGGAGAGAGTTCAGGCTCCTGAATGGTCTCTTCTCTCTCACAGGCTCAGGTGAGCTGTTGGCTCAGGAAGTTTTGAGCACTAAAGTATAGGAAGGACATAGGAGGTGTTTGAGAAGGGGTTGGAGAAGGGCAACTGGGCTGGTTAAGGGTCTAGAGAACAGGTCTAATAGGGAACGGCTGAGGGAGCTGGGGCTGTTCAGCCTGGAGAAGAGGAGGTTGAGGGAAGACCTCATTGCTGTCTATGACTACCTGAGGGGATGTTGGAGTTAAGTGAGTGTGGCCTCTTCTCCATAGTGACCAGCAAAAGAGGAAATGGGGTCAGGTTGTGCCAGGGGAGATTCAGATTGAATCTTAGGAAAGACTTCTTCCCAGAAAGATTGGGGAGGCTTTGCAACAGGCTGCCCAGAGTAAGGGTGGAAGCACCATCTCTGGAGGGATTAAGAAAACAGGTAGGCGTGGTGTTTCAGGAGATAAGTTAATGGTTGGGGGTTGTAGGACATACACTTGGACTAGATAGTCTTCAGGGTCTTTTCCAACCTTAATGAGTGCCTGATTCTAAAATTAAATAGTAATAGCGTGGGGTAAATCCAGTCCTATTTTAGGTGTTCCATGCTGTCAGCCTTAGTGCATATAGTTTACATCTGTGGGTATCAGTGTTAGGGGAAAATGTTTTAAATCACTGGCTCACGTTTTAGCCTGCCTCAACATAAATAAAGATAGGAAGGTAGCTAATGGGAAGATTCACCTGAGACAGAATACACATGGAAAGAAAGTAATTACATAACTTTGTTTGCCATCAACAGTGGCTGATATTAAGCAGTCAGATAAAGATAAAAGATAGAGATATAGAGCCTAGTATTAGCCTGAGGACTGGAGAGTCCAGATGAAAACCCCAGGGTTTGTCCCCAGATATTTCAGTCAGGTTCATCAGTGGCCTACTACTCCAGACAGAACATAGTTTTATCCTGATTGAACTCCTTTATTCCATGCTTCTTTTGGGTCAGGGTAGACAACAAGAATACATGCTCAGGACATGCTAATAGATCCTGAGGAGCTCCTATGAGCATTTGTCACTGTAGGGTATGAAAACAAAGACATTTGGAAAGTGTTGGCCCTCCTCTGGGCAAGAGCCAGGGACAGGAGGAGAAATAAACACGTTGTGTGCTGGGAGGATGTGGGTGGCTCTGCATGTTGGCAAGGAGAAACAAATGAAAATACAGGAATAAGAGAAGGTTTGCACAAGAGATGCTAATTGATCTAGATAGGTAATTTATTTATCTACTACTTGCATTGCTTCTGACACTGCTGTGCTAACAACAAGAATTACTTAGGTTTGTTTTCTGTTCCTCACTTAAAAGAGTTTGTGTCCATCTAGAGTTTTATTACTGTCTTTTAAAAACAATATATAAATCAGAAAATAATTTATAGAATTAAGTATTCATAACACACTCCAATTTTGTGTAAACCTGCTGTGGACATCAGTGTCATTGGAATATATCTGTAACAGCGTCACGGTTTAAGATTGTATTGGAGCTAGAAAGCCTCTGCCTTGAATCTAGCACGATGTAAGACCATCCATTCCCATCTTACTCCTTTCCCTAAGTGGAGTAAAGAACTAAGCAGAGCTCTCTAACAGGAATGTAACATGACAAGCTGTCTGTAGGACACTCTTCTGACCTCCAGTTCTCACAGTCTCCATACAGTTCAGCAAGAATGAAGTAAATGATGTTTTCTCTTGTGTTGTCAGCTGCTCCCATAGGGTGTTGACTGTCTTGAGATGAGGACACTATTTGCAGCAAGCAATGGATTTGCTGGCCTTTGGTAAGGAGTAGCTTACCATGGAAGAAGACAACGGTGTCAGTTTAGGGGTTTATAGCTCTATAATTCAGAGATCCCTGCATTTTTTTGGTTGGAAACTATCTTCAGTCTTAGCAACGACAGGCTTGGCTTGATAGCAAAGTTTAGGTTAGACATCAGGAAAACCACCTTCTTGGGAAAGATCATCAAGCCTTAGAATGGGCTGTATGTGGGGAGGGGATTGAATCAACATTCCCGGATATGTTTGGATATGTTTACAAGTAGTGGAGATCTGGGGTTTAGGGCCATGGTTTAACAGAGGCCTTGGAACAGTTGAGTTAATGGTTGGACTCAATGATCTTCAATGTCTTGTCCAACTTGAATGGTTCTTTTTTACTGTGCTAAGTACTTGTATGTGAATAGCAGACAGAGGAAATGAGTTGTAAATCTTAATAATCATGGCACCTTATACACATGTAAAGCTTAATCCCAAAGTTTCTCCATTGTTGGTGATAATATGAAAGGGAAAATAAAGATATATTTACAGGATTGGACTAGATGATCTTTGAAGGTCCCTTCCATTCCCTAATAATTCTATGATTTCCCCCATTTGTTTGCTGCTCTGACCCTGACACACCTCAGGAATGTTCATAGATTGATAGAATGGTTCAGGTTGGAAGGGACCTTCCAAATCATCTAGTTCCAACCCCCTTGCTGTAAGCAGGGACACCCCCACTAAACCAGGTTGCTCAAAGCCCCAACCAATCTGGCCTTAAACACTTCCACGCAGCCACAACCTCCCTAGGCAATCTGGTCCAGTATCTCAGCACCCTCCTGGTGAAGAATTTCCTCCTGACTTCCAGTCTAAACCTCCCCTCTTCCAGCTTGTGTGTGGAGGTTAGAGTCTGTGTAAGTACATGGCATCATGTTCTGAAATCATAGCATCTTGGAATCATTAAGGTTGGAGGAGATCTCCAAGATCATGGAGTCCAACTGTCAACCCAATCCCACCATATGGGTGAGTACTTTAGTCACCTAAATATAAACTGAAAAAGCATCAGGCCAGATAGTCTAGGTTGTCTCTTATTTCTTAAGCTCTAACGTGGTGTAGTTTGAGCACCATGAACAGTTTAGAGGACTTCTGTTCTACCCCTTCTGCCTTCTGCAAGTACAGAGCTTTCTGATGGTGGCAAGACATCCAGTGAAGTATGGGAGTGCAGTGGTATGAGCTAGTGTCCCTTTTAAACATAGGGATAATAAACTGTTCCTGTTACAAAAACAAGACAGTTCACATACCTTTCACCTTCTCTTGCCATTTGAGACTAGTATCTATACATAGAAGAACCTCTTGGGAGGAGGATGGTGTCAGAAATGCCATGTACCCTGTGCCAGGGCAAATCCTGCTTTCTGGTGTGTAGAAATATTGTTGGCATAGGGAGTTGCAACTGTGCCAGTGTGGTTTTTGAAACCTCCTTTATGAGTACATTACATTCCTTTCTAATTTTTCTTAATGATTCACATGAACGATAAAAGAGGACAGAGAAATCCTTAGTTAATACTAGGAAAAAAAAGCCACCCGTGGAAGATTTAGTACTGCTCGGTGTTTGCTGCCTTCTGCTGTGAGTTTTTTCCTGATGAGTAATCAATAATTCCTTCATTTGCTGACAAATACTCATTGATTATTTTTCCTGCGAAGGCTTTCAGCCACGCTGTGCCCTTGAACAATCTCTGCCTTGTCTGTAGCTTTATTTAATGCTTTGCAGAATTGCAAATCAGAAATCATGCTGTGACAGACCAAGGGTTCTGCCTATGTTGAGCTAATGCTGAACATAGTGTTAAGGAACTGCTGTATCATCAAATACCTTGGCGTGTCAGGCTGAGAAAAGGCTGAGATTGTTGCTTCATGTAGTTTCAGAGACAGGACCTTGTTAAATTGTGATGATTTCCTCTAAGAAAGCAGTGCTATTAGACAGTGACATAGAAACATAAAGATCAACCAGTGCAACTGTCAACCTGTCTCCACCTAAGTTAAAGCAGCCTTTCTCTGACTCTATCCTGGCACCCAATTTTGGAAAAAAGTGAATTTCCAAGCCTGAGAAAGGAGAGATCTGATTTTACAGCTGTGTCATAGAAAATGGAAAAATTGTGGCTAGATTGGTGAGAGGTTTCTGGGCTCTACACAGCTGAGCCCGTGGAAAGAGATGCAGGTTATGGATTCCAGCAGAGCCAGCTGGCTTAGCTTAAGCAGATGTGGAAGGCGGCCTGACACAAATGCAGATGTCTGCATCACATCTGGGCAGAGGGAAAGGGCCCTCCTTGTTGAAATGTTCATCCTGTGCAACTGGGATGAGGTTAGGTGGGAACAGCACAGTATGGGTGGCAAAGGACAAGGAGACTCTGAGGGCAGCAGGTTTTTCATATATTATGGCCAGTTACAGAGACACCTGCATAAAGTATGAGAAACCTAGGAAAAGAAGAAGATGAGAGTTTAGAAGGACCATGAACTGCCATGTGGATGAGCTGAGGAGAAGAGATTTTGTAGTTAGCTCCTTTATCTAAAGGAGGGTCTGTCTGATAAGGACAAAGTATTGCTGTGTGAATGACAAGAATACTTAGGACCTTCTCCAGAGGTAGATTGAAATATAATAAATGAATATAATAAATGTCATAACTAAAGCAGAGGAAAGCATTAGATCTGCACAATTCTCACGGAGAATAATGTAAGCAGGATGCTTTAGAATTCAGATAGTATTTAGGCATTAATTTCTTCAGTGCCTGTTCCTGAAGGAATGCCTGAATTACTACCTGCTCTAGCTTTAGAAGTTCTGATTTTATATATTTTCTATAGAAAATCTTCTTATAATTCACTGAGTTATTAAAATGGGTTATTAAATTAAAGTATTAAATTATTTTTAAAAAATTCCATGCTTATGAACACATCATCTGTCTGCCTAATGCCTGATACTCACTGAAGTTAGTGTTTTACTGCTATGTAGTTTATTTTTTCAAAGTTCACGGCAAAGGTATTCACACTGAAAAATACTGCAAGAGAGTAGAATATGTTACTACATTCTGTTCCATATGCAGAACACATTTTACAGTATCATAGGGTTGAAGAGGACCTTCAAAGGTCATCCAGTCCAACCCTACCCCTGCAATAAGCAGGGCCATAACTCATAAGATAGGGCTGCCCAGAGCCCCAGCCAGCTTGACCTTGAATGGCTCCAGGGATGGGACTTTTACCCCCTCTCTGGGCAGCCTATTCCAAGGATCCCCCACCCTCAGATTCAGCAACTTTTTTCTCTTGACTTCATTCTGCCCTTTTCCAGCTTCAAACCATGACCCCTCATCCTATTGTTCCCTGCCCTATTGAACAGCCTTCCCCAGCCCCTTTCAGGGATGGGAAGGTCTTTAAATATATTTAATTTCTACTATAATCTCTATTGCAACAAAGTGAAGGGATTTTACAGTGATTGTATCTGATTTCAGATTAGCCCATTTTAATCTCTCATCTCAGGAAGGAAGTTCAATTCAAACATTATTGTGGGTATTTATGATTCATGGAGCCTGTGGCAGCCTGGACGATAGTATTAATATATTGCCAAAGTATCAGACTAATTTTTGGCATGTTATATATGAGACTCACTGTCTTTGTATTCCTGAAATGACAGAAGGAAGGGACAGAGAAAGAGAGGGAAGGCTGTATTTGTTACATCTGCTATGTTAATATCACTTCCAGGCTGCTTAAAGGGTGCTCCCGTGGAGAACACAGTGCTAGAGGCAGGCTGCTGTCTAAACAACCCTTCTGTGGGTTTTGTGGATGTGGTAGCAGCTTGTGGACTTAGAAGTTTGGCCATGCTTGCCATCAGAACAGTGCTGCTCTGATGGCCTTTGGAATCTTCCATCTACTGTACCTCCATCCCACAAAGATGACTGTGGTTACCAGCACAGTGTACTTCACTGTACAGCACTTCTCGTTCTAAAACTTTGGGTTGCCTTACAGTTGCCTTCTGTTTCCTGTGGCAAAAGCTGAATGAAATCACCTATGAAATTGGTCTTCCACCTAAGCAGTCAGCACTGGTGGATGTGGATAGATGCAGCTTTTAACATAGAGTTAGAAAGTTCCACATTCTCCATGGAACTAAAAAAAACCCCTATTTTTGAGAATGTAGTTGTTTGTGTGGATATCTTTAGTTGGACATTGTGGACGGTAAATGATAGCAAAACCGCTTCTAGCCTGATGTTAAAACACAATGTTTTGCTACGAAATGCATTGTTTGTAGAAGTCACTGTGACCCTCTACCTTGTACACACCCAAACCACTGAGTCCTTTGTTTGCTTCCTCCAACAGCTCGTAAGTTTTATAGTCTTAAAATTAAACAGCCTGGAAGAGGTTCTGTGTGTTATGCTGTGGTGTAGTTGGAGAGACACGTGGAGATGGAAGCAGACCATCCCATCTGATTCTAATAGTGTTGTATTTCCTCCCTATGGCTGGGCTAAGGGTGAACTCTCCTTTAAACTGATGCTGCCAGCTGCTTCACAGGCTACCATGGAGATGTATTTTTGCAGAGGGAGGTATTTGCTCCTGTGCAGCAATTCATGTTTTGCTTTATAATAGTTTTTGATTATGAGTTCCTAGGATCAGCCCTAAAAATAAACCCACTCCTCTGCTCAGATGTGAATAAAGAAGATTTCTAGTTATATTGAAATATTTATTAATCTAGACTGAGGAACTGATTGGGAAGAAGATGAATGTCCAAATACATCTAAATCCAGGGAAAATGTATGAATGTTGAAGTGGTTTTATAATGCAAAATATGAATTAGTTTTAATCTTCTTGTTTGGACTTAGCCCTGAAATTACAGGACATGATGCTGAGACTGTCCCAGTCAGTCAGGGTCCAGACTGTAGCTATTGTGGCATCCTGTAATCCAGGATGAATCCTATTCCTGTGTTAACGGTGTCAGTTTCTGACTATTTAGGATTAGGATTTCTAAATCTAAGTAGGATAGCATAATGGTCTACTGTAATCCTCATATTAAATATTGAAAATGTCTATAATCATATTAAATATTGAAAATGTCTTTACAGAAGTGCTGGGTAAAACAGGGAATTCCAGTTCAGAAGTCCCAGAAATGCTCAGAACTCAGACTTCTAGATATAAACCTTATCATTCCATTAAAAGAGTCTGCACCCTTTGTTTTTGTGATAATTCTTTTGGTGTGACTGGTCGACCCTTGTCAACAGTAACTTGTCTGGAAGACAATTCACTTGTCTAAGCAATAGTAGAAGAAAACACAAATCAAAATAAAACAGTGATGTTAGGGGTTGTTTTTACAGATGTCAGTGCTGATTATAGTCAGAATGGAACAGGAATTGGCATGAGAATTATCAAACCCCTTAACATTATAATAGTACATTATTTTACCTTACTAGCAGTCTCAATTCTTTCCTCAGTGTAAGGCATTAAATAAGGGTAGTTTGTCTGAAACCTGATTAAATAAGACTAAGTAAAAACCTTTTAATATTCCTAGTATTAATATTCCTTAATTAATTCCTTAATATTTCTAAACATTTATTAGTTTAGAAATCATTGAGGAGAGGTTAATTCTCTAAGTAATTCTGTTACAGGTGACCTGTCTGCCTTCAGTTCTGCAAATGTTTTCTAGTTTTAACAGCACACAATCATGTGATTTGCTTTGCTTGCAGATTGTTTTAAATTTCACCACGATGGACCTTTACAAGAGCAGCCTCTGTTGGTATGACTATATTGAAGTAAGAGACGGCTACTGGAGAAAATCACCTCTGCTTGGTATGCAATTGTCGAGTGCTGCACTGTCCCTAGTTACCACACTTACTGACTTCACTGCATTTGCTTTTGAACCCACAACAAACCTCATCATTTTTAGTTCTTCCGGATGTATTTAAACTAATGGATGTCAAAAAAAACCCTCCAAATAGCGTCAAATATGTCATTTCTTTGACTTCAAGTCTCAATCCTTCCATTCGTGGCAGACAGCTATTAGGCAGCTGCATGCATGGGAAGAAGAAAACTACTAAAAGTGCAACAATAGTTTGAAATCAAAATATGAATAATGAAATCAATTGGGGAATCAGTCAGGTTAGAAAAGACCCTTGAGATCATCAAATCCAACCCATAGCCTTACTCTACCAAGTTCACCACTCAACCAGATCTCTACGCTGAGGATGGTCCTTTCCAACCCTTACTGATTCTGTGATTCTATAACTTCTTCCCAGTGAGGGTGACGGGGGGCTGAATTTGAGAGGGTCATAGGGTCTGGGACCATATAGATGCTACATTTGAAATCTCTTTGTTTTCTAAACATGATGAACAGTGTTGCTATGACCTAGACTATGTTCCTGTCTTCAGNTGGCATGGGGATTGGACTGGATGATCTTTCAAAGTCCCTTCCAATCCCTAATGATTCTATGATTCTGTGAGTATATATCCAAACAATCTTTAAATGGAGAGTCAACCCCCTCCCTGGTCAGCCTGTTCCAAGCCTTGATTATTCTTTCAGTCAAAAAAGTGTTTCCTGATGTCCAGGGTTCTTAAGAGTCTCAACTAAACAGTAAGAAGCTGCAGCTATCTTTTTCTTAATTCAGGGAGTCAGTGGGAAGACTTCACCTCCTCTAACTGGACAAATGTCCAATCCAGTAGTTCAGTTTGATATCCCGTGACTTTCTCTGATTGAACCTGGGGATTTCAGACCATAGAACAGTGACACCACCAATATCAGTGTTGTTGCTTTCAGAGTGAAGNATCAAATCCAACCCATAGCCTTACTCTACCAAGTTCACCACTCAACCAGATCTCTACGCTGAGGATGGTCCTTTCCAACCCTTACTGATTCTGTGATTCTATAACTTCTTCCCAGTGAGGGTGACGGGGGGCTGAATTTGAGAGGGTCATAGGGTCTGGGACCATATAGATGCTACATTTGAAATCTCTTTGTTTTCTAAACATGATGAACAGTGTTGCTATGACCTAGACTATGTTCCTGTCTTCAGATTAACCCTCAATCTGCCTTTCCAGAATGCCCAGCTTTGCACATCTACAAAAAACCCTCTAATAAGAACTTTTCTACTTAATTCCCATAAGGTTTTACGCTTTGTGAGACTGGCTGTGATGAAAAGAAGTGCTAAAAGCTTTAAGGACTTTGTGTATTTGAGGTTTAAAGAGGGCAATGGCAGGATCCTACATTTTGGCCACAATAACCTCCAGCAGAGCCACAGACTGGGGAATGAGTGGCTGGAGAACAGCCTGGCAGAGAGAGACCTGGAAGTACTGGATGACAACTGGCTGAACAGGAGCCAACAGGGTACTGAGGTGGCACCAAAGGCCAATGGCATCCTGGCTTGGATCAGCAGTGGTGTGGCCAGTATGATTAGGGACGTCATTCTCACCCTGTACTGAATGCTGGTGAGACCTCCCCTTGATTACTGGGGACAGTTCAGGACCCCTCCCTTCAAGAAACAGATGGAAGGGCTGGAGGGGGTCCAGAGGAGCAACAAGGCTGGGTAAGGGATGGGAGGGAAAGTCTGAGATGAGAGAGGCTGAGGGAACTTGGGGTGTTTAGCCTGGAGAAGAGGAGACTCATGGGGACCTTGTCCTTCTCTACAACTTCCTGAAGGGAGATTGTAGTCAGGTGGGGGTCAGGCTTTTCTTCCAGGCAACTAGTGCAGGGATGTTAGGAAGCCCTCCATTCACAGAAAGGGTGATCACATGCTGGAATGGACTGCCCAGGAACATAGTGGAGTCCCCATCCCTGGAGGTATTTAAGGAAAGAGTGGACATGGCACTTAGTGCCCTAGTCTGGCTGATCTGGTGATGTTAAGTTATGGGCTGGACTTGATGATCTCAGTCTTTTTTTAATCTCAGTAATTCTGATTATAACTCTGTTAGGTCCTGATGTGCAGAAATACGTGTGTTGATCCATGAGCATATGGCTAGTTCCTCTGGGTTGGTTGTGCTACTCCTGGTTGTAATGTTAAACACTTGTATGAAGGTTTTCAGCATCTGGCATCAGAAGCAGCAGAAAATGCAGTTACTGGTTGCATGTTTTCAGGCAGGTTTTGTGGTGACAAACTACCAGAAGTCCTCGCATCTTCTGACAGCAGGATGTGGATCGAGTTCCGCAGCAGCAGCAACTGGGTTGGGAAGGGTTTTGCAGCAATTTATGAAGGTAAGTGCCTTACAGCATTAAAAATACTTGGTTATGGAGGAATGGAGGAAAAATACTCACTGGTACATACAAATAATAAAAAAGAAGTCATAAATAACCTCATGTGAAATGGGTGTTTTATTACTCAAAAAGAGATGATAGGTGTTAACTTACTGGACAGGATGCTTTGAAACTCTTCCTGTAATCAGGTTGTAGATAACCTGTTTCCCAGAGGCACCACTTATAATATTCATAAGAAATATTTAAGCAGTCATTTAATTAACTAAATATTCATGTTCTTGGGTCAGAAAAGTCTGAAGTTTTCTGAATGCTCTGGGATTGCTCAGTAGGGACAGTGCCACACTCACTGCACTATAGCAAGTCAATATTCAAAACAGAGCCTGTTTTTATCCAATCTATGGTAGTAAAACCTATGATTTGATTGATATTCACAGATCTTTACATGATTATCAGTATGAACTGTGAAAAGTGTGTTTATTTTTCATGAAAATATTTATTATTTATATTAGCTTTGTCTTCAAATTCATCTTGAAGTGACAGACTGCAGGTTAAAATGCTTAGATGATTATCAAGTACGAGTTCTGCCTCATTTGTCTCTAAAGGTTAGGAAATTTTCATGAAGAATCTTGATGAAATATATTTCAAAAATGAACAAGAAGTAAAATGTATTTTGACCCTTGAAATATTTTCTGTACAAAACGTAGATTCAGATTATCTGTGATTCCAAAAGCTTTGTGAGCGCTGCCGGTATCTTCAGAGATACCAGACATGCCAAATTTTATCTGGTAACTGAACTACAAATAGTGCTTTCATTTTGGTAGTGGTTCACTGATTTTGGTAGATTTTAAAATCTTCTCTAGAATAATCTTACAAGTTTTAAAAACAGCAGCATAAACTGTCAGTCTAGACAGGAGGAACAGAAAATGTCATTACTGACAGTAAGAATTTGCTGGTTTTCTTAGCCATCTGTGGAGGTGAAATCCACAAAAACGAAGGGCAGATCCAGTCTCCCAATTATCCGGATGACTACAGACCGATGAAGGAATGTGTGTGGAAAATAACGGTGTCAGAGAACTACAATGTAGGATTAACCTTTCAGGCATTTGAGGTAAGGCCTTTCCACTGATCTCACGACTAAGTGTCTGTTGGATAGATGACAGCAACCTTTAAGGGAAACCTCATTAAACTTGTGGAGCTAAGAATTGCTTATGAATAATAAGCTCCAGAATCTTATTCTACTCTCTGTGAAATCTTTCTACAGAAATTTTGGGAAGATTAAAGGGTTTTTTTTCATGTTCTTTATTCTATTTGAACTAGAAATCAGCAGTAATGCAGTAAATACATCATCCAGTTCAGAGCAGCCTTAATATTCTGTTAAACAGTTGACCTTTTTTAATCTTTGCTAAATCTTATTAAAAAGATGTCTACTAGAAATAAACCACTCTAATTTTGAGCTTTTGTTTTGAGAAGAAAGGAAAAGAATAGCTCACTTGGAGCTTTACAAACCTATATTAAGTAAGGGAATTGCAAGAAGGCCAAGTGCAGGGCCCTGCATCTCGATTACAACAGCCCCAGGCAATGCTACAGGCAGTGGGGGATGGGGGGCTCGAGAGCTGCCCAGCAGAACAGGACCTGGGGGGGTGCTGGCAGACAGCCGGCTTCACAGGAGCCAGCAGGGTGTCCAAGTGGCCAAGAAGGCCAACAGGATCACTGCCTGAATCAGGAAGAGTGTGGTCAGCAGGAGAAGGGATGTTCTTGAGCCCTTGGACTAGGCCCTTGTGAGGCTTCATCTCAAGTACTGGGTTCAGTTCTGGGCCTTTCATTCTAGGAAAGATGTGGAGATGCTGGAACTGGGCCAGAGCAGAGCTACCAAGCTCAGGAGGGGTTTAGAGAACCAGTTGTCTGAGGAGAGGCTGAAGGAGCTGGGTAGGTTTAGTTTGGTGAAGAGGAGGCTGAAGGGGGACCTCTTTGCCCTACAACACCCCGAAGGGAATTTGTGGAGGGGTGGGTGTTGGCCTCTTCTCCTTGGGGACTGCTGACAGAAGCAGGGGCAATGGTCTGCAGCTGAGGCAGCAGAGGTTTCGATTGGATCTTAGGAAGAGATTCTTTCCAGAAGGAGTGAGGAGGCCCTCGAAGGGCCTTCCCAGGGAGGTGGTGGAGTCCCCATGCCTGGAGGTGTTGAAGAACTGTGTAGCCATGGTGCTTCATGCCCTGCTTGAGTGGCATCATGGAGGGGGTCAGGTTGTGTTTGTTAGTCTCTCAAGGATTGAGGGTTTTTGTTGGGGTGGGATCCCTGGACTCAGGGATCCAGGAAGTCCTTTCCAACCAGGATTTTTTGTGATTCTCTGTGTCTTCAGTATAAACCTCTGTGTGTATGCAGTGGTGAATTGTTTTATAATAAAGTAAAAGAAGTCCCTGTGTCTCTTTGATCCATACATGCTGGCTTGAAGCTTGTAGAGGAATTTGGGAACAAAATCGGAGTTTACTTGTTTTATTTTAATATGTGTCAGCAGTAACAACATGAAGAATAGACTTTTGAAATCAAAATTTGCTGGCTATATGGTGGCACATAGATATAAACCCCAAGTATAGTAAATAGAGATAGAACTTCCAACCTGTAATTTAAGTCTTACAGATTGATTTCATGGGTATGGCAATTTTTTGTGATGATGGATGAAAGCTCTGAGCACGACATAACATGGGTTTGGGAGTTTATTAGCAGTAATAGATATAAACAGTAGATATTGTAATAATTTCCCAGATTGTAAGAAATTTCCTCTTCTTTGTATCCTGCATTCATGTTGGATCTAGTGCAAACAAGATCAGCGCTCCTTGCTCCGCATGTTTTCCAAATGCCATTCAGACTGTGTGGCCTGGCTCAGAGTTACTTCCCATAGTGTGTCAGTTGTTGTCTTGAAGGACAGTGGAAAATGAACAGTGTTTTCAGTAACTTTATATAATTTACTGAATGCTTATGGAGCTTTTTAGTCTGCTCAGGATTTTTGGTGTGATCTCAAGAGAGGTGGCACTATGCCCGTGCATAAACATCTTGCCAACAGTATTGGATCTCAATGCAGAGATCTGCAAGCACAGGAAGTGAATGGCTTGAACTGACCCCAGGTCAGTATCATCTCTGAGAGAATCAAATGTCTATCTCTTCTTATCTCTTGGGACCTTTAGGACTATTTTCAAGTGTGAAGACGGCATGTTCATGCCTTACCATATAGAAAAATAATTAGAAGCAGAGGACCAGCACATGAGCACACAGTTTAGTGTTTAAGACTGTGAGAAGAAACATCCAGGTTTTCTCTGACTGTTTAGTATTAAGTCACTCTCTAGAGGTAAAACACTTCTTCTCCTAGGCAACTAGCAACAAGATGAGAGGCCAGGACTTGAAACTGCACCAAGGGAGGGTTGGATGTTAGGAAGCCCTTGCTTATGGAAAGGTTGATCAGACACTGGAATGGACTGCCCAGGGCAGTGGTGGAGTCTCCATCTCTGGAGGTGTTTAAGGACAGAGCAGATATGGCACTTAGTGCCATGGCCTAGGTTGCGGTGACGTTAGGACACGGGCTGGGCTGGATGATCTTAGAGGTCTTTTCCAGCCTCAATTTTTCTGTGGTCCTGCTGTGACTGACACTTTGTAGGGATAAAGAGGGCATTGAGAAGTAGAATCAAGTGGTAATCTCAAGCAAGATGCCCCTGAGCACAAATTGAAGTGCCCCAGAAAAGCACAAGACTTGTGTTGTATTGGTGTTCGTGGCATTTCACACTGGCTCATCCACAAATCTCCCAGCTGAGAGACAGCATTGCTTTGGAAACTGCTCCAGAGTCCCTTCCTCCAACATTCACCCTTGGGTTTGATTTCTAGTTGAACTCCAAACACTTGAGCGTAGGTGTTCTGTTTGTCGGTACTAAGTCACTGTCTGGATGGAATCCTTGGTGCAGTGCCCAGCAAAACAAAAAGTTGTTTAAACATCACAGTTCTTCATGCCAGATGAGATTTAAAAAAAGTAAATGCCAGGCCAAAGAATTATGGCAGTGTATGAGAACATTACTGCTCTGTCCTTTGAAAGGTGAAGTTAAGTAAGAGTTCTTCTCATTATCCATATGCAATGCTAATAAAAAAAGACTGTATAAATAACCTTCACTCTGAAATGAAAGCACTAAGGAAGCTGAGACTTTCAAACTGCATTAATGAGAGTCATCTTGTTTTACCTGCTGTGGGCAATGCATTTTCCACTCAGTATGGGGTTACCCTTTCTTGTTTTGCTGTCTGATGAGCAACTACATTTCCCAGTGTCTAGATGATGTTGGGATTGGTGACTCCTCCATCCTTTTTGCTTCATTGTTTTAGTCACCTTTATTATCTTGTTTTTGAAAATGAGTTGTCTCTGCCTTTCTTTTATTTAATGAACTTTAGTTTATCAGAAGACCATTTCCACAAGACCTGTATCCCACCTTGCATAACTAAACTTGATAACCTGAGTAGGACATATTTACCTGTAATAGAATATGACTCTCTTAACAAATAAATCAAAAATGATAAAAAAGTAATTGGGAGATCCATCCTGAAATATGATTGCTCCTGGAGTTGCTCTTCAAATCCTTCTATCTCTTTTCCTCATTGTTAAATATATACAAGTAGTAGATGTATTTTACATATGTATTATATATCTAGTACGCATATTTAATATATAGTGAGTGTGTTAATATACACATTTAATATGTATTACATCTATTTATGTGCTAGATTTTCTACTGCACATGTAATAGATCTTCGTATGGCTGCATTTCCAGTACCACAACACCTTAAAACCAGAGGTACAGCTGAGCAAATGACGTTTTATGCTAATTATTTTCACTGGTTACCAATTGATTACCATAACACTAGTTACCATTTCTCAAAACAGCAGCACTCATATCTTTTTCTATGTTGTGGCAAAGCTAATTGCTTGATTTTCCACACCACATATCGCATCTTCATTGGAAGAAGTCTGCAAAGTGAAAATTCTAGAAGCCAAAGGCAGACTTCAGATTTTCTTAGTATCACAGTATCACAGTAATGATGACGCTGGAAAAGACCTTAAAGATCATCCAGCTCAACCTAAAACCAACCAAGTAACCCTAAACATCTGACATCTAGACCATGCCACTCAGCCTGCCTGTGCAGGGGGGTTGGGACTGGGTGATCTTGAAGGTCCCTTTCAATTCTGCCCATTCTATGAAAACCACAATACTTCAGGTAGTTTATATATAGGACTAACAATTTAATCCTTTAACATAATGGTAACAATAATGGCTTCACTTGCAGCAGAAGTGCATTAAAAATAAATTACTGTGGTAGAATGATCACCTTCCAAATTATTTTGTCAAAAATCAATACACTTTATACGTCGGTTGGAGTTTTTTTATAGTCTCAGGATGTTTAGCAGTTTAATGCTATGCAAATTGTATTTCTAACTGTTGTCCTCAGCCAAAAATAGAGTGATTCTCAGAAAAGAAACTAACAGTTCACCTCAATGAGAATTTGGGATGTGTGACTCAGAGCTGCACTTGGCCTATGGAAAATCATCATTTCCATATTGCCCCATCGAACATGGAAACACATTAAAACCAGATGTTAATTAAAAGTCTTGAGTAGTGAAATGAGTACAGAAAATATCCGACCTTTTCATTGATATTAATGGGCTTTAGACCAGGTCACTTTCTTTGATTTTTACTGAGGTTAAAATTTGATATAAAAACTCTGTTATTTGAGTGTTAATGAAAACCTGGAACTGGTGTTAGAATATCCAAACAGTGTCAGTGGTCAGCTAAAGCAACATGCTGACTGCATTAGCTGCAAACATACAGTTGCCCTTGAAGTCATCAATCAGAGAGTGATTGAGCCTGGCAAAGACCTCTGAGATCATCAAGCACAGCGTATAATGAGTGGTTGCATTTCAGATCTTCCTATATTTGATCCCTCATTTCCCAAACTCTGGGCCAAATCAATTCCTGAGCAAAGAAATTACAGTAAATAGCAATATGGATTTGACCAGAGAAAAGCAGTGGGAGAAAATGATGTGTCTATGTTTATGAAGTCAGAAAGATATATTTTGGGTGTGAGTGCCATGTTTTAATCCTGTTCCATTAAATCATATCAAGCTATTTTTCTTCTGGTACAAATGAAATGGAAATCCTAATGTGCTCAATGAAAGCTCCTTAGCCTGTGGTGGTTACTGAGCTTAGTGTTGGTTGTAATGCACAATGAGATCAGAGTATCAGCAGCCACTTGCACTAACTGCACTGCTTACATGCAAGAAAAATTCTGTCCAGAGGTAAGGTGTAGGTTTTTCTGGGTTTGGGCTTGCTTTTGCTATTTCAGTAGAATTTGGATATGCTGACTTAAAATTGGGGCTTATCCAAGTTCTTCTTTCTGACAGTGTTCCTGTCCTTTGCCTTCCGACCCTCCATCCTCCACTGTCCCTAAACCTGCTTCACAATTCAGCCACTTAGCTGAACAGTTGTTTTCTTAGACAAATTCTTTTTGAATGCTTGGTTTTATTTCATTCTTATATAACTAAGATGATATGTTACTTAAATCAAGTAATCCTGAGGAAAATGATCCAGTTCAAGGTTGTTTTTTAAAATGTTGTTGTGAAATATGTTATCTCAATAAAGACAGGCATCATAAATTGTCTAGGTTCCAGATAGGATCACATTTAGGATGTTACTGCTTTCTTTAGTGCAAGTCCCACTCTGACTCTGCGAATACTAGAATCATAGAGTCTGCTGAGCTAGAAAGGACCTTTAAAGGTCATCTAGTCCAAACCCCATGCAGTAAGCAGGGGCATCTCTAACTAGATCAAGTTCCTCAGAGCCTCATCAAGTCTGACCTTGAATGTCTCCAGGGATGGAGCTTCTACCACCTCACTGGGCAAACCTGTTCCAGGGATACAACACCTTCATTACCAACAACTTTTTTCTGACATCTAATCTAAACCTATTCTGCATCTCGTTGCTGCACATCCTTGTGAACAGCACCTCACCAGCTTTCCTATGGCTCCTTCACATACTGGAAGTCTGCTGTAAGGTCTCCCCAGAGCCTTCTCCTCTTCAGAGTGAACAACTCAATGCTTTCCCCAACTCTTTTAGCCTGTCTTTGTAGGAGAGATGCTCCAGCCGTCTGATCATTTTTGTGGCCTCCTCTGTACCTGCTCCACAGGTCCACATCCTTATTGTGTTGGGGGCTCTGGAGCTGGACACAGGACTGCAGGTGAGGTCTCAACAGAGCAAAGTAAAGAGACTGGCCTCCTGGGCTGCAAACACACATTGGTGGCTCATGGACAGCTTTTTGTCCACCAACACCCCTAAGTGCTGCTCTCTAGCACATCGTCCCCACAAGCTGGATTGATAATGAGGATTGCCCCAAATCAAAAGGCAGGACCTTACACTTGACACAAGGTTCTCAACCCAAATAGAAATGCACACGTGTCCACTCACATAGTGAGTCTGTGTGCCTGGATGTCTCATTACATTATGTTTGGATGTTCGCTGGCAGAAGGGACACTTTTAGTTGTTGTGGTTCAGTAAGGTTCTCCATCAGCGTAGCAAAGTATGCCTGGTTAAAAACCAAACGGAAAGGCAACCTGGCCTCAAAGGGTCTCAGATAGAATCTATCAGGCAAGAGAAAACAGCTTGGGGAAACAAAAGGGTTTACTAAACCTGTATCTGAGAACAGAAAGAAGCTCAAGAAGGTGACACAAATAAAACCAGAAACTCCATCACAATGCTGTTACAGACATTCTGAGAAGAGCAAATGGGCAAAGCATTCTGCAGTGGTCTTTGGCTTCAGGTTGGGTCTCCTGGGGAGAGGAACACACAAACAGAGCATAGTAGGAGCAACAGGGAGGACCCACACCTAGGACACTTCAACTCCCTATTTCCCAACTTTCTGCCAAAGATTTAAGAGTTAGAAATATTGAGCCCTCTTGCGTGGACAGTTCCACGCTGGGAAGTTGAGGCAAGCTGAGACAGCAAATACCCTTCTGGGCTCAATTCTGCCACTCACTCAAGCATTCCCAGTCTCTTTCTCTGTGCCAAGCTGCGATAACAGTTGCTTCTCCTGCTGTCCTATAAATCAGAATGGTGGTGGCTGCAAGGCTGCCCATGTGGCGAGAGCACAACAGTGACTGCAGCAGCAAACCAGCAGGGACCTCCTGCCTCCTTCAGGGTCTCAGGCTTTTCTTCTTTAAGGTTATCTCACTGCTCTGGTGTCTTAGGTGATACCAAAACCTGGTTTTTAGAACCTAGGACAGAAACGTTCACTTACTAACCCAGAGAGTCAAAAGAATACACTGAAGTCAGGAATGATGCAAGAGAAGCCAGAGTCATCAGCTGCAGAGAAGAAATCATTTGTTTTCCTCTTTTCTGTTGGCTACTTCAGAGCTGATAAACGTAGATGTGTGTGCGGATCTAATTCTCCAGGTGCCCTGAACCCTTAACTCACAGTAACTTTTTTCAACTATTAGTGGGCAGCAATATAAATGTAAAATTTTGCACTGTGTTGAGGATAAATAAAGAGAAGAAACTCTTATTAAATATTTCAAAACTGAGGACTATTCCTGACACGTTTAGTTGTTGAGTGTATGTGAGAAAAGAGGGCTTTGCCTAAGCTCAAGTCGGAATTTGGCAGGATGTTAGGAAGTTTAGAGGTGAAAATATGATTTTAAATTGTTTTTTTATATTTAGTTGTTATTTTTACATAGTTATTTCTTTTTTCTGTTATATCCTGTGTAGCTTCTCAACAATTTTTAGAAGAACCAATAACTGTCCAGTGATGCTTGTTGATCTTCCTGCTGTTTGAACCCTATTCAGAGAACCCTAACCTCCTCTTGGAAACCTTTGTTTATCTGATTTATATTTGCTAGCCATGATCAAGTCCAAATAGGTTACTTACAAATATATTTCTTTACAGATTGAAAGACATGATAACTGTGCTTATGACTATTTGGAAATTCGAGATGGAATGAATGAGAACAGTCCTTTGATTGGTCACTTTTGTGGCTATGACAAGCCCGAAGACATTAGATCTACCTCTAATACTCTGTGGATGAAGTTTGTTTCCGATGGAACGGTTAACAAAGCAGGGTTTGCAGCTAACTTTTTTAAAGGTAAATGTTAAAATTATTTTGGGAGCTGTGAACTACTTTATTGCTTGATTTATAGGATAGAAAGATATTTTTTGACATATTTTTACTCCTAGCAGTACTGTACTGTCCTCAGCATTTACTTTTTGCCTGGACATATGATTTCATCGAAATAGAACAGTAGAAGTATTCTAATCTCCTTGTTAAATATATCCAAATGTCATCAGTTGATCAGGTCCAGGATGACATGAACCAATTAAATAAATAAATAAATATTTAGTTAATGTGCTCATGGGCCAAAACAAAACTGTTTTGAAACATGCGGAAGTTGCACATTTTTACATAACTGGATCGAGCTGCTACCTCCACCCCCTTAGGGGGAAGTTCTCCAGCAGTTCTTATACTTGCGGGATGTGATGTCAGTCTTTTAGTCCATGCTTCCATTCTTCAGTGCCAGTGGGTATTTTAAGGACCAGTTCTCTCATCCATGTGCCTCCCAGCCAATCTTCCACTTCCTGTGAACCAATTGCTATGGCCATGAATGAGGGCAAACTCCCTCCTTGTCAGCCAACCTTTCCTCTGCTGACTTCTGAGGTCTAAGCTCCCACTCTCTCCATTCGCCACATTCCAAGGGGAAGATAATTGCCGTGTTCAGCCCAGTAACGTGTGCTTAGTCTCCAAACAAAGACTTGGAGCACAACTAACTCCTCACAAGAAGCTCTGCCAATTTGCAGAGTCTCAAATTTGTCTTGAAATTCCAAGTTGCTTGTCACAAGTTACCAGACTAACTCTCCAAGCCCTCAGGCTAAAAAACCCACAGGAAATCAAACCACATCACTGAAGAGTGAAGGAACATTCAGTGCAACTTCCTAGTGTCTTCACATCCAACTGATGAGCTCAGTTTTGAAACTCATTTGCAGCTTAGCTAATCTTGTAAAAAATGGCTTTTTTCATGTTGTTTTATCAAATATAAAATTTAATACCATTTTAAAAGGGCCTTTTCTGAAAGAGTAATTGTCTAGATGCTGCGTTAGGCTGCTTTATAAATTTATGACTTGCTGTGAGCAAAAAAATCCCACCAAAACAGCTTTCCCAGTGACCAGTGGCCTCACTCTTCCTCCAGTATGATATAGCCGCATGGGGACAGTGTAATTCCTACCCTATGCTACCTGTGGCTTAATAAAGGCCACTAACAGTAGTGACACCTGAAATGCAGGTCACAGCACTATGTTCTTTTGAAAAGCCTCAAGCTGGAGCTTTTTTAACCCTGAGTGATAGTGGAGATAATTTTAACCCTGAAAGCTGTAGATGGGAGAATGGGAGCTCTGTTCTATTCCAGAGAAACTGCTTGTCCTGGTGTAAGGAAACGATTTCAACATCTGAAGAATACTTTAACACTGAATCTCCTGAGTATAGTTCAGAGCTAGTAGAGATAATACACTATTCCTTTCCCTCCCCCATTCTTGATGCATCTTGTTCTCTTTAATATCAGTAGAATGAAAACCTGGGATTTGAGGATTCTGTTAATCTGTTTTTGAGTATGAATTCAGGATAATGCACAAATTGATTCTGCGGGAGATAAAGTGCCCTTCAGATGACCCTGCTCTGGATTTTCAATCTTTCTTTCCATACTTTATATGACCCTTAGATTACAGCTGCCTGAATTATTGTTTGCTGCCCACAAAGTGCTTATAAATTAGGTCTGCAGCTGTCAGTTGGTATTGTGGTAAAAAAAATCCACCCAAACACTCCGTAAAGGACAAATTGTTATCCTCTCCATTATCCTCTAGTCAGCAATCCCAGTGTGTTCTGTAGTGCATCGTGTAATGGCACACACACAGCTTTCTGGGTTAGCATTTATCCGGCAGTCAAACTGAGGAAGGTAATTATTTAACATGTTTTTGCTTTCTTCTCTGTCTTGGCAGAGGAAGATGAATGTGCCAAACCTGACAACGGTGGCTGCGAGCAGCGCTGTGTAAATACCCTGGGCAGTTACCAGTGTGCCTGTGATCCTGGCTATGAACTTGGTCCTGACAAAAAGAGCTGTGAAGGTACAGTGCGTTGCTCTGTTGAAGCTCACTGAATGTCATTGCTTGAATGAAAGGCTGCGTCTTTCAAGTGGTTTGTCCTAGCAGCATGAGGTCCACGGAACCCAGCCTGGAAAACCAGTGCTCCGTTTTAGCTACTGGTGCTGTCTGTCCACGGTTCATCCAACATCTGTTACTAACATAGCTTCACAGGCATTGCTGTTAGTCAGGAACACCACCAGTTTATAGCCTAGTCCTGGTTTGTGCATTTGATTGAAGGGTTTCCTCTTTGTATTCATTCCCACTTGATGCCAGAGTGGAAACCGCTAACTTAGAAACTCTGCCCTGTGCTTCACTGCCTTTGCACTCATGTGACTGCACCTTGAGTACCGTGTCCAGTATTGGGCACCACAGTATCAGAAGTACATTGAGGTGCTGGAGCATGTCCAGACAAGGGCAACAAGGCTGATGAGACGTCTGGCAAACAGGCCCTGTGAAGAGCAGCTGAGGAACTGGGGTTGTTTAGTCTAGAGAAGAGGGGGCTGAGAAGGAGACGTAGCTGTCTACAGCTACCTGAAAGGAGGTTGTAGTGAGGATGTTGCTGGTCTCTTCTCTCAGATTCCTAATGATAGGACGAGGGGAAATGGCCTCAAACTGCATCAGGGGAGGTTTAGATTGGATCTGAGGAAGAAGTTTCTCTAAGTTCTTTGCTGAGAGAGTGGTTGGGCACTGGCACAGGCTGCCAAGGTTGGTGGTAGAGTTGCCATCCTTGGAGGGGATTAAAAACCGAGTAGCTAGAGCACTTGAGACCATGGTCTAGGGGTTGGGGAGCTGTTAGGATGAGGGCTGAACTTTGATGATCTTGTAGGTCCTTTCCAGCCATGAGGATTCTATGATTATATGACATACACAGAAAATTGTTGCATGCTTGCCTAATCCAAATCTTCCCCACTGGCAGCAAATTATAAAGCTTGAAGTTTGGTTGTTTGAGTTTGTTTTCTTCAGCATTTCAACATTTCCTACTTTTGCCTCAAGGAATAAGGGAGTGATGATGAAAAGCAGAAAACTGTAGTTGTCCCCACCCATACTTTATCATTTTGGGGTACAGCTGGTGCTGTGTAAGTGCAGCCTCTAAACCTATGTCTCATCTTTTTTTACACACTCAGGTGTGACCTCAGTCCCCCACCCCAGTCAGATTACCTTAACTTTTATTCCAAGAAGTCATCTGCATGGAAAACCAGGTGCTAGGAAGAAGACAGGTAGCTGCCTGCATTGGCCAAACTGGGAAATCCTCCTGAGTGTATTAATGTGGATGTAGTTGTATAAGCTAGAAAGGAATAGAGTTTTTAAAGCATTTAGCATTAGCCCAGAGCAGTTGGAAGAAGGTGGAGCTTTGCCAACCAGCTCTTTAGAAAGAGATTTGTGAATAATTTGCTGTCACAGTGCTTAATCACAAAATCATACAACGATCTAGATTGGACGAGGCCTAAAGATCATCTAGTTCAACCCCCTTGCCATGGGCATGGATCAGATTGCCCAGAGCCACATCCAACCTGGCCTTGGAACACTTCCAGGGATGAAGCGGCTACAACCTCCCTGATATTGGTGCAGCAGAATGTGATAGAGAACCGCTGCAAATCCTATTATTTCCTTCTTAAAAAAAAATTTGCTACAAGTAGGGAAGATTAATGTGTTTATTTTTTGCTATCTGAACTAGATTAATGAACAGTCACATACTGTTGGGGGAGGAGTACCTATTCATTATATATTTGGGAGTAATAGGTGTTTTCTATATTATTTGAACATCCATACTGCAGTAAAAGTAATTAACTGAGGAGTGAGTGACTGCTAGGAGTTGACCCTACCTAGTTTATCATGGGATGCATATACAGCTCTGTAAGCAGAGGGGCAGGTAGAGCTGATGCTGGATCAATAACACAGCAGAGAAGCTGAGCAAATGCAAAGTGCATCTCAAATAGGCTGTCAGAAGAGACATGGTCAGGGTCCTAGGGAGGGTGATGAGGTCAAAGGACTTGCACGGGAAAGGCTGGGAGAGAATAACCAGAGTCTCTAGGGGGAGAGGAAAAAGAATGAATATGATAACGCTTCACACAGTCCTAAAACTTATCTCTGTTCAAACCCCTGCAAGCTGTTCCACATAGGAACTGTCTCTTTGTTTGCACCAAGCACGATAAAACAAGATTCTGATTACTCTGTCTGGGCACTACAGCAGTATAAGTAATGAGAGAAGGGAAATCTTCTCAGCATGTTTCTGTTTATAGTAAAATGTGTTTTCAGTCAAGAAACGATACTCTCTCTCTTTTGATTATACAGCTGCTTGTGGTGGACTCCTGACAAAGCTAAATGGGACTATAACGACACCAGGGTGGCCCAAAGAGTATCCTCCAAACAAAAACTGTGTGTGGCAGGTGGTTGCCCCAACGCAATACCGGATTTCCATGAAGTTTGAGTTTTTTGAATTAGAAGGGAATGAGGTAAGTAACTGGGGAACAAAAAGCTGCCCAAACCTTGTACTTGCTGAACAGTTTCACAAGCATTCAACAATAGATTTGCTTAAAAAACCTTTGCTAACCTTTCACACACTGACAATAACCATAGATACACTTGTTTTCCTTTTGGGACTGTTTCTGGATTCTCTCAAAACAAAGCATGGGGAGACGAGGTCCTTTTTACATATCATCTCTCAACATATGTGTGTTCTCTGCTGAGTCTCAGTTGACTACTTCTTTTATCAACAAAGAAAACCAGAGCAAATAACTGAGACAAATTGGAAATAATTCAAGCAAATATCTGAAATACCCCAATCATCTTTGCAGACTATAAGTGCACAAAATACGCTGAAGCTGTGGTTAGTGGTGGAGGGAGAGAGCGCTTTAATCACTCACAAGTATCTCCTGGGTGGAGTATTTCAAAAAGAGTAGTACTAGGATGAAGGCAGAGCAGAATAAAGTTGGGTTTAGGTAAAAATCAGTAAAATCAGATGTGAACCAGTGGGTTTCCAGATGAAGTTTTCAATCAGTTCTGCTTTCGTCACACCTCTGAGTTCCCTAGCCACAATCTAGCCATAATATGCTGCAACCATCACGTTTATCTGGATATTATTCACATGCTGTCGAGAACCTAAAGCCCAGGGCGTTATTTCTGACTCCACAGATTTGTAGCTATGTTTTCCATGTGATGATAGACCAAACGTATTGGTTGGACTTATCCCAAGGGGCTTTTCCAACCTGAATGATTTTATTATTCTATGGAATTTCGAGCAGAATATCTGAAACATCAAAAGCTGGAGTTTAATTTACAACTAAGAAACAGCCCAGCCATGGCTTTTCCAAAAGTATGTTCAAATTATTTGCAGAGGTAGCACTGTGAAGATTTCAAAAAAGGATTTGGGATGGGATCTTAATTCCATGAAATTTCAGCTTTTAATGATTTGTATACTACACCCACATTCTGTTACCTTTATTACAAAAGGTGTAGACTACTAGACTACTAAATCATGAAGGATTAAACTCTAATTCCCAATTCAGCAACTTTATTCTGCACTTCCTTGGTCCATAAGTTGTCAATTGGCAAGGAAGACATGGATTGTGATGCCATTATGCTTCACGCCCTGCTCAAGTAGCAGCATGGAGGGGGTCAGTTTGTGTTTGTCAATCTCTCAGGGACTGAGGTTTTTTGTTAGGGTGGGGATGGTTGGAATCATGGATCTGGGAGATCCTTTCCAACCAGGATTATTCTGTGATTCATCTGAGGACAGATATAAAACAGTTGCATTTAGAAATTTGATAACTTATTTTGCGTTAATGGAGCCCCAGTTAGGATCAAGTTAACAATAAATATTTCCAGCATTAGAATTGGAATATTTCACTGTTACACTTTCCAATTTTAATTTTATGTGTCCGATTTTATAAATAAATAGGATATCCTGGCCTGGATCAGGAACCACATAGTCAGCAGGAGAAGGAAAGTTCTCGTGCCCTTGTACTCGGCCCTTGTGAGGCCTCATCTCGAGTCCTATGTTTGGTTCTGAACCCTTCATTCTAGGAAAGACCTGGAGATGCTGGAATGGGTCCAGAGCAGAGCTACCAAGATCATGAGAGGTTGAGAGAACCAGTCATCCAAGGAGAGGCTGAGGGAGCTGGGCAGGTTGAGTTTGGAGAAGAGGCGGGGGGGCCTTATTGCCCTCTACAACTCTCTGAAGGAAGGTTGTGGAGGTGTGGCTGTTGGCCTCTTCTCCTTATTAACTGCTGACAGAAGCAGGGGCCATGGTCTGCAGTTGAGGCAGGGGAGGGTTAGATTAGATCTGCGGAAGAGATTCTTTGCAGACAGAGTGGTTGGGCACTGACAGGGCCTTCCCAGGGAGGTGGTGGAGTCCCCATGCCTGGAGGTGTTGAAAAACCGTGTAGCCATGGTGCTTCATGCCCTGCTCAAATGGCAGCATGGAGGGGGTCAGGGTGTGTTTGTCAGTCTCTTAGGGATTGAGTATTTTTGTCGAGGTGGGGGATGGTTGGACACTGTGATCTAGGAAGTCCTTTCCAACCAGGATAATTCTGTGATTCTGTGGTTTACTTGAAATTATATTTCATCTCTAACCTAAATCCATGAACCTTTCAAAACTCACCACTGATGTATTGCTGAAATGGCTGGGATTTATTCATGTGGAGCTACATTTGAAAACAGCATGCATTAATAGAAATCAATTAATATAAATCTTAGTGCTGTGCATACTGCATGGAAGTGCTGTCAATTGAATTAGTCACTTCCCACTCTGCAACATATGAAAATCCTTCAATAATAATGAAAATTTATGCTACATCTATAGTCTAGTCTGTTAAAAACATTTGAAAATGTTTCTTCATTTCCTTTTTTTCATAGGCAAATGGTGGAACAAAGGCTAGAACATCAATTTCTGTAGTTCCTCTCCAGCTCTATCTAGTTAAAAGACATTTCTCTTTTGACTGGATTGTGATTTATCAAATACAACTGGGATTTAATAGAGCATCTAAGCTCTGTATGAATCCTCCTGACTGTTTTCTCTTAAGCTGTTAATTGCAGGCAACTGGGATGCTTCTGATTAAGTGATTGATAGCTGAGCCTAAGAAGCTTAAAAGTTTTGGGGTGGAAGGCTTTAGAATCATGGAATCATTAGGGATCAGAAGGTACCTCAAAAGATTGTCCAGTCCAGTCCCCCTGCCGCAGCAGGATCACCTAGACCAAGTTGCACAGGAACAGATACAGGCGGGATTATGTGTTGACAGTGTTACCACAAGGAGTAGACCTTGGATAAGGTTTTATTCCATTATTTTCCTTGATTTTTATCTTTTAATAAAAAATACCATGCAGACTAGTATATTACTTTGGATGTATAGCTATACCTTAATGACCTTACAATGTCTTCTCACAAAATCAATGACTCTTTCCTTAAGTTTTCACTCAGGGAAAAGCAAAACAGGCACTATTGTCTGTTATTAAGCAGCGCTATTCTTTATGCTTTGGTCATAGTAACCCCAAGCAGTGCTACAGGCTTGGGGCAGCGTGCATGAAGAGAACTTGAGAAGAGAACTTAAGGGGTCTATTTGACAAATGGCTGAGTAGTAGCCAGCAGTGTGCCCAGGTGGCCAAGAAGGCCAATGACAACCTGGCTTGTATTAGAAACCGTGTGACCAGGAGAAGGGGGAAACTGATTGTCCCCCTGTACTCAGCACTAGTAAGACCACAACTTGAGTCTTGTGTCCAGTTTTGGGCACCTCAGTAAAAGAGAGACATCTTGGTGCTGAGGCGAGTGCAGAAGAGGGCAATGAAGCTGGTGAAGGCTTTGGAGAACAGGTCTTATGAGTAGCGACTGAAGGAGTTGGGACTGTTTAATCTGAGGAAGAGGAGGCTAAGGAGAGACCTCATCATTCTCTACAACTATCTGAAAGGACATTGAAGATAGGTTGGTGCTGGTCTCTTCTCACAGGTCATTAGCAACAGAACCAGAGGGAAGGGCTTCAAGCTGCAACAGGGGACGGTTAGACTGGACATCAGGAGAAAGTTCTTCATGGAAAGAGTAGTCGAGCACTGGAATAGGCTGCCCAGGGTTGAGTCACAATCCTTGAATGTATTCAGGAGTCATCTAGCTGTGGTGTTAGGGGATAG
>VZRI01008116.1:28751-62320 GCA_013397515.1 Upupa epops | reverse complement strand
TAAGACCAGGCTGTATGAGGCTCTGGCCAGCCTGATCTAGGGGGGGGTGTCCCTGCTCATGGCAGGGGCGTTGGAACTGGATGATCCTGTGACCCCTTCCAACCCGGACTGATTCTATAACTTCTTTCCAGGGAGGAAAATGGGGTGCTGCAGGGGGCTGCCTGGGGGGTTTGTGGAGTCTCCTTTTCTGGATATGTTTTATACTGGCCTGGACCTGGTCAGGGTGTCCTGTTGTGGCATTGGGATTGGACTGGATGATCTTCAAGGTCACTTCCAATCCATAATGTTCTGTGATGTTCTGTGAATTAGGAAAGAAGGTGAAACGTGCCCAGTCAGCATGCCCTTGGCATTGTCAAGAGCTTTTAAAGGCATCAACGGTTCTATGGTTTTATGACTAAAAGTGATGTCATTGTTACGCTGCCCAAGCAAAGGAACATGATCCACCTTTTTCCATGATAACTTCACTAGCAAACCAGTGGTAATCCTTGCTCCCTGGTGACATTGGCAGCATCAAAAAGCAGAGGTAACACAACAGCAGCAGAATCCCTCTCCTTTATTTTCTCACTACTTCAGTGTTTTGTTCTGCTGAGTGACAGATCTGTTCAATTACAGAAGAGCACGCAAGTTAAATTAGAGTGAATATTTGTGGTGAAAATGTTAACATGACAGTGTCTCCTGTGCTAGTCCTTCAAATGAAATCAACACTTTCAGGTTCATTAAAGCTCTCTGGGGTCTGTGGTTGATTTTGCTGTGGTTTGCAGCTCACCCACTGGACTCAGTCTGAGAAGCTCTCACCTGGAGACTGCTGGGTTTGCCTGGCACCGGGTTAATTTTCTTCATGGTAGCTGGTATAGGACTATGATGTGGATTTGTGCTGGAAACAGTGTTTATCTTTCAGGGATGTTTTCATTATCACTGAGTAACATTTACACAGAGTTAAGGTCTTCCTGCTGCTCACATTTCCCCAACAATGAGTAGACACAGGGTGCACAAGAAGCTGGGAGGGAACACAGCCAGGACAGCTCACCCCAACTGACCAAAGAGATACTCCACACCATATGATATCATGCCCAGAATGTAAAGCTGGGAGAAGGAGGGAGGGGGACATTCAGAGTGATGGTGTTCATCTCCCTAAGTCACTGAAATGCACGATGGAGCATTGCAGATGGCTGAAACTCTGCTGCAGATGGAAGTGACGAATGAATTCTTTTGTTTGCTTTGCTTTTACTTTACTTGGAAAACTGCTTTTATCTCAACCCATAAGTTTTCTCACTTTTATTTTTCCAGTTCCCTCCCTCATCCTACTGTGTTGGGGACTGAGCAAACAGCTGTGTGGGGCCCCAACTGGGGTTAAACCACGACAGAAACATGCAGCTCAGAGATCAGATTTGTCACACAGCACAGAACAGGTTGTTGTGAAACCGTCTCCACTTAATCAAACAGCTTTAGCAAAGTTGCTTTTAAATGGAGAAGCCAGTTTGGCCACAGATTGTTGGTTTCAGTTCTCTGCACTGGGCTGGGTAGTTTCTAGCAGAGTCGGGAGGTTTTCATCTTTTCTCATTCATTCCTCAAAACAAGAATGGTGCTGTCCGGATCCTTTATGGTTTTGTAACAGGTTCAGTAGCATAAACGTCTGCTACAGACAACAAACGCAGCATCGAATGCTCTTTGGCCTGAAGAGATGCTGTGTGAATCAGGACAAAAGAGATAAAGCAGCAGCTATATTGACAAGTGAGATCTCAGGCCAAGGTAGCTTAGCTGCTTACAGTGTCTTCAAAGACTGAGCACATTGATCTTAGTCTGCACTGTGCTGTCTGCAGAGGGCTGGGTGGGGTGAATCTGAAGAAGTACCAGGTGAAAGGATTGAAATGAGCAGAGCTGGGGATGGGATTACACAGATTCTTTAAAATGGGTGCAAGGAAAGGCTGGTTACTCAGAAGCAATGCCCAAGGGACCATTAAACAAAGGAGCAGGAAACAAAGATCATTTTAGCTTCAGCACAGTTTGATGGGGAGATTAAACTGAACAGAAACAATAACTTCTATCTAGTTGTGTTCCACAAGATGGTACTAGACAGGGCAAAACCCTTGGAACGGCGAACCTTCATCTGACAGTCTGCTCTGGACAGCCCTTTTGTGTCATTCTGGCAAGACTCATTCTCTATGTGCTTCTGCCTTCTCCCTGTCTCCTGTGACTTGTGCATAATAAATTCCTGAGGGTAGGGAATGGGGATGTGGCCACATGCTTCAAAGCTTCTGAAGCACTCAGGCACAGATACTCTCTGCTGCTGAACTTCCTGCTTTCATTTCTCCATTTGCTGGTTGGAATTGAGGCATCACTATCTACTCACATAAACTATGTGGAGAATAATCTCATCCTAGTTGTGCAGCTCCATAAAGACAAGCAGTTTAATTTCAAAGGCTGAAGTATGACCAGCTGGGAAAAGAACAGCTACTGTTGTAAAAGAATTTATTCCGTTGCTATAGAAACCTCTACTGCGTGGAGTTTCTTATATGTGCATGGTATAGAAGAAGAAATACAGAAACTCCTTTTATTATACATGACCAGGATGACACGTGACATTCCTTTTGTGCTTGTGGTGAGCAGGAAACCTGTTGAGCCAAGAGTGCAGGTTATTTTAAATGTTTTGTTATTGAACATTTGTTCTCAAGCTCTTCCTCCTCAGAGCTTTGAGAAAGTGCCATCTTCACTTTGACTGCAAGCCTCCCTCGTGGACCACTGAGAGACTTCTAAAATACTTTTAAAATACTTAATATTCACTCCCTGTGTTCAGTGCTACTGAATTATTTAAATTACGTGAGGAAAAATTCAATTTAAGCCACTTCTCCACGTGCAGGTGTCTGGTGGGAGCTCCCACAGAAAAAGGACATGAAGAAGACAGTTTATTTTCTGAACTGTTTTTAAAACCACCTAAAATGCTACCAGTGCAATTTCAAGTTGTGTGCCCACGTGCAGATGAACACAGTGGCCACAGTGGCTCAAGCAAGCACAACGGCCCTCAAATAGTTTCATTCCTTCCCTAGTTAAAATCCAGCATGGGGGGTGAGACAGATGACACGTCTCCTCCATTTTAGCTCTTATCCACTCACAAAACAACCTCCAGGTTGTATATACCCCAGACCCACCCCTCCGAAGCTCAGATCCTCAAGGAGCTGTTTGAGCCAGATTGAGCAGCACAGATGGCACTATTGTACGTCTGTCCAGATGTCAGCATGTTCAAGCCAATGCAGCAGGCAAGTGCTTTTGCCGTGTCTTGTATTCCCCACCCCAGTATCAGCTGAGCTCTGATACTGGACTGGGTAAGCCTTAGCAGTGAAGCAAAATGGGTCAGCTGAAATCACCCAAGGCAGTGCCTTCACCATCAGGACGAGATTTACTCTCACAGCATCTTTGTTTTGAACAAGTCTTAAGATTTAAAGTGCACATTGCATGAGTCAAATGATGTTCAACACTTCTATCTCATGAAAAATATTTGTATCGTTAATGCATTCATCCTGTCTTTAAATCACATCTCCCTTAGAGGACTTCAGACTGTGTTTACCTGCTCAGCAAAGCCAAAACCAGGAAAAAATACAGCTGAGCAGACAATTGGTAAATTTTCCTTGTTTTCAGCATAACTTGTCGTTTGAAGGAGTATAAATACAGCTGGTTTGCATTGAACTTCTGAATGACTACTAGACATCAGCATGTCGAGAGATGAAGTAGTGGTTATGGTTGTGGTTATGGTTATGTTCTTTCACAGCAATTTTAAAGTGGTCAGGTTTATCTCTGAGGGAAGAAGGGCACCAGAAGATGGAAGCTTTGCTCTAGCTGACCGTCTCCTGGTCAGGCTGTGGCAGGGACCATCACTGTTAGCATCATAGAAACATTTTGATTGAAAAAACCCTTAAGAGCATCATGCCCAAACATAAACCTAACTGTTCCAAGCCCCATATCTCCAGGGAGAGGTGTTTCAGGTGCTATCAGTGCTCAGCATGTGCTTGAGACTTTATAAGGCACAGCTCGGGTGAACATCAGATCATCTACGTGCTTAGCAGTGATATCAAACATATCCTTGGTTGAGTACTTGCTTTTCCTTTCCTTTCTTTTATTTTTTCTTTTCCAGTGTGGTGGAAATTCTTGTAAAACCCATATTAGCATATTTCCAGTCACGGATAGCTTGCGAGCCTCTCTGTGTCCTTGGTTTTCTGGACATTTTTCTTGCTCCAATTAAATATTGTTCTGGATTTGGCATTTTCTCGATGTTTTTCAGCTGTGTGGGTGAAAGGAACAGGATTTAACTCTTGAGTTTTGTGCTACCATGGCATTCAGCAGTCTGCAATCCATTTCCTTATGAATGCATATGAAGAATTTTACATGATTAGCCAAGTTAAGCATATGGCAAAAAGCCTAACTGATGTGCGTGTTCATGAAAAGCAGGTCAAGGCCTGATTTAAATCAGAACACACTCGATTTGCTCCGAAACCATTAAAATGCCTTTTTTTCTGAGACTCTTTCAACTTGTTGGCTCCTCTGTTTACAAGGCTCATAATGGTGTTTACATGTGCCTTCAGCACTTTTCCAGGGTTGGGTATCTTCTGTTATGATCTGGTAAAGTGTAAAGGGAGACAGATGTTCTTTCTTACATGGCTAAAGCCAATATTGCTCACGCATTGTGAAGTGTGGTAGCACGCGACCGGCCTCTAATATCCTGAACAATCCCCATGATCTTAAAGTAGAAGCTGACATCTGAGCAACCACCCTTCTGATAGTCTACTAGTCACTCTTTACTTCGTTGAGATAATATTTCTTGTGCCTTATTCTTGAGGAACACCTATGAGTGTGTCTCACTCACTGGATCCTAATTAAGTGTCCATAATTAGCCTTCTGGGAAACAAATATCATTACTGTTGCTGCAGGGATTGGCCCCTCAGCTGAACTGTACATTAGGCAGCCCAGGATAGAAATGTGAAGTAAAGGCTTCCCACTGTGAAGCTCTACTTCAGCTGAGGAAATCCATGCTTTTTAAACAGACAGATCACCACAGCATTTCAGTAACCCAGAGATCATCTACTCAGTAACAAATCAGGGTTTTTAACATGTCTGTGGGCTCTGGTACACGCTCATGTTTTAGACATCCCAGCTGGAGCTTGTAAGAGCAATGTTTCATGTTTTCCCCCGTTTCATCAAACAAGAAGGCTAGAAAAGCTGCTGGTGACCCAAGTCCTCTTCCAGATTGGAAATGGAGGTGGTGGTAGTTTAAATAGTCTCTGAGAGCAGATGGCTGCAGGTTCAGCTTGAGTACATTGTCTCCTGGACCACCAGGGAGAGATGCCAATTAACAGTATGGATCAGAGTGAGACTGACATGGAGGTAAATAAATGGTAGAGATACTCATAGTAGACGGCTGAGAAGAATCCATCCTGATCCAGTTTTATGTATAGTGGTTTTATTATTTTACACAGAGCCAGACAGATGGTGCAGAAGAGCAGGCTGCACCTCTCTGATCTTGCAGAAGATCAAGCTGGCAGTAGCTTTGTGTTTCTCTGAACAGGAATGCCACTGATGCTTATTACCGAATTGCTTGTTTCTCTTTATGGTGTTGTCAGTATAAACTCATTTGTATCATTAGCAGACACTGAAATCACTCTTAATTCTTTTATCCTAGCCACGCAGATAAAGGCCCATGATATTTGGACAGGTTTTTCACTTTTTTGCTAAAGTCAACTTTCTTCTATTTACTGCAAACAGACATTGTACTGGTACAAGCTTATTTCTGTTTTAACCCCCTTGAACTGGAAGCTTGATTGAAAGCTGAACAGTGATATTTTCATGCATGAAGAAAAGACACTAATTTATTTATAGTAACGTCAAGCTTGTCTGCTGCACTTTTTTCTTCCTCTTAATTGAATGTGCCTGCAGTAGCACACAGAGCATGTGCTTGAATAGGAAGGACTAATTGGAAGAAGCTGTCAGGTTAACAGATTCAGCTGGATAGCTTGCACTTCTCTCAGGATAACTTCCACAGCTGATGAAGGAGTATGTTCATCTTATTTCAGCTGCTTTTTAGCCGTTCTGTGCTCTAGAGAGGGGAGTTGCCTGGTTTCTTGTTTCACCACTGAAGCAGCAGAGGTATAAGAGGCAAAAGAAGACATTATCCATCTGTTGTGTCTTACTGTTATAGCTACAGAGCTGGGAAGGCTTGTTTCTACCATCAACTTACTGAAAAAAACCCTAATGATAGGCTGAGTGTATAAACCCTATGTTAGTCTTGCAATTCTTGACTAGATTCCTAGAGGAATAATAGGCCCCAACAGACATCCTCCTTTTTCCTCCTTTAAGAAATTATCATTGTCCTGAGTATGGCTGGGGCAGAGTTTTTCATAGTCTCTGGTTTCTGGCTGTGGTTCAGATTTGTGCTGAAAAAAGCACTGCCAATTAGCAGTGCTGACACAGCGTCTTTCTGCTTCTTATCTCACCCCACCATTGAGTGGACAGGGTGTACACAAAAAGCTGAGAGGGGACACATGAGGACACCTGACCCCAACTCAAAAAAAGGGATATTCCACATGGGCATATAAAGCTGGGCCAGGTAGAAGTTGCCAGCTTGGGTTAAACCTTCATCACCATGTATTTTAATCTGTGGATAGTGGGTACTTCTATAAAAATGGTGGCATTAATGTAGACCCTCAGTTTGAGGGGTCTAGGCTGTTCACTGGTCTCTAGCTATTTTCAAGGCCATATTTAGCACAGGAACACATTGCTGCCAATGCTGGTGCAGTGCAGCTGTGGTACCCTCTGGGAACAAACCTTGTGTGGTGGTGTAGGACTGGGAGAAGAAAAATAGTGTAGTGAGATGGAGGAAGACAGGCAAAGTACTTGCTGCTGACCCTTGAACTGGATGGGATGATTGTACTCTCTTCCTGGACCAATTAGCATGAGTCCATGACCCATTAGAGCTTAAGACAGCAACTAGAGTCAGGAGCTATGGGTAAGTGCTCGGGCTGCTCTCCACACAGTGACATGTCCTCAAGCTGGGCTGATGGGCTGGTTTGGGATGGTGCTACCTTTCATTACCATGGTAGTAAATAGGCAGATAAGTAACCTATTTTTAGTTGCCATTTTGTACCACTACTTATGTCGAGTGAGCTGCCCCCAAGCTCCCTGAGTAATCACCCAGGACTGAGTGCACAGTATTGAGCAGAGCTGAGACTTAGGAATTCACACAGATGTAAAGCTTTGCTTTCAACGGAGAAAACCCTTGTCCCCTTCTTGTGTCATTTGGCATCTGAAACTAGTAAGACACATTTTAATTTGCAAAATCTTCTTGCTTTGGCCTGTTCCAGGGCTTTTTTGCTCTCCTGCCTACTGGAGAAGGCCACCCCGGCTTCTTCATTGTCCGGAGGTGACGGTCGAAAACAGCACTATTGCATTTTGCCACTTGGTGGCACTAGGAAATAACGCAACTGCCCTCGGAAACGGGGCTGTAGGACATGGCCAAGTGGCTGGTGATCACCGAGCCCCGTGGCCCTCAAAGCCGAAGACGTCAAGAGAGTAGAAACCCCATCCCAAGCTGGTTTGTGCAGCTGTTAACTCCATTTTCACCACACTGTGTGTGTTTGTTGGGATGCACCTTCTCCCTTGGATGTGCACAGCAAGACCTTTCCTTTACTGTTGGCCCTGCTGGCTGGGGATTCTGTTTTCCTCTTACATTGGATGCTTAAAAATCAGCTTTATGTACCAAAAAGTGATTTTTTCCGGGAAGTCCAGAAGGAGGAAGTTGCACGCTCTTTGTTTTTCCTGCATTAGTTCGAGTACTGCTGGATGAGTTTCTCTTTGGCAAAGAGTTTTGCTTGAATCATCCCGGGGAGTCCCCAGTGTAAATTGGTTAGAAGAGGCATGGCAGAGCCATGTGAGGAGTGAACTCAGTCCAGGGGGTGTATGTGTGTGTGTACTATTTGTCTGACTTAGAACCACTGCCAGTACAGAATTGAAAAAAGCTGGACCTACCATTTATTCAGGTTCTTTTGCATCTGGTCAAGTGCCCTAGAAACTGATTCACCTGTGGTTATGTTCTCTCTCGCTGGTGCAGCTCTTCTTTCAGATTAGACCTGAAATATTGTTTTTCACTCTTCAGAAGGTTTTTCTAGCTGGGGTTATTTATTCAGAACTTTTAAAATGGTCAGGTAGTGATAGGATGAGTGATAATGGCTTTCAAGACTGAAACGGGTAGGTTTAGGTTAGATGGAAGGAAGAAATTCTTCACTGTGGGAGTAATGAGGCACTGGCACAAGTTGCTTAGGCAAGCTGTAGATGTTCCATGCCTGGAAGTGTTCATGGCTAGATTGGATGGAGCTCTGGACCATCTGGTCTAGGAGGAGGTGTCCCTGTCTCTGGCAGGGGGCTTGGAACTAGATGATTTTTAAGGTCCCTTCCAGCCCAAAGCATTTTGTGATTTTATGAGCCAAGAGCTGGTTTTCTATGTTTTTTTTTCTTCTGTCAATGCTCTTTGTAGAAAGTCTGAGTTCCATCAAAGCACCTATTAAAAAATATTAACAATAATTAGTCCTGGCCATTTAAGCAAGGAGGAGTTTTAAGACAGGAACCCAATCTTACAACAAAAAGGGAGTAGGCATCTGGAAAGCAGTGCCCTTATTTAATTTCCCAGTATTTCTAGTTAAGGCTGCGTCTCAGACTTTAAGTAGTACAATCAGGAGTCTGGGCCCTGTCCTACTCTGCCCAGCATTGTGAACCAAACAGCATGAGAGGATCCCTGGGATGTTCACCTCTGGTGTGGCCCTCTGAGCCAGACAAAGGTGCTTGTGTTTTCTGAGTCAGGAGCCAAATTCCCCACTGCTTCTCTTGAGCTGTGGATGACACAATGGAACTGTGAACTGCTGCTACTAGGATATGTTAGCAAGGATAATGAAGTAGGCTGGCCTGGGAGTATATTACTGACAGAAATTATTCTTCACCAGTGATTTAAGCCTTTCTGCAGTGACTGGAAGTCAGCACCAGCACGTGAGTGAGTGTCATGCTGAGTTAATACAACGAGCCTGGGAGGATGATGCTTACATAATGCATTGTAAGTGCTGCTGGCAGTGCCCCAGCCCACGCTGGGAAGCAAATTTGTATGTTTTGGATGTCCTGGAAAGCTATTTGGAAATTGGAAGAGACACAGCTAAATGTGTAGAGTTGCCAGAAGGAAGAAAGAGCAGGGACAGATGTCAAGGTGTTGGGGTGGAAAGAGTTAAGGGGAAGATAGATTGGAATTTAAACTGAAGAAAGTGGTGACTTTCACCCCGATCGATAAATGCATGACCAGGAAAAGCTGTATCTGTACAGAACCCTTAAGTTCGAAATAGAGATAATTCACAAGTAATGAAAACAACATCTCTGAGCAGAGGCCCAAATGATTCCCCAAGAGCACAGGTATTACCATCCATTTTGCTCAGCAAGCTGGAACCTCATCCACAGCAGCTTCTAGTTTTTACAGTACAGGTGTCTGAGCCTAAGTAGAAAGGATCTGAAGCACATTAGTCTCCAAACAAAGAAAAAGTGAGTGAAAAACATTCTTGCAAGAGCAATGTAGTCTTGGTGATATCTAGTGTAGTTAATCACTATTAATTTATTCCTTTGTGGAGAAAGACAGTCATGTAACTGAAATATTGACACGAGGTTAAGAGACCCAGGGACATCTCTGGTGTGTCAGTGTCTGGCTCCTAAATATTATCAGAAACTCGTTTTTTGAGTTTTATCACAACAGCCTGTATCGCTGACAGCTGCAAACACCAGCTAAGAAAGAATGGCCTTTAAAAAAAAGGCCTTTATCAGGTTAAGTTCACTGGGCACTGCTGACACTCTGGAAAGTGACCAACATATTGTGAAAAATGGTGCTGTAAAAACAAAAGGCAGCCAAAAATACCCATTATAATTATTCTGTCAGCAAAAGGTGAACTGCTGAAAAGTGTTCCTCTACCAGGTTTACTTGGCTGTAAGCAAAAGCTAAGGGCAATTTTTTTGCCAAACAGCCAGTTAATAGAGCAAACTGCCTGTAATAGTCAAAGCAATGTCAGGGCTCCTGGTAAAATGACATGCTCCTCTGTAAGGCAGCAGCCACTAATGGAAACAGTGATTTGGCACTATCTTCCACAAGAACACCCATATAAAAAAATAATTTGAAAACTTGCTCGTGTTAGATGTTCACTGAAATTTCATACTTGGGCTGTGACTTTCTGCAGTGAGTTGCTCCTTATCTGTGTGACTTGTGTCCTGTTAATGTGGGAAATCACATTGGTGAGTGGCCTTTGTATGAACTTCACACAAAAATAGCAAGTAGACAACCAAAATGAAAAGAAAAAAGAAGTTTGCTGTACATACTCCTGCCTTTTAATGTCATGATGACGAAAACACCCTTCTAAAGACGTCTAGAATTACAATATGATAGGAGTACACCACTCTGCTGTAAACCAGGGATGGTCATTTCAGCTCCATCACAGTTATAGAAGCAGGAGGTGAGAACAGGCACAACCCTTCTTTCTAACAGCTACCAGAACCTGTGGAGCAACCTCTAGACAGGACTACCATAGAAAACATTAGATACAATTTTTCTGGCTAGTTGGCAGCCAAGTAAAGTTGAATGCTAAATCAACGCTCAGCAAATGCTATAGGTAGTTGTTGTGAGCTCACAGATGTTGATTTTGCCTCACATTGTTCTCAAGAGCATCCCATTAACAGACGAAAATGTAAGAATTGAATGTCCTGATTCTGCTACTACCTCAAACAGGATCACAATGCCACTGCTTCCACCACAGACCTGAGTATTAAATCAGAATAATCCAGAGTCACATTGATTGTGAAGTGCCTCAGAAAAGTCATGCAACACTGAATGCCTGGCTTAAAAGAAATAAAAGCCAAATGCAATATGAAGGGATACAGATGAAGGGGGAAATGATGCATGTGTGACAATAGTTGTGACCAGTCAAAGAGAGATCTTGTCATTGTTGTAGACGCTTCTGCAAACATCAGCTCATCACTCAGCAGCAGACAAATGGCAAACACAGTCCAATTAATTGTTAAGATGTAAGGCAGAAATAGAAAACCCCTCTATGCCAGTATAGAAATCCCATGTATTTCTTACACCTTGACTCCTGTATAGAATTCTAGTAACTTCTACTTCTGAGCTCATGGTGATAAAAACCATAGAGAAGGTTATAATGGTGATTAGAGGTAAGGAATTTATTCTGTGGGTGCCAAGATTTAATCTCTTCATCTTAGAAAGATCCTCTCTGAGAGAATAGCTCAGAGATTTATTAAAACAAGATTGGTTTGACAGCTCTGAGTAGGAAATGCTTTATCAGAATGTGTAGTGATAGGATGAGGGGTAATGGTTTCAAACCGAAAGGGGAAGATTTAGATTAGCTATTAGGAAGAATTTCTTTAGTGTGAAGGTGATGAGGCACAGGTTGCCCAGACCAGCTGTAGGTGCCCCACCTTGGAAGTGTTCAAGGCCAGGTTGGATGGGGCTCTGGGCAGCTTGGTAAGACATGTCTCTGGCCATGTCAGAGGGCATGGACTTGGTTTTATGATCCTTTCCAACACAACCAACTCTGTGGTTTTATGATTCTGTGAAACTGTACATCTTCCATCACTGTACAAGGTTAACAACACACTGTAAATAGTTTATAAGTAAATGTATAAGAAACAGAAGGAAATATTTGTCAGATGATGATAGTTGTTGAACTCACTGGCACAGAAGGCCTTGGAGGTGAGTAGTCAAACTGATGGAAGGAACTTTGTCAGAGCTTGTTAAGCTCAGTGACCAGGACACAAGCTCCAAATCTGGAAGGCCCTGAACAGCAACTAGCAAGGGGCTAGAAGCAGTGGTACCTTACAATGTATTCAGCCTGCTCTTGTCACCTTTCTCCACTCATGTGCTGCTTCCCTCAGTATCCTCCTTGAACTGTAGGCCATAGATAGAGTTTTAACTGAAACAGTAGGAACATTGTCAGGGTCCTGACTCCTCACTGTAGCCAGGAACATGCCAACGTTGGGCAATCCTGATAGTAGCCAAGAATCCTGACTTCAGGTTGTTCTGGAAATCTCCAGGTTGCGTGTACTCTGTGGCCACTTCCATTCACTGCAAAGGAGCTGGTTATCAAATCTTATCTTGATTATTCTTGGTGGTTTGGTTTTATATTGTTTTTATGGGTTTTTCTAAGTGATGTTATTCATCCAGGTGCTAAAGGAAACAACCTTTCAGGAGAGAAATGAAACCTGTATTTGTTTTCAACTCTTGTAATCTCAGGCTGAGTTAAACAGGATAGCCTGCAGCAAGGACTCCGAGGCATGGGAATTGCACTGTTCTGTAATCACAGCCTTACCTCGCCAGTATTTGCCTTTTCAGGACTGTGGTTTTCAGCACTTTTTTGCTGGTAAAACCTTGCCTTTCCAGCTGACACTTACATATCTCTTTTATAGTGCCCAGGACAATCTTGCCATTGCTTTAGGAAGGGGTTAAAGCTGTTCCTGTTCTTATCTTTTGCCACTCTTCGTGGCTCATAACATAACTAGCACATCCATTGCTGAAGATATAGGGCACTGCAGATTTGAGTTTAAAATGCTTGGAGGAACCTGCCTTTCAGACAACTGGAAAAATTAGTCTTTGCCCTCATTTATGAAAGGGTTTTCCCTCTAACAGAAGATAACATTCATGTGCGATGTAAGTTCTATTCTAGATCATTTAAACCAAACTATGTATTTGTGCCTTGTCTTATGCTAAATCTCTGGTTAGAGTGCAATTATTAGCACAGGACACATTTGCAGTGCATCATACTAATGAATTGTTACAACTGACATGAGAATCTTTAGTTCTGGACAATTGTTAATAAATGTTTTAGGTTCTCTGTGTTTTAGTTTTTAGCATGTCTGTGTCAGAAAGGACCAAAATCCAACAGGCGGGCACAAGGAATTTACCTTGTGGCTAATCAGATTAAATTATTGACTTCATGTAATCTGAAACTATGGAAATGTAGGCAAAGTTATTTGAAGCCTGGATTCTTCCTTGTCTTCTTTGGTCTGAATGTTACATGTTTCTCCTCTGTGCATCAGTCTACAAGTTTTATCTTTAGACACAAAGCTCCATCTCCTCAATTGTTGCAGGTGAAGAAACAAGGAAAAAAGTCTCAGTCACAACAGAGAATTTTTCTCAACCCTAGAAGAAAAGCAGCCTCATTTTTGCTATCTCCTCCATCTCCTGTTTTTCCTTATCCTTGTTTCTTCTACCACCTCCAGTGATGCATACAGGATGCATTTTCCCTGCAATGATTTGTGTGTGTCCCACCCCTATAGTGTGTGCTGACAGGACACACACACAAAACCCCCAAAAAATCCCAAATCCCATCAAGGTACGAGGCCCACTGGCAAAAAGAAAGAAGCAGTTCAACACTGGAGTCCCTTACCAAAATTCAGTTCATTTCAGTGAGTCGAAATAAAAAAATCACAACTGTGGTGTGAAATGATTTACATTTACCTTTTAAATGAATACGCAGTGCATATACTGGGGGTTAGTCCTTACTGACTTCTTGCAGTGCCAAGGAACATAGGAGACTATTTGGGTCTTCACAATGCTTACGCTCCAGCAGTTGAACCCTATATTCTTACACAAGCTACTTTCCTCCTGGAGCCTATAGGAATTCTGCCAAGTTCTTGCCTTGAATTGGACTGGTGTATGTGGGAGGACTGCGGAGTGACACTTTGAGGATATTTAGACATGGCAGATACTCATTATGCACTCAGAAAAATTTCATAATGAAATGTTATAAATTACAGATGATGGTGTTTCCTTCTAAACCATTTCAAAAATAAAACACATCAAGAAATGTGTGTAAAGCTGCCTTTCTATTCCTTGTCCTTCAGATGGATCTGTCAAGCACTTGTTCTGTGTCTCACATATGTCTTAAGCTGACTGTTCTTTCCCTCTTTTTATCTCCAGTTGGACACATCTATTTAATACAAATTCCGTCAATGAGGGAAACATCAGGCTTCCCACTTAAAAGAAAGCCATGCTCACCTTAATCAGCATCTCACTCTGAAAACCCTTGTGGAAGGAGACGTTTTTGCCTCACATTAATTCAGAAATGTGCTTGAAAGCTGCTTTTTTGCCTAAATACTATTGTTGGAGACAGTTGTCTTGCTAGAAGGTGACATTGGCTGTGACACTGGTGCATAGGGAGCCTTACTGCAAGGCAACGTTGCCATTCTCTTTTATAGCAACATAGCTGCAATGAGGAAATGGAACCCTATGTGGTTTACAAGCTTCTGTGTAAAACATTGTGGGATTTCTTCTGCTGAGCTTCACCAGTGCCTCTGTCAAATCTGTGGATGCAAGACAAGGACCCTCATGCATCAGTCTCTCAGATGCTGCCACTGTGTGAGACAGCAAAGTTCTGTACTGCAAGGGAAAAGCATCGGGATAAGCACTAATGCTTTGCTAATCCTTCCCTGTAGTACTTATTGTTAGCTCTTGCTTTTGTACAAGTTTTAGGACAAGAAATTTAATGTCAGCTTGCTGATGCACAGTTAGCAAACATGGTACAAGAAACTGCAACAGTAAGCGAAGCTGTCTTGAAAGCAATATATGAAATATAAAATATGCAGAACTCCCCTAATTTCCATGGAGTGAAGCAGTGTTTACTCTCATGAGAAAACTCTGGGCATCAGAAATTTATGTTATTTAATGAGGAAAAGCATAATTAAGAAGCACTAATCAGAAGCTGAAGTTACACTGATGTTTCAGCACCTCTCAGGTTAAGACAAACACTGATTATGAGGTTTGGCAAAATGATGTCGGAAAGAAATAGGGTGACATGTGATGCCGAATTGGCCAGAGTAGGTGACAACATGGTGGTTTGGGGGCTTTTAGGTGCCAGAGGAATATATGGCTGTTGCTTTGGTCACTCGTAGGAGGGTGTCAGCATCTGGTTGCTGAAAATTGATATGCCTTGTTGAGACATACAGCTTGGTTCTGTTATCTTGGAAAGATAATCAACAACTGAGATCATCACTTGTTTGTTTCTGAAAAGGCCACATCTAAAAATTCTAATAAAGTCAGGAAGATTTTGATTTAAATTATTAATAACTTACTCATAGAAATTGGTCTAAGCTATAAGATTTGATAATTTTGAAGCTTCTTTATCCAAGTAGACAGAACAGTTTTGATAGCCAGGGATATCATGAAGGAGACAAATTGTTCTATCAGTTTTTCCTTCCTGTCAGAATGTCTCCTAATTTGCCTGTCTGAAGCCTAGCTCAGATGTACTGTTCCTTCATATGAATCATTGCTAAATGTTGAGTAATCTGAAAGGTGGTGCTGTTGATATTCAGTACAATGAAGTTGTAGGACTCTTTGGCAGTGAAAATACCCAAACCTGCTATTTTGACGATTCATCTCTCCACAGGGCTCCAAAGAGGCTAGGAGGATTAGACTAAATGAGGGCTTTGGTACCACATGCCCACAACAATGTCCTGAGTTTCATTTGAAGGAGGGAATTCAATTTTAGTGCCTTTCTACTGACCTCTAAAGCTTCTTAGAGCTTGATTTATTTTGGGGTTTTTTTTGACAAATAGCTGTAATTTGTTGGTAGAAAGATAAAACCTAGCAGGAGATTTCATCACTGATACACAACCTGCTACATATTTCAGTTCAAAGTGGAGCCCTGATGTAGCCTCAGTTAGTAGATGATGTTGAAAACATCAGTTTTATTTAGCTTACTTGAAAAGTGAATCTTTGAGTATAAGATCCTTTGTAGTGAGTGCAGCATAGTTGCATGTTGTGTTCTGTGCAGGAAACACCATCCGCATAGATCAGCGATGCTACTACTTTTCTGAGAAACACAACAGGGCATTAGTATAAAGCACGTGTTAAAATCAAAGGGTTTTAACCTTGCCTTAATTCATCAAGGAATAGAAATGATTGTGGCATCTTTCTAAGCGGGAACTATTCACATGAAGGGAAACGATAAACTAGATCTACCATTACTGAACCAGCGTTATTGTATTTATTTTTGATTGCAAATGAGGAATGTGGTTTGTACTATCACTGACTACGGTGGAATTTCTTTAGAGGGGGGAGATAGGGTTTGCTTATAGCAGCTCAGAATATGAAGCTAAAATTTTCTGCCAAGTGCAATTACTTCTCTTTCTGCTAGTGGCAGTATAGACACTTGCAGTCAGTTCTGCTCTAGGATGTTTCCATGAGGATTAGCTTGTGTATCAGAGGGAAAATCAGCCTTTTGCAAGGAAGTTAGATGTCCATGTCCTGATAGGTGAAGAATACAAGGCAAGTGACAGGATATTTCCTTAGTTCCTTTGCATTTCCTTACATTGCAGGTAAAAGTGGCACAACAACTCTTATAATTATAGCTGATAAAAAAGAATCAATTTACAAAGAACAGTGAGAAAAACATGGAATTCAGTTCTCTGCATTCACACAAAGGCAATACATTTCCATACAAAAAATTTAGATTCACCTGATTGCAAAACCTCCATCTCTTCTCCAGTATCATAGACCTCAGGTAATAGCTGCTGGAAGGGAAAGGGTTCATCTAGAAGAAGGTTCCACAAGCTTTTTCATTCAACAGGTTGAGGCTCTGCCAATGGATGGGAAGGCAAGAAGGTTATGGATCTTTGCAGGAAAACAGGGTTGCAGGTGACCAAGGAGACAAACTACAAAAGGCTCTGGGAAAATTCTCGTCCAAAAAAGGTGAGAGGCTGAAGCATGGTTCATCACAGGGTCTCTCACTAGCACTGAAAAATATTCCCCATGACCTAAGATAATAAAATGCTTCTTCCCCAGCCAACTGTGAATGTTGCTGAAGCTGCTTGATAATTACAGCAACAAATAAACAAACAAAAGCTGTTTAGATTTTCTATTAGTTAATTATTTTTGCTTTTTAGAGCAAAGACATCTGTAACAGAGACTGATGTATCTACTATATACCCAGACTTCTGAAAAACCTAACCAATGTCACCTAATCCCAGCAACGCGTTACAGTTACAACAGGGCTGTCTAATTTATTTTGACTTTGCTCCCCCAGTGCTCACAGGAATATTTTGTCTTGCAAACTTACTCTCATGTTTGATCCTTTTCTGTGGGGCAACTGGCTGTGCTGAGGGAAAAGTCAGTGGAAACCCTGATGTTGCCAATCATGAAAGTGATTATTGAAGTAGAAATAAAGCTCTTTGGCAACTGCAAATAAAAAAAGAAGAGAAGCTGTGATGAGTCAGTCCTCTGCACCACATGAACTGTGCCATATTAAATGACTAATTAAACACCAATATAAGTTTCCTTAGTGAGAAGTTATTTATGTGTGGCTTTTGTCCAGCCTTGACATAATCTTGAGTTTATAGGGTAGAGCATGGGAAAGAACTGGACCACATTTTGTGATTTCTTCTGAATGATCATTACCTGAATGAGGATGATCTCATTTTTCTTTACTACAGAAAGTGTCACCTCTGCCCTTCATCCCAAGGGGATCCCTTCTGAGATAAAAAAAAATCAAAAGAAAATAAAAATTAGTATAGTGTATTACGGTTAGATATGAATCCAACCTGGGTTATTTCCTTCTCATTTACCACTTATTCAAAATCTAGTAGGAACAGCCATCTTGATCCCATTTTCATAAATAAATGGCATGCTTAATTACCTTAATTACTTTGGGCTACCAAGAAAACTAGCTCAGGTTTGCAGCTATTGACTGTGTAACTACTCCTGTGTACCCAATTACACCAATTCTGAGCAGCTTTTTTTATCCGTGGCTAGACCTATTAATAACTTGGGAAGATCATAAGCAAAATCTGTTCTTAAAATAAACTCAGTTTCCGTGATGATCTTTTGGGTATATCTTTTATGCACAATTACTACTTTTTTTTTTTTACCCATCAATAAATTTCACAGCACTGACATTCATGTACCACAACTATCCGGGTATCAGACCCTGCTGGTTCTGCTGGTGTTCAAAAAACCTTATTATACTCACACCTATTTAGAGCTAAAGGCCATGAGCAGCAGCAGCCAATGTGGAGGGGGGATCTGAGAGCAATCAGGGTTTAAATGAGCTGATAAGCAAAGGGTACCTTTTTTTACCATGTAGGCAAGACTGGAGTTATCATTGCTTGGATAAATGTGTTGCTTGTGTCTCATTAATTAGTTCTGCAGGGCACTGCAGTGCTCTGTTAAAGTCTCTTTGTGCATCTCTCTCACAATTTCTCTATCTCCCTTCCCCTTCCCCTTATAATTTAGCTGTCATGAAATAAGTCATAAAATGCACTCTGTTTAACGTAAGATACTTTATCAAACCACTGTGAGATTTTATGTCTTCAGTAGGAGAGCTGTTTAGACAAAAACCCCTCACACTAAAAATGCAATGAACTTGTCATATCCTATGAAGAACAAATAAAGAAATACACTGGGCATTGAAAAGAAAATTCTCAAATTATGACTTTCACTTTGCTGCAGAAAACTATTGCATACCAAATCCTAAGGTGCCACTGTTTGGCTCAGCGTCAGCAGTAGCCGGGTCTAGAGATGCATGACAGTCCCCATGGCAATCAAATCCTTGCTGAGAGCAGCATCTGAGCAGGCCCTTTCTCCCACAAACTTCAGGAACGAGGAAACAAGGAAGAATACCTGTCTACTCTGCAAGCCTCCAGCTCCCTACCACCAACCGTCAACTACTGCTGAGGTCAGCTGCCAACATGCAGCACGTTGAGTTCTTCAGGCAGATCTACTTCTTGAATAGCTGCCTTTCATTTTGTCTGCTGCAACGCAACAAGACAGGCTGTGCTGGCTCTTTTTCTAGCATTTTGTATGTCTTGCAAGTTGGGAAATGGGGGCAGAGGTTATGTTTTTGGTGACATCTCTATACGGGGAAATGTCATTGGCAGTTATGCTGTTTCTTCTAATACTCTTTATTTGAATTAGAACTGTAGGTTTTTCACAGAAAATTAGTGTTATAAGGAGTCTGGCTCTGCTGCTGCTGTTCATAGTCTAATACTAAAGTGTCAAGATGTCTGATTATTTTATTTGGAAAATTAGAAAATTAGACAAAATTATCTGGTTTTCTAAGTGATCTAAGTTTCAGGAAAGTCCCCCCCTCAGACAGATGTCTCAACATGAGTTCTCCACATACCACTAAGATCATCTCAGCATCAAGCAACCTCTTTTTTCCTAGCATTTTCATTGGCCTTTATTTCCCTTGGATGCATGACAGATTTTTCTTCTTGTAGCTTCAAAGCATCAGAAAAATAGTTTCCTCTCTAATGTACTCGTACTCTGTAATCAGCTCTTATGAACTGCCCAAAGCTGAGTGCCTGCTTTTATTAAATGACAGGTAAATTGAAGAATGACATGTTGACAGGACAATAACAAACATTAGTCTGAAGGAAAGATAGCTGCTGTAGTGGGAAACACTCGCTGTGATACACAGACAGGACAATTGAGAGGGAATAAGCTGTGATAATAGAAATTAATCACATAGAAAGTGGAGCCCAGTTTGTAGAGCGTATTTGTTTGCCAGAAAATAAAGTTAGATGAGTAAACTGCCTGAAATGTTTTGAGGAAAGCTTGGGTTTAATTTTTCTGTCAGTGAAAATGGGTATTTGAAGCAAGATGCGGAGTTTCCTAAGAAAGATATGACATAGTGCTAACAGAAGCAATGAGAGTTATAAAAATGAGGTAGGAATAATTACATTGACAAAATGCAAATGCAAAATTTTCAGCTGTGAAAGCTCCTGTCCATCCTTACTGTATTAAGCCTCACCATTGCAAATTCAAACTGATCTCTCAGGATGGTATCTGACGTAAGAGTCATGAGGGGCAGGGGACAGAACTTGTAGGGTTTCTATCTAAGATGCATGCCGTACAGTACAGGTGATAGACCCTCCAAGAAACCCAAAAGGAGTAGTAAAACTGGAAATTCTATTCTGTGGCAGTTGTGTATAGGAAAGGAACCTGATGGTCAAGTATGAAAAAAGAGCCTTGATTCTCAGATTCATGATCAAAGGCTGAATAATAATCCAAATAATCCAAAGCCCCTGTGAAGGCCTTTTCATCCATACATACAGAATCATAGAATGGTGGGGTTGGAAAGGACCTCTGGAGGTCTATTAGCCTTTGTTAGAGCCTTTTGTTTGAGCTACAATGCTATAAACCAAGCGAGACTTTCAGGTGTCCACTATGCAGGAAAACATCCTTTGCATTTCCAAAGTGAAAACCAGTAGGAAAATCTATTGGTGGTTGTGGCTGTTTAGTGCAAAGTCAAAACTGACTCTGACTGACACATTTTATGTACCTGTTATAGGCCATGGGAAAGCTCAAAGATTTGCTAGGCACTCCCGGCAGGTATCTCTTGTTAAGAGCTTTATGCAGCCAGAAATGAGGTCTTCGTCAAACTAAAGTTTATGGACAACCCCCTCCCCCCCCAACAATCCAAATAAGCTCAGTTGCTTGTCAGCCTCGCATCTGACTTCCCTGCAGAGCACATTTTCAGTGACAGCTTGTAATGAGGATCAGAGAATATGCTGAATGCCATGGAAATGATTCAAAGTGTCAAAACAAAGCCTAATTATTAAAATAAATTGGAGCAAAGAGGAACATGTAATCAAGCACATAATGAGCGTACCTATGAGAAGTTATTTTGGGCTGCAGTTTTATTTCTCAGAGCAACATCAAAATGGTAGTGCTTGGTGTGTATGATCCTTTTATAGCACTGGCTTCACACCGCAATGTCTTAATAGAATCGTAGTCTTAGATTGTATTGATTTGAAAGGGAACTCCAAAGGTCATCTAGTCCAATCCCCCTTGCAAGCAGGGACACCTCTAACTAGAACAGGTTGCTCAGAGCCCCATCAAGCCTGACATTGAATGTCTCCAGGGATGAGACATTCCACCACCTCTCTAGGCAACCTGTTTTAGTGATCTACACCCCCAGATTAAAAAACTTTATCTTAATGGCCTGCCTAAATCTACCCTTTTCTAGCTTAAAACCATCTCCCTTGCCCTCTCATTACATGCCCTCGCACTATCTTTTCTTCCAAAACATATCCAAACCCAGAGATTTTTTTCAAAGGTCTCAGAAGTACTTAAAAATGAAAAAGATGACCCCCATATAATGAACTTTGTATAAAGGAAACTGCCTTCTTGTCTTTAATACTACTACAAGAATTGCTGAGACAAAGTGAGGAGTTTTAGGTCAGCAAACATTTTGTTGTTTTTATGCACTGGCCAAATAGTTTGCAGCATTTATTCTCCTTGGCTGCTACTGGAATATCAGTGATGAGACCATTATACCTTCAAAAACGTCCACAGCTACATCCACGTGTGCTGCTATACAATGCAACATACCTGATAACATCACATCCAATGGTCTCCCCTTAGCCTATTGCAGTCATTGCCATGTGTTGGTCTTTTTTACAGTAGGATCAAACAACACAGAGTATTATGTTGCATCAAAATATTTTTTGGCAGGTTCTGCTGTGCTCAATATTCGTATTGTGCCCGGACCACTCTTCCTTGTTTATGCGCTTCATTGAGATAATTTTTGCCAATTGATACAAGGGCCCTTTCTACATATGAATGAGATCTTGCTGAATTACAGCTCTTCTGTCTGACCTACCTCTGCAGTTCTTTTGTATTTTGAGCATTCAGGTAGATGATCTGTTTCCCATACATATGCCAGGCGACAAGAACATCAAACATTTCTTTAAGATTGCAAATATTGCAAAATAAAAGGAAAAACATGCTTGAGCAGTCTGCAGCAGAAGGGTGGTATTCTCAGAAAAGCCTTATGTTTGTGGCTCCCCAGGAAATAAATAGGATCTGCTATTCTAATGCTGATTTTTTATTCTTCTTTATACTCAGTCAAGCCTCTCCAAACTAGGTATCATCTATTCTAACAAAGACTGAACCAAGGAATGGGTGGAGGGTAATACATGCTCAGTGCAGCCTATTCCCTTGACTACCCCGTGTGATCCATTTTAGTAATTCTCTTTGCTTCTCTTAATGCACATCACTGATGGTGCAGCAGGATCCAGCTAAGCTAATTTGAGCCAGGCCAGCAGTTTCATCTCAGCATTTATTAAAGAAGTGTTCTCTTCAGTTATTAGTTAACTAATTTCTTAGTTAATTTCTTGGTCTAATTTTATACATAATTTTATACAAAATAAAATAGTAAGATCCTAATGTGAGGCCAGATACCCACTACGAGGACCCCTCCACATGCTGGTGAACAGCTGATGAAGCTGTTACTGGGCCTTTTGTTGGTCCATGCTTACCCTATCATGTCAGAGCAAGGTGGAGAATCTTCTCCCTACCATTCTCTCTGACATGTGGTACAAGTCACGAGAGCTGGATACCCACAGGAGAGCACCAGAGTGCCTTTGCAGCCAGTGACTCAATTGGGTAGAAGAAAAGGAGACTTTAGACATTATAGTCGAGAGATTTTCTGTGTTGTTTTCTTTTTGCTACTGAAACCACAACATCAGTTTCCTGACACAGTGAAAATCCCTTAAAAATTAAGAAGTGAATAGCCTTTTTGGCTCAGGCATTTGAGCTTGAAGGCATTTTTTAGTGGAATCGGAGAACTGCTGACACACCTTGACTTTACCTACCTCACATTCTGGGTCCAGTGTGAACTCTTCTCAATTTATCTCTCACACACACAGACACATGCAATCAAACCAGGAGAAAGCCTGGTTTCCTTAGTATGGAAAACAATCATAGAATCACAGAATAATCATTGTTGGAAATGATTTCCTAGCTCACCAGGACCAACCACAACCACACCAACAAAAAACCTAAAAAACCATTGAAAACCACAAAATAACACCCTCCATGCCTGCCACTATAGCGTGTCACAAAGCACCGTATCTACACACTTCTTAAATACCTCCAGGGATGGTGACCTGGGAAGGCTGTTCCAGTGCCTCACCACTCTTTTCATAAAGAATTTCTTCCTAATACCTAATCTAAACCTCTTTTGTTTCAACTTCAGACCATAATGTATTTAACAGGATGATGCTGGCTCCTAGATAACCCATACAGACAGGAATGAAAAAGGAGTTTTAGGAAAGAAAAAGAAAACCTTTTAGAAGAAAATTGTGTAGGGACCTACACATTGCAATCACCAAAGCAGTACAGTAGCTTTAATGAAAATTTCAACATTTACTTATTACATTTCTTTTTTCTGCACAATGATTCTCTGAAGTTTACATGAACATAATGGTGGCCATTAAAAAGGCTTTAATCATAAGTGCTGTAATTTAAGAAGGCTACAAACAATTAACAGGTAGTAACTGAATATCCATTACTGGAAATTTTATAGTCTGAGGACTCAAGACGCAATGTGACTGTGGCATTTCTGGAAACAAACCCCAAATAACTAGATGGCAATTACTGCAAAAACTGTGAGCAGAGCTGGGAATAGTGCAAAATATGCTGTGGGGAGCAGAGGAGAACTGGCACTATGTACCCAGGGAAACATTGGGGCTGAGAAGAATGACCTCAGGGATTATACTTCCCTCTTAGAAGTTTGTCTACTTCTCTAACTGGAATTTCTTCAGTAATTAATACCCATGCTTATTAATACCTTTTCCCAAGACACATTAAGCAAAAGCTTTCACCATCCAAGTTCTAATAATACATGAAGTTCTTCCCAGAACCCTCTTCACACTGCCCTGCATGGCACTGACACTGCATGGGCAGAGCTGGAACTCCTTATCCTCTGCTGATGCTTGTCTCCCTTTTTTCATTTTCAAATTGCCATATCTTCCATCAAGGATAAGCACTAGAAGCCAAAGGTAATCCCAAATATGAACCCTCTTAAATGTCTTGAAGTGGTTCATTTTGAATAGAGGCGCTGCCAACATTTTCCTTCAGCGTGTTCCATTAGAATGTGTGGTACTCATGATTTGATTTTTGAGATGATAGTCTCCCACTGAGAATTAAAGACTTGAGTGTTTGGCGTGCAAGTTCTATAATCAACCTGAGAAAGGCAGGAGGTAGAAGATATACGTAGTGTTCACAAAGATCACAGTAATGCCCTATTGCCAGTGGGATTGTACTCCCATTTATTAGTAATTTAATTGAATCTCTAACCTGATGGAATACATGTGCAGAGGGTATGCCCTGTGTTTTCACATGGTGTTCCTAGCATCTCATGTCCTTAGGCCAAAGCTCATGAGGGAGTGACTTCTGATTATATGGGAACAGAGTTCTAGTCTTTTAGAAGGAACATAATATTGGAAGTTGAGAGGTTTGCAATTCTGCAACACATTTCCTGAGAAGCCTTTCAATCTTTTTGCTTCAATATCATTGCATTCTTCAGCAATAATAAAAAATACATATATTTTATATATAAAATAAGTAGGAACTATTTTTGTAGTACTTTCTCCATCCTTGATTCTGGAGTTGTTTTCTAAAGGATTTTGTACTCTGCTGGTAGAAGAAAACCTTCCAAAAACCACCATCTGAGAAGGTAATTCCATCTGTTTCACGAACCTGCCATCTTTCTTTCAGTGCTTGCCTCTCTTCTCCTTGTTCATTCTTTCCTGAGAAACCTCATTTGCTTCCCTTTTTTCCTCACTTCTTGTGGGAGCAATGCTCTGTTTTCCATGATCCTTGGTAAGTTTTATTAACTTCTGTATGCTAGAAGAAACAAGCAGCTAGTTCCTAACTGAGCAATAGTTTTAGCATCAGGAACTGTAGAGACATTTAGCTGCTTGCTTTGATTAAAATCTACACCATGCTCATGGTGATGACCTGAAATACTCAGAAATGGAAATGTTCTTCCTTGAGCAAGCACTTGTGTCATCTACTCTATCACATTAGCCTTTCAACAGAATAAGTTTAGAGAACAAAATCTGTTGTCCTGTTCATATAAATCAATTGCTACAGGAACAGCATGTACCACCAGAAATCATTAACTGCTTTCATTAATGGACAGGCTTAGACACAGCTTTCTGCCTTTTGTGGTTTGTAGCAGCCTTGATAAGAAAAATTACACTTACCAAGAGGAAGATGAGCATAGAACATGGAAAATCCTTGTTCTTTGAACTCAGGCCTCATTCTTCACTTTTAGGGACTGGTTTGGGAACATGAGTGCTGCAAGTTGGGCGTAGGCAGAGGCTGGAGGTGAGCATGTAGCTACATAGTCCCCATAACTCATGTTTCATCTTCTAAGAACCTGGGGAATGTGGTGTCTGGAGGTTGGCACTTAAGCTCGCTGCAGACAGGAAAACTAACTCATAAACCTTGAAAAACTAAATGGAAGGTGTTCAAACATCATATTTCAGGGGTTTTTTTTCTAGTGTGCAGGATCTTTAGTCAAAGCACTGTAATAGATTGTTGAAGACTGTCAAGAAAATTATAGCACATTAAAAGATTTATGTTGATGAGTAATTCTGGAGTGTCTGGTGAGGCTCATACTGCATGTTTTGGCATAAATCAAGGCAAAAAATGATCTTTAAGCTTAGTTCTCAACTAAAAGTGGCAATACTTGTCAAACATTGAAGTTGCATTTTTCAACTGAAACCTGACCTCTAAACAATAAATATTGTGTATCTTGTACCTTAACAGTGTTTTTCAAGTAAATACTTCATTAAGATGAATATTAAACATATTTTGTGGATCAGATGATGAACTAATTGCAGATTTTTATTAGCTCAATACTTGTTTGAATCCAGGACAAGCCAGTGAAGGAGTTTGCTTGGAGCAGATGCAAGAGCCACATGTAAGGGATGAACATCTTGTGAAAGAAGGGATTTGAATGTCTAATCTGACAAATAAGTGGAGCCATAATGGATACTAATATTGTAAATGTTATGGAATCAGCAATCAGCTGGCATGAAGTGACAAAATGAGGCTTTTTAACAAAACAAAAGTCAGTATGGTTGGCTCCAAAGAACACTAGCTTATCAGCGTCAACACTGCTATAGTTGAGGTCACAGGAATGCTCTTGAATAATTAGAAGACCACAAAGGGACCATATTTTATTTCTGTACATATGTACACATAAACACACACAAATATTTGCCTACAAAAATTTCCACTACCCTTCTACTCTATTTTTAAGGTTTGTGGGGTTTTATACTCCTTTGTTAGATCTTGTCATGTGGGTGTTTTCATCTCTGCCTTTAAATGCAAAGCCTTTCATTAATACAGAAATATGAAATCAGTGGTTGACTGTGAATTAAAACATTATTCACTTAGGGGAAAATGATCTTCTGATAAAGATTAATGGAACAACCACCAGAAACTCAGAGACATTATGTTTACCATTTTCTAAATTGTAACAGCTTGAGCTGATTCTAATCTTTCTGTGACTCCAGCTCATTTGTAGCAGACCAAAGAACACAAACATAAAGTGTTTAGATAGATGTTTAATCGTGTGATGTTGTTATTTCTTTGCAGTTTCCTGTCTCCTGAAACTTTTCTGATGGGAGTCCCTGCTGACTAATGTAAACAGCCACTTTTTAATGATTATTTACAAACCTAACCACGGGAGATTTATCTCTTTGTTATTGTTATTGTTATTGTGGAAGCATTTTAGAGCTCCATTAAAGATCAAGATCTTTTTGTACCAAAATCTGCCCTCACTAGATATAAACAGTTTTTATTTCAGAGAGTTCACAGTTGAAAGACACTGTGTGGAGGTTACAATTTGTGGGCATCAAATAAGCAGTAAGAAATATACCCTGTAATTGAGAATTCACTGGTCATTTGTAACTGTCTCCTTAAAGGCTAAAACATGAAAGGTTTAACACAGAATTATGTTCTTCTAACACCAGAAATTTTTCCTGATATGCAATATGTTATTATCGGCTCTTATCCCAATGGTTCTTATCGTAAGAACGAGTCTGAAACCGTCTTTCGTCTTGAAACCTGCTGTTTGCTGCCAACCAGAATGCAACTATTACAGTGCTTAGAAAACAGACCCGTATCTTTTCTTACAGAAAAATCAGCAGTGATGGCAGGAAGATTCATAAGCAATGTTTTCCCCCAGATCCAGTCATGGGAGAAGTTGTGCATCACTGCAAAAGGAATCTAAAATATTATTGCACTTCTAAATTTTGCCTAGAACTTGCAGCACCATACAAGAAGACAAGAACAATTCTTTGCTCACGGGGTCATTTCTCTTTCTGGGGAATAGATGCTTTTATTGAAATATCTTTTTTCTAAGGGTGTATGTGTGTGTGTGTCTGTAGTTAATACTTCTCTGAATTGTCTGATGTTTCACATTTTAATATCTTGATTGTGGAATGTGGAGGACATTGGGAGAATGAGGGATTTTTATATCCTTCCAGAAATCAGATCTGCTGGTTTTGCCTGGTAGGCAGCGCCTGATCTCTCTGCCATCTGAATTGGAGGGCAAGTCTCCCCTTGACATGCATGAGCAGGAGGTGACACTCCAGATCCAGCACAGCCCTATGGTGTCACCTCAAGAGACACACAACTTTCAAAAGGTCAGGGCAGAATTTTGAGATCTACATTTTGCACAAAGCAAACATTAGATCCCCACTGCTAGGGAAGTTACACCAAGCTGTGCATGGAGGCTAGACTGCTGGAAGTTTCTTTCAGCTCAATGTGATTCACAGGCATGAGGACTAATAAGAACATAGTGTATTATTAAAAATACCAGCTTGACAGGGCTCAGCAAGTGCCTGTAGCAAGTGCACCTCAGAAACTGTGAAAAAAACCTAACTCCATTAACTCCCTGCATCTGAGCCTTCTTACTTATCTGTGGAGGGAGGCAGAGAAATTACATGAGGTTGAGATTTTAATGAGAAGAAATAGAGGACTAATGAAATGCTAATGAGATCAACATAATCCTGTGTGTCACTGCAGGCTCTCAGTCCTTTCAAGCCTGGTAAACAAAATAGCAACAATTAACTTGCCTGAAGTGGATTCATGAATTTAGCGTGGAATTGGAAAAGCATGGGAAAAAACCCCTCATGTGCTCAGGAGGTTTTACAAAATTTCCCAAAGGTGTAAGTAAAGCCTCAGTTTTTCCATCTATCATGGACTTGCTAAGAAGGCTTCAGAGCCAGATGGTAACTACACACAGACCCACATGTAACTGGGGTGTTTCCACAGGGTTTCTACTTGGTTAAGTTTGTTGGTAAGGAGAGCTGACAGAAAAGCAGAGATGGATCATGGGTTTTCACAGACAACATCTGTTCAGGAATGGGAGGTGGCTCAAAATGCTGTGCTGGGGGCTGCAGGTTGGCTGCAAAACAAGGGCTCTGGCTTCACAGCTGACCATCTCAACCCACCATATCTCAGGCCTATGGGAAGCTTTCACGCAAGAGCTTTTCCTTTCCAGAGTCACTTAACTCTAGGCACAAACAGGCTGTATCATAAGACCAGAGAGCTAAAAAAGGCAGAAGTAGGTTGAAACTATTTTTACAGCTCTGTGATCTGAAGATGATCTTTGTCTTACACAGAATAGAACAAGTTTCAAGCTGTTCTGTTTTGCTTTGGGGTTTTTCACAGTCTCCAGTAACCCACGCTCTCCTCAGAGATCAGTGGGACACAGGGCCATCCATGGCTGCCACTCATCTCCCTTTCAGGAAAAGGATTCAAGTCCACAGAGGAATAATTTGTACTCTCCTGGTACAGAAACGGCCAAATGCACTGCAGAATATGTCCAAAATAACTCTTTTGCATTGCATTAGCTGATTTCTTTACACACAGCTTCTTACACACAAAAACAACTTAAAAATGAACCAAACTTCAGGTTTCAGTGGTACTGTCCATCACAGCTACATTTTCAAATTTGGGAGTAAAACATAGCTTCCAACTAGTCTAACCTGGAAGGTGATTCTCTGCCCTAGCAGCTACCAAGGCTACCCCGACTGACTCACTTTCCTCTGGAAGTTTCCATTTATAGCATCAAATTATGGATTCCAAATACTTGTTCCAGACAAATTGCTTATTTCCCACAGGAAGAAGACAAATATAGAGAAAGAAAATAAAGGCAGTCATTCAGACCATCTTCAGACGCATTTTACCTTGACTCTGCACTGTTCTAGGTTTTCATTTTTGTTCTTCCAGGGAATAACTCTCTTTCCCTCTCAACACTTCTTTTCAGTCATACATACATCACAATAATTTAGCATATATTTGTTCAATCTTTGATTAAACTCTCACCTTTTTACTTAGATACCCATTAACATGAAATCATCGCCGTAATTTTGGTTGAATCCTCACATCACTTTCATACTGTTTGGACTCTTACCTGACAAGATAGACTCTCAAATTCTTTTAAATTAGGGGGGAACAAAGTATCACATGATTCCAGCCAGATTTTCATGCTTCTTTCTGTGCACAGTCCTATGTCAAGTGCACAGCTCACAAGAGCAGGGGATTCAGTATTTGGATGAAGATTGTGCTCAGGCCACTGTTCACATGCATTTATTATTTCTTCATTTTTTCTCTGGACTGATACGTATTTTTCTGGCAGATGCTTGTGCACAGCTCACATTTTCAAGGATCTAGTGCAGGGATTACCTCTTAACGGCAACACAAGTAACAATGTGTTTTATCTTCTAAAATTCCCCTCCTGAAACAAATTTCACCTTCATTGATATGGAAACACATGCAAATCACATCCATTCTAAAATGTTCTTTTCAACAAAAATAGTCCTCCATATGCCTTTGTTGATTCACTTACCTGCTATGTCAGAGATAAATTTCAAGTGCCAGCATTCTATGGCTGGCAGTGCATTTGTGTTTACAGCAGAAATGCTCAAGATCCACTGAAAATCTCAAAGGCAGCCCTGAGAATGAACAAAAATAACATCCCAAAGTCCCGCTACCTTTGTACTCTCCAATGTAAAATGCAGATAATACTGACTCAACAGAACTACCACACAAGTCTTGAATTCAGCAGTTTGTAAAATCCTTCAGGACTCAGATAAGCCCACTTAAAATACTGCTGCTTTAATTAATGTTGATATTCCTTTGTCTTTTTCTACCATTCTCTCAGAAGGAGAATGATGCAGTTGTAAGGACAATCTGTGGATGAACTGTTGGTTCACAGCTCTGTGCGGCAGTTGTCCCTTGCTTCATGAGTCGTGTGATCCGTTTGGGTAAGGGCTGACATCACCTACTCTACATGTGTAAAAAAAAGGAGGAGCAATTCATAGGGGACCATGTGATGCTTTTGCTTTGAATGCAAATTGGGTCAAGCTACTGAAGTTGTCCCCTGATAACAACTGCTGAGACTTTACCTCTGTTGCTCTGTTGCTTCCTCCTGCCCTGTGGATTCATCTCTTTCAGATATCAGTGGAGGAGGATCAGGGAAAAGGTCATCCATATCCACCTCTTGTCCTTGCTCTGATGGTCTCTGACTCTGGTGGCTTTTTGTTTAGTGTTAATGAGGACTGACCTGTGTTTTCTTTTAAGTGGTGTCTGATATTCATAGCATGAGTTGTACTGTCTCTGTTAAGCCCAATTGAGCTAACCTAGGTGGGGTTGATTATGTCACATATCTACACAGCTTGGCGACTCTTCTCGTACTGTGTCATAGAATACCACAATCAGAAGATCTGTTACGTTGCAAAAGATCTTTAGCAGTGATTGAGCAACTGGGGGCTGTTTAGTCTGAGGAAAAGGAGGCTGAGGGAAGACCTTTTTGCTGGGGCAGTGGGGGCTGTTTAGGACTTAGGAGGTTCAAGGGAGACCTTGCTGCTGTCATGTGCTCTCTTGCTCCATCCTTACCAAGCTCCAAGGCTATGTTAGGAGTGTCTTACCTGTTCCTTACCTTGTGCTGGAGGATTCCTCCCCCAGCAAAGCCCCTTCATGCCTGTGCCAGATCCCTGGAGGCAAGTGCTTGTGTCTTGCTTGAAGACAACAAATCTAACCTGGCAGCAGCAAGTGCTCAAACATCTTGCAGGAGATGTTCATCTAACTGGCGAGGAGACTCACGAACTTGCCAGCAGCTGTCATGACTACAATACAAAGTGATGGAAGCTTATAGATTCTCAGCTATAGATTTGCTGAGAATTCAGAGCAAGGGCGGCAAATCTGAAGCGGGAACAGACTGTGATGTTCAGAGGAGATGGAAGGCCAGCACTGGCACATTTACATTGTTTTCTTCTTTGACACTCTTTCTATTTTCAGGTATTTTAATTTTCTATCATCTTTACACAGTCACATGTGGGGGCAAGTAACCAGGTTGTTTTGAATCAAGTAGCTGTACTAATTTATTGCACTCCTCAAAATAAGGCTTGAATATACTTTTAACTGCAAGCCGGGACTGGATGTACTGGGGGCAGGTTTCCACCATGGGGCATGCAGGGCCTGGACACTCCACATTTTTCTTTCTTGTTCTGCTATGTTTCCTTGGCAAGGCAAAGAACATTTTCTTGCCCAGAGTCTGTGCAGAACAGGAACAACCCATAACGAAAGATCAAATAGATACTCCGTTTTAGTGGACACTGGAGCTCCAAGATTGCACAACAGTTTGGACTGCAAATTTGAGACCAGTGCAAACTAGAATCAGGGAAATATCCTAAAACCACAGAGCAGGTAAAACTAGCTTTGAAGTCAGTGGATCCCATGGGTCAATGTCACTCCACTATTTATGGGGCAATCCTGTCTTTTCCTGATATGAGGCACAGTTTCAAATACACTGTTTTTCTATAATTCCTTTGGTCTGCTTAGAAGGCATTTGATACAAGAAGAGCATGAGAAGTGGAAAGCCATTATTCCCTTATGAACTAATCTGGAAAAAAAAGCATGTGGAGTAAGGCTGTGAAGGAAGCCAAAGGAGGTTGTGGTCAAGTTCAAGTAATATTTTTCTTAGTTTGACTTTTATTGTCATGTTTGAGTTTATTTTCCATCACAATTCTCTCATCTGAGATTGAGTTTTCTAAACCTTGTCGGACTTTCTATGTCACGCTTCACGAACTGTTTCTACAAGAAGCCACAGAACAAAATTACAGTTCAATTTCTAATTATCTAACGACACACAAGTGATCTTTTGCCCATATTTACCTCCACACCACATGCTGAGTGCCTGACCTGAAACAATCCTAAGACATAAGTCCACTTAGCCTTGGCAGTTAAACAACAGTTTGAAAAAGCAAGTTCCAGGTTTCATCCAAATTGAGTATTTTAAACCAATTTAGGCTGCAGTAAATTTGTACATATATATGTGCAGCTGTTTCTGCAAGGCACTGCTGCGGACTGATGTGTTCTGCGGGTCATATATTGAAAAGAAACAACATGGATGGGTCTCTGTGCTGACAAAACCCAGCAGTTTAGATAGGAAGACAACTTAAAAATAAAATAAAATCTAAAAAAAAGAGAGAGATAAATTAAAAATGAAACAGGTGGCTTGTTCTAGACCTGCCAAGAACATTTTGGAGCCTTGAGAACATGTACTTCCCTGCTTGGCTGAGTGTTGTTTCTGTACTGTCCACTGAATGATTGCTTTTTTCCCACAGCTTCCGGCTACCACCTGCAAATAATCTGCTGTCTGCTCATTTTATCTGTTCCTGGGGGTGGCCCTTACAGCTTCATTCTCCACTTTTCTTCTTCTTTGTGTCAAGTCTTCCTGGCTTGCAAGTACCAAGTGACCTCTCTGTGCTCTCACCTTCTCCATCCTTCCTTCTCTTTACCAATTCTTTCCTGTGAGGAGATCAGGTTAGTCAGGCAAGACCTGCTCTGCCTGAATCCATGTTGACTGGGCTTAATCTCTTGGCCATCACGCAGTTGTTGCATGATAGCACTCTGCACTAACCGTTCCATAACTTTGCCCAAAACTGAGGTGAAGCTATCAGGTCTATAGTTACCTGAATCATCCCTCCAACCCTTCTTGTAAATGGGGGTCACATTCGCCAACTTCCAATCATCCAGGACCTCACCTGTGATCCATGACTTCTGATAAATTATGGAGAGTGGTTTAGCAAGCTCATCTGCCAGCTCTCTCATCACTCTGGGTGATTCAGGCAATGAATCAACAGGCAACGAAGCAACTTTGCTAAAAAGAAAATCGTTTATTGAACCCCCCATCAATAAAAACCTCTAAATAAGTAAAGGATGGAAAAAAGTAAAACAGAAACTGTATCACAATGCCTTTACACACACTCTGAGAGAAACGGAAGACAGCTAACACATTGGTTTTTGACTTCAGATGAGAGCCTTGGAAAAAGAGAATGCACACTAACACTCTAACCAGAGGGGGAAATGAGCCATCCCCTCCATCCACATTGTGATGCTTGTGGAAAAGTCCTTCTTCCAATCTGTTTGCAGATGTCAGCTTCCCCTGTACATCTCAGGATTGCTTCTAACTCCTCTTGGGCAGAGGAATTCTCTCCTCAATGATCCTCCAGGCTACAACAGCATCTCAGATGCAGGAACACAACAGATCCCCAGTCTCTTCCTGTTTGCCAAACATTTAGGAGATCAGTACTTCATGATCTCTTTCTCTTATCAAAACCTTCTCTCAAAAGTGGCAGAGCATACAGCATCTGCTGTCAGGCCCAGGTGGGGACAGAGGCAGCAT
>VZRI01008116.1:0-28286 GCA_013397515.1 Upupa epops | reverse complement strand
AAATAGGCCTGCTCAAGGGCCTTTTCCTCTCTTCATTTTTTTTTTTTTGTCTCCCAAGTGGTCACAGCTCTGAGGGAGAGAAAGGGTTAAGAGTTCACCACCTTCTGTTGATCTTCCAAGATCATCAGGCTGCAGGAACCATGTGTGGGCAGTAGCTCCTTGCTTCAGCCTGCTGCTAGGAACTGGGTCAGGGCTGGACTCCACAGCAGAGCTGCAATTACAGCCCAAGGGCTCTTGCTCCTTCTGTGTTCCAAACTTCAGAGAAAGGGATGCTGTGGCTGCCCCCCACCCCCTGTGGTAACAGAGCCACAGTGACTGGGACTTGCCCCTCAACCCCCTCCCTGAGGTGGGGAGGCTGCACTTGGCCCAGAATTGTTCTCTGTCTTACAAGAGACAAAAGAAGGAAAGAAATCAGGAACTTCACTCCCTTTTATAGACTTTGTCCACCAAACACAGTTTCCTGTAGTGTCAGGACACTTATCTAGAGGTCTGATGGGAGTGCTACTCTAGCTTCAAAATAAAATGCTCTTTTGGCATAAAAGCACAAAATCAACACCTGAAAATTTTCAAGCCACAACACACTGTTAAGACCTACCCTTGGAATTAGTGTCAGGAGTTTTAACACCTACACAGAAGGATCTTTTCAGAGAATTAATTCCGTTACTTACTGGTCAGTGATGTGTATGGAAACTATTGCTACATTTTCCTCTATAGCTGCAAATCTATTTTAGTCCTTTATTCAGTTTTTATACTGGCCTGTAGACTATGTACGAGGCATTTGACCAGCATTTTGCTTGCAGTCATTATGGATCAAAGAACAACCGTTTATATCCCTCACCAGTCTGCTAGAAGCAGAATTTCATTTAACAGCATGAGGAATCATAGGTAGAAACAACAGACCAAGAGAAATCACTGTGGCCGCACTGCAAGAGAATAAATAACTGCAGACAAAACCTCTCTATATCCTGGAGAAAGTATAAGATACTTTATTTTAGGATTCAATTTTTTTATAAATCAAATACTGTTTGAAAACTGGAATGGGCTTCTTAATTGTATACGGGCACTGGGCAGTGCAGGTGGGTGTTGCTATTGTCCATAGTAGGTTGCTTTCTGCACTACAAGTGAGCTTTTATTGAGGTTTCAGTCCCACAATTAAGGTTTTCCTAGTGTTAAGATAAAAAATGGAAGATATGATAAAATACTTTAGCTGCTGAATTGATGAGGATCATAGATTCCAAAACAGGATTTGGATGAATTACATAATGTTAAAAAGGGGGCGGGGGGAGGTTGTCTGTATTATCCAGGAACACATGCAATGTGTAACTGCAGGCAAAAGAGCTGCTCTAACCCAGACATTACCCTGCCACAGTCTGACTCATTATTGTATGAAATGCATAACTTGAAAATGCCAAGTGCTACATGAAATCAAGCAGTATTTACATTTTGAGTGGCAGAATCTTCAGAGGGAAAAGACGTTTCTCTCCAGATCTTTACTAAACACACCTGACCATATTAGTAAGGGAGGATAATTATTAGACCTGCATAATGCTATGAAAAAAAATAAACAAGTTCCTTTATGGCAGTTCTCATTTGCTGGAATTAAAAGCCTCCCTCTCAATCTGCAGGTAAAAGTCCTCAAACTGTATTCACTTGAGAAAGCAGATGGGATTGCTGGAACGAGAAAGAATCTGCATCATTGAGCCCTGAATTCATTGACAGATTATAACACTTCAAAACTGAATTTGAGTGATCTCTCATTGTACCACACAGTTTTGGGAAGCAAAACACATTTTCTACTCGTTGCTTATTTCTCACCAAAATATTGTTCTGTATGAAGAACAATTTTCTTTCTCCTTGGAGTGAAAAATAGAGATCAGATGAAAAACAACTTAGTTCCTTGTTTGAGAAACCCCAGCTGTCACATTTGGTTGTTAGTTTTAGAGGCAAAGAGAAACTTTTAATTGCAATTCTTGAAGTGCAAACTTATAATTTTATTTTCTGTAGAAGTCTACAAAACCTATATAACATAAGAAAAGTTCAATTTGTTTTTTTTTGTAGACGTTAAAGTCTATCTCTAAAAACCCTTTTCCTGAAGGTCGTATCTTGTCCACAACCTGTTTCAACCAGTTTGAAATGTTTCCTCCCAAATTGCCTCTCCTTGCAGTTCTTTTGACCAACACGGTCATTTGTCTGTCTGAAAAGCTCAGTGGCTTTGACAATGGAAGACTATATTTGTTGTTCCTTGTTCCATTGAGTGATATTGATCGTGGCATTTGGAAGCAAAATGCTCTTTCACCCCTCATCATTCTTTTCTCTCATATATTTTCTTGGGTTTTGTCTTTGTGTGCATCTGCACGACATAATTCAGTGCCTTGGAAGTCTATCCAAGCTACCTTGGGCACCACCAGCAACATTAACACCCAACCCTGTCTGGTATAATTAGCAATTAATAGACAAGTTGGTGGAGCATAATGCAAATGCTGTAGCCTTTATTACACCACAGTTAGGGTGTAGGATATTTCTGAGCCATAGTATAGCCTTGTCCTTCAACACTGGCAGTATCATAAGGCTCAGAGAGACAAAAACTTCAGCATCTCAGGCAGAAAAGTGAGGATGGAGCTCTGAGGGCAGATGACTTGCATAGAAAACCTCTTGGTCCACCTTGGCTGTCGAGTTCACTGCCCAAATTAGGGCCTGACAAGGTCTGATGAAGACTGGAAGTAGGTGTGTGTGAGGGGTACTGGAAGACAGAAAAGTGTGTCCACTATATTTGACCAGGATTATGAAAATTTAACCTTATAATCTGTAACAACAAAAAAAATTCTAGCAAGAATGTGGTTTGGAGCTTCCCAGGACTTTAGAAATGGCATTTTAAGCAACTAGGGCATCTCCATACCCAGGAGCTGATGAGGTATGAGGTATCTAGAACAGACATGCAGAACTGTGCCAGATGAACCACTCACTTTACCACGTTGTAGATAGCCATAATTCCTGATTCATTTAATTGCCTGAGGTCAGAGCTGACATGTCTAGGGGATCTCTCCAAGCACTAACACTGGGCTTCAAAACTACATTATAGATCTTAGATAGTGAAATTTACCTGTTAAACATCTCCTGGGTTCCCAGGGGGTGCTACTAACATTGGCTTGCAGTTACAGTGGAGCTCTGCAACGCTGTCCAGAAGGTGAGTCAGCAACACATGCATTGACAGAGAGGTTTTGAATGAGCACAGCTACAGTGCTTAGTAGCTGTGAATCACTGCTACAGCAATTCAAACATTTATGGTACCTCATCAGATGAAGCACAAGTTGAGGGCAAATGCTTCTGTTTCAAACGTATTTGGTTTCAGAACTATTTGCCATAGATTATGAAAAAGGCTTTAGACATTTTCTTCTGGGTATTTAAATGTTTTGTCTGGTGTTTCCTTTTATCCGTGGTGCAAATCTTTGTCATCCATATATTTATCCAGTGTTTTGCACATTAGACAAAGAATGGAATGTCATATATAAATAAGGAATAAGAACAACCAAGATACCTGACACTCATGGGATGGAACAGCCCTGCTCACCAGTGCTGGTCTTGAGCATCATTAAATTCTTGTAGCTAAACCAGCTCTGTCTATATGAATGATGCAAATCATGGAAACTGTGGTCTCTGAAAACCAGCATCTGTACTAAACCCTTTTAAGCCAGTAGTCGTCAGTCCTTTCTTGCTTTATCAAATTGGGGATGGCAGATCTCTGAAACTCAGAATAGTGGATGTTGGGTTAGAACTGTCTCCATGGAGCCTTCAGCAGAGCCAAAGTATGTTTGTGGAGAGGAAACTTTGTGCTCAATTGTGATGTAAACACTGAGTGACCAGGGCTCATAGAAGGGAAACATACACACCATGTCTAAAGGATAAGTAAGGGAAGAAGAGGCAGGATTGCCATTTTGAAGAGTTAGGGGAAAGGAAGACAGACATGACTATACTGGTTACAGTTGCTCTAGGTTCAAGATTTGTGAATCAAAACACAGTAGCATACATGATGCTGCAAACCTTTGTTTTAATTGTAATGGATAAGGCACATAAAATCCTCTAATGCATAAGTGCAGCTTTTATACCCATCCACAGTCCTGTCACGTAGGGCCAGTATGTGCCAAGAGGTGGAGTTGGGAGGCGAGGATCTGCCTTTCTTATATAACACTTTATATAACCCATATGTGTTTTTGCGCATATGGGGGGGGGGGGGGGCGGCGCTATTCCCCCTCCCACTATTATAGTCTCCCTTTAACTCCTCTTTCTCAGGGCCTGTTTGCCCTTGAACATAGTTAATTGCGGCCTTGCCAGGCTTGTGGCCCAGGCAGCGAGGAACTAGACCTCAGATAGTGCAGAAACTGGGTAACTCCCTGCCTTTTTATATCCTGCTATTGGTGCACTGGCCTTCATAGATCATCTATTTTTCATGCTCCCTTCACAATAGTGAAAAGCAGGGAGACTGTAAAAGGAGAAGTGTAAAATGGTGAGAGAGAAGGAGACACCAGAACTAGGGAGACAAATGCTTTGGTTTAATCTGGTGCAATGCAGAACAAGGCAACTGTTGTTATACCCTATTGATTTACCTGTGCTCTATCTCCTTGTTCTAAATCAGTATCATTTATAGGTCAGATTGCCAAAAGGATCTTTGACATATAATTTACTTGAGATTACAGTGAATGTGATAAAAAGAAAAAAAGTCTACAGGCTTTTGTGGGCTGTTGGGAATAGCTTTCTCAGACCACGATAGCCAAGAAAGCCTTGCGTAGAAAGCCAGCAGTGTCCCAGGATGCATCAAAAGAAGCACTGACAGTCAGTTAAGGGAGGTGATTCTCCCCCTCTACTCTGTGCTTGTGAGAACCCACATGGAGTACTGTGTCCAGTTCTGGAGTCTTCAACATAAGAAGGACATAGAGCTGTGTCCATTCCATTAGGCAGATCAGGAAAGGTTCAGAAGATCCCAAGGGTGAAATTAAGATGCAAAGGACATAAAATGCAATGCACGCATTGATTTGTTTATTGAACTTACTTAAATATAGTAAATAGGACAGAAAAGAAAGTGGACAGAAGGAAGAAATCAGAACTACAGAGGATTTGCAAGAGAAAGTTTTACCATGGAGGATCCTGCGATGACTCGCAGGGTTCATCTTGAAGTCGCCAGCATCCCAATGACTGTCCAGTTGTCCAGTTATTCAGTTTGTTCAGGCAGTGGAGAATATTCGAGGAGGGGACGGACAAAAAGCATACTTATTTGTTCCAGTAATGCATATTTATGCCTTTACACCGAAATGACAGTGTTATGAAAGCAAATCCTTGGAGATAAAGTTCTTTGCCAAAATAGAGTTCTTCACCAGGTGGGCGCTGGGGTAGAGGGGGTGTCAGGCTTTCCACCCTGCCGCCTTGTCTTGACAGTATGATTCTATTCTTGATTCTAGACTGACTGTTGGCTACATGGCTAAGCTGGATGTACCCAAGGGAAGACACTTAAAATAAGGTGCCAGAGGACTAGAGTAAAGCAGGTGAGCAGATAGGTTAGTCTTGAGGATGCTGTATACACAAACCAGTTGGTGTGCTTTTTCTTAATCCAATATGATTCCTGGACCCTATCTGGATATGGAAGATTAGCAAAGTCTGTTGATATAGCTCCTGTTCAGGAGTGAAATCCCTCATCAAACCATAACATTTTGAAAAGCTCCTAGAATTTATCCTGTGTCTTTAACATTTGGACACCGATTAAACAGGATCATCAGGCAGGGTCCTCTGTGTCCAGCCATACAGAGCAGTATTTCTAGAAATTAAATCACTTTGATTCACAGTGGACCAACCTGAGATGTGAGCTTCCGAAACAAGCATTAAGGGAAGAGCTGAGGACAGGCACATGGGCTCCAGCAGATATATTGGAAATATGGTATAAGCAACTAGAGCAGAAATGTAGTTTTTCAATTTAATAATTCAAACCAAGAGTCAAGTCCAATCAAACCAAATATTACAATGTACTTACTGCAAAATAAATAATATGCATCTGAGAAAAGAATTCTTTTTTTTACTAATTACATGTGAAACACTACTACCCTTTCACTGGTTTCTAAGAGGATTGCTAGAAAACCAGGCTTTTAATCCCTGTGTATTATTTTTGGGGAAGTAGATCATTCCTATGTATGTTTCAGACTGGAATCCTTAATTGGAATCTTCAGTCCAGAGCTAACTCTGGTGGAATGATCTATATTCACTCCTGCCCTTTGTCAGATGTTTTTAATTCATCATGCATGGATCACCAAGTCCAACCATTAACCTGACTGTCCAAAGCCCACCACTAAACCATGTCCCTCAGCTCCACATCTACACAACTTTGAAACATCCATTGATGGCAATTCAACCCCTTTTGCAGCCTCTAGGTGATGTGGGCATATGCAGTTCCATTGCCTTTGACGTCACTGCCAGTGGGAGTGTGAAACAGCTGTGGTTTAGGTTTACTCTGTGAGAGCTTATCTTCCTTATGCATCTGGTTCTGTGATTGGAGTTTGCCAGATAACTGGCTGCACATTGAAACTTTCAGTGCAATTATTTCAGCCAACAATTTGTGCTGTAAAGCACCTCTGTAAGTTCATATGTGGAGGGCGACAGAACTTAGTATCCTTCTAGGTGTTGTAAAGTTTGCTAGGATATGTGTGCACAGAATGTATTGCTAACCATGCAAAACATGGATTTTTTCCTGTTTTGAGATAGATAATGCTGCCTCTTCTGCTCCTCTGTGCTCACGGGAATATACCTGTTCATGGTTCATAGAATCATAGAATCAGAATGGCTCAGGTTGGAAGGAACATTAGAGATCATCTACTCCAACCTCCTTGCCAAGGGCAAGGATAACTCTCAACCAGACTTGGTTGCTCAAGGCCTCATCTAGCCTGGCCTTGAATACTGTCAGGGAGGAGGCAGTCACAAACTCTCTGGGCAGTCTATTCCAGAGTCTCTCCACAGTTGTACTGAAGAAAATCTTCCTAAGATCTAGCCTGAACCTACTCTCCTTCAGTTTAAAGACATTCTCCCTTGTCCTATCATTACGTTCCCTTGTGATAAGTCCCTCTGCAGCCTTCCCATAGGTTCCTTTCAGGTGTTGGAAGACAGCTATTACTTCCCTCCAGTCTTCTCTTCACTAGGCTGAACAACCCCAACCTGTCCTCACAGCAGAGTTGCTCCAGCCTTTGGATCATCTTTGTGGCCAATTCTGGACTCACTCCAACTGTTTTGTGCCTTTCCTAGGTTGGGGACACCAGAATTGGACATAGTATTCAATCAAGATTCTTTCTATGGCTCATGCTATCAACAGAACTGATGGGAAAACAAGGAGTCTCCTTCTCTGGAGACATTCAAGACCCACCTGGATGTGTTCCCATGTGATTTGGTGTAGGTGATCCTGCTGTGGCAGGGGGATTTGACTAGATGATCTTTTGAGGTCCCTTACAATCCCTAATGATTCTATGGTTCTATTACTTCTCACATTGCATTTTAACTGATCCTCTGCATTTGCACAAGTTTAAGGAATTTTGCTTATGGTTTCCTTCACCTGTGTGAGGACCAAGACTGCCCAACACACACCTACTGAATGATGGATATTCTGTAACATATTCACGATGTTAGTTAGCTGTAATTAACAATTTGATTAAAAAATCCTCTGGGAAAATCCAAAGCCTAAAGATAAAAAGATTTTTGTGCTTACTGTGTAAGATGCAGAGAAGCTTTTAACAAAATTATTTGAACATGCACAGTAATTCACAAAACCCTTTGTACCACATAAATTTCAGTGAAAACCATGATTTTGCCTGCATATTTCTTATTTGTCCTTGTATACACGCCTTGTGTGCCTATACTATTTTGTCTTAGGCACTTACAAGTTGCTGGTCCTTAATAATTGAAGATTCAGTCAATAATTTATACTGGTAAGATAGCCAACAATTCAGTCAGGGTATTTAATATGTCCTTAGAAATGAACAGGTGAAGGTCAAACAATTATAATTTTAACATTTGGCACTCCTTTGCTCAGAAATATTTTCATTCCTTTCTTCTCCTCTTGCTCTGCCCTCACCATCCTCCTTCTTCATACTGTGAGGATTAAGTTGATATTGCCATATGGAGCCTGTTACTAGAACTGCCTAAAGTGTCCTGCTAACAAGCATATGCAAAATGTAATAAACCCTTCTGTAGGCATAATGATGGACAGTCTAATATTTTCACCCTGACTTGGACAGGTTTTCTTCACATTAGAGTTAGCAACTGGTTCCAAATATTTGCTGAAGCCACTGAATGACTTAGTTGTATTTTACTAACTGTTACTCATTTGCAATGTATGTGAGTTCACCTGCAATTAATTCTCTTTAGAAAGAGAAAAAACCCTCAATGTTCTGTTAGAATATAATGGAATGAGCCCTAATTTATGACTTAGGGTGGGGAAAAAAGATCAGCCTACGCACAAGACTAGATTCCATTCAATTACGCTGATATAAATCCACTGTAATTCCATTAGTCAATAAAGTTTTGCCAGATTAATGCCGAAGTGACTGGAATTCAAATGCTTCCCATAATTTCTATTGTTACCCTGAAGCAAAAGGCCAAGTCCCTTCTTCTTTCTTCTTAGATAGTTTATAAAAAGGGGCTGAGGGAATGACAGCAAAAGATGAATGGTACATCTCTGTAGAGAAATTTATTACGCAAAAGCAAAAGTTTTTGGATGCCTATACAAGAATATGGAAGTACCATATTTCTGCCTTTTTTCGTGTGCAAGGGAACAGGCAAAAATTGCTCCGCAAGAGAGTTTAGTGGATCACTGCTGACTGCTGCAGTTTGAAAATTATCAAATTTTCAAGTATAAATTTTGGTGCTTTTATGCTGAAAGAGCATTTGATTTTGAAGCTAGATGTAGCTTTTCCAGCAGACCCCTGGGTCAGAGTCTTGGTCCTATAGGTGATTGGTGGACAGACTTTATAAAAGGGAGTGGACTTACTGTCTTCTGCCCTTCTTCTTCGGTATGTCTTGTAAGACAGAGAGCTCCTCTGCAAGACAGCTTCATCTGCTCCCCCCTCCCTGCCCTGGCCCTGGCCTACCTGCCACCAAAGGGTGGAACACAGAAGAGGTCTCAGCCTGGCTGCAGCTCTGCCATGGTGGCACCTATGGCCCTCTTTGTGTGAGAGCTTGAATGCAGAAAGACAGCACCAGTCCATCCTGGTTCCTGGCAGCAGGCCGAAGAGAGGAGAAACTCCTACACCTCTCTCACCTGGATTGCTTTCGAAGATGCCAGACAGCAGTGAGCTCTTAACTTTCTCCCTCCCTTGGAGCCTTTACCACAGAGGAGAAGAAAAGAGAGGAGGAAGCCCTGTAACAAGCCTTGAAGAGAGCCTGTCTACCACAACATATGTGACCAGCACCATGTTGCCTTTGTCTCCACCAAAGACTGGCAAAGATCCTGTATACTCTGCCACTGAGAAACTGAGAGAAGCCTCTGATAAGAGAGAGAGAGAGATCTTAAGTACGGATCTCCTAAATGTTTGGCAGAGACAGTCTGGGATTCTGTTATATCCTCTACATTTGACCCTGCTATAGCCTCAAAGAAGAGCCTCCAAACCGAGGGGATCTAGAATTATGCCTGAGCGTCAGGAAGGGCTGATGTCTGCAGAGGACCAGAAAAGCAATTTTTCCAGAAGCATCAAATGTTTATTTTGTGCTGCATTTCTCTGCCCTCCCAAACCCCCCTTTCCCTTCTGGAAGTGGGGTGTGATTGTGTGTGCATGTGTGGTGGCTTTATGGTTATGAGTGTTGGTGTACATAGGGCTCTCATCTAAAGCCAAAAACTGATGTGTTAGCCATCTCCCATTGCTCTCAGAGTGTGTGTAAAGGCACCTCAACACAAGGAGATATTTCTTTACTGTGAAGGTGATGGAGCACTGGAAAAGCCTGCTGAGAGGTTGTGGGGTATCGTTCTCTGGGGAGTTTTGAAACCCACCTGGATGTAGCCTTGTGTGGCCTGACCTATGTGATTCAGCTTGGCAAGGTGATTGGATTAGGTGATCTATAGACGTCCCAACACCTATAATTCTATGACTCTATGATACCAAGAAGTGTATGCGCTTGGTTTAGTCATTTCAAGAACCTTTGCAATATAGGCAATATAGCTGGAGCAAAACAGAGTGTTGTGCTCAAAGATGTATGTTTAACTCTTTCTTGGTTATATGCTTTTCAGAAGAAAAAGGAGCCTTTCAAAGTGACTTTGCCAGTATATCTAAACGCCATCAAATGAAGACTCAGACTGTCTGCTTTTTTTCATGGCAATCATGCTGTACTTTATGAAGCAGTTGTATGAATTTTAACATCCATTGTTCACTTGTTCAGTTTTCTGAGGGGAGCTTGTTCTGCATTGAAGTTAGAAGCACAGTCATGTCAGACTGCCTTTTAAAATCTGGTCAAAACTTTCTGAAGTGGTTATCAGTGTGAAAACTTGAGGGCCATCAGTTTGGTTCCTCCTCTGTTCCCTGTGTGCTGTGGATGAGAGAAATCTCTTTGCCTTTTAATCAAAACCACCGGACAGAAGCTGTCACTCGGTGATACCAGGCATAGCAGTGATAGGAGACTGTGTGTCAGTTACTGAAACAGATGGGCTTCCACATTTTATATGGAAATAGGAGAATGGTATTGGATACCTGCATCTTCTGCTGTTGGTATTCCTGCTCACACAGTCAGGGTCCTTCATGGAAAGAAGGTGCATTTAGAAGTAATGGTGAGGTCATTAGGAATAGGTGGGGGATCCAGGGGGATTTTTCAGGTTATCTTAAAATCTATTTCAGCTTCACCTTGAGAGATCTGACATTTGTCAAGACTCCTTCCCTCACAGCTGACCTAAACTAAAAATCTGTTTCATTCTCAACACATATCGACAGTATTCTGAAGTGTAACATGCAAACTGAAACTAGGGAACAGCATTGGAAATTTAGTCTCTATATAAAAATAACACCAGCTCAGTCCCACTACATTCCTATCAGACCTAATTTCTGTAAGTTGTGTGGGTTGTGGTTTGGTTTATTTAACAATTCCAACCTGTTTTGTATTTGGAATAATAAAATGTTATGTTGTTGAGCTTCAAAGATTTGCAGCTGTGCCAGAACACAGAGCTACCACTTTGTAGATCAGGAAATGTTGCCTAAGCAATGATTGGGAAGATTTTTATAATATGCAGAATCACCTTCTGACACATGAAATCAGAGTGAGGTTACAGCCGTGGCTGTCTGTGCTAGCAAAAGTATACCAAGGTATAATTTCTGGTTGTGTAGCACTTTCTCATCAAGTTAGAGAGAGTTAGGGTTAGGGTTAGGGAGGGAACTGGTTGAGGAAAGAGACAGAAACACATCCTCTTAATCTTTTTTCCTTCAGCTCCCTTTAAAACTTCACTGCAAAACAAAGCAGACTGGAGGTTGTTGAAAACCCCTCAATGATTTTATTCTGTGTGAAACTGTACCACTCCTAATCTCCTCAAAGTTTTTGAGAATCTGGTGATTGATAAGCTTTTACTGATATCAGTCCATGGCGCTTAATGGGGCATAGAGCTGACCAAGTGAGCTGTGAAGCTTCCCTAAGAGGTTTCCAGCTGTAAAGAAATTCTTGTCAACCTCAAGCTACTATCTCAGTTTGCAGATTAATTTCGTTAGGACTGATGTCACAACGTATTAGCTCTCTGAACTATTCTGGTGGCAGAAAAATGGCATGGCAGGATATGGATTTTCATTCAGCAAATCAAGTGTAATCATTCCATAAAATAAAAATTCCTCCAAATTGCCTAATTGGCTGTCTTAACCCCTAAGTCAAGGTCTTAAAGTGATGGGCTTTGTGCAAGAGGTGGTGGATGATCGGACTGCCAGTGACTGCTGTGATCTGAGTCCGGCTGCAGTGGTGGGAGAAGTGGAAGGATCATTTATTCCTTGCTTTAGTTATTGCTGTTTCTCTCTGAGAAACTACCGCCTGTCAGATGAGGTGGCTGATCTGCTTCTTTTGTACTTGTTATGTAAACTGTTTCTTTTTACAAGTGAAAATGTTCTAGTCCAAGAGCACTGATGCAATAGGGCAAGTAGAAATATGAAGGCAGCAAGTAGTGCTTCCCTCACTAAGACTGATCTTCATGTCTGTTGGTTTCTGTCTTCAATACACAGTGCCAAGGAGTGTCTGTTCCAGGAGAGAGCCAATCTCAGTGTCATGGAACAGCCTGCAGGAAATCTTCAAATTCTGGTTTTAATGACTGTCTTTGAAAACCAAAGTAATATTCTCCTTTTGTTGAGTCAGAATCACAGACTCATTTTGGGACCTTTAGGATCAGACACATACCTTGGGATGCCACATCCATTTCTCAGACTCATGGTCATGCTTTGCTGTCTTCCCTTTATTTTTACTTTACCCCTTTTTGACTACCTTCTTCCAGAGTCCTTACGAATCCTCAATGTCAAGCTACACTATCCAAACTAGATCTTTGCTCTGCAGCATGTACTGCCAGGCAGTTCAAAACTTCAGCTTACATTAAATGCATTTTGTCACACATCTATTTCTGCCCATGAAGTCATCAGATGAAATAATTTGTGAGATTTCGCATGAGACTCCAAATTGCTTATTCATCTGCTCAGCTCCATCTTTAATTCTGCTTATCTACCATGGTTACTCCAGGTTTACACATCAGGCTCAAGTAAATTCAGTAGGAGCTGGCCTAATAATATGCCTAATATGCTAAAAAATCAGATCGCTTTTTGTGATGAGGGCTGGACTTGGTGATCCTGGAGGTCCTTTCCAGACATGAGGATTCTAGGATTCTATGATTCTATAGTCTGTCCATTCAGGGCTAATAAATACTTTTGTCTTTTATATTTCTGGCCTGCATCCATAAGGGGAATATCCAAGAAGATATCCAAATGTGTAGTCCAGGAAGATATCCAGAGGTGTACTATCTACCTGATATGCATAGCTAGACTTTCTACTTTTTTTCTTATTTATGCAGAGAACTAGCAATGCTAGTTGGATGCCCTGAGCTGGAGCCCCAGTCCAGTTCTGTGCTGTTTAAACCTGCTACCTTCTGTCTTCAACCCTCTGGTTTCCAGTTGTAGTCAATGCAGTGTTACTGCACAATCGGGATCTACAGTGTGGAGAGTCCAGAGAAGGTCTCTGCCCAGTTGCAACATGCCATATCTCTGAGGGGAGGAGGACAGCAGATTTTCCTCACAAAAAAACCCACTGAGTCAGGTCCTAGCTCCACAGCAAGAATGGAGCAGCAGAGGAGGAAGAATGAAACACACTCTGGAGCCCTGTCTCACATAAGATGCACTGCAATACCTGTTGCTGTCATGACATGATGTATTTGTTTTCAATTTCACTGCAGTCATATTCAATTAGCATTGAACAAAACTAAATGTAGCTAGGCAGAAGAAGGATTTGAATCTATTCCCTGTAATGTAGCTAAAAGCTGTCACCTACAGACTACAGAGAATAGGAAGACTGGCGCTGACTCCATCACCCCAGTACTTTCTCATTTAATCCCTTAGGCCCATGGCTGTAATTCTTGAGGGGAATGGAGATTGCTCACTCTTGGAAAAACAGTGCTGGCTCTGTACCCCACAAGAATATTTTTCCTTGGCTAGCTATTGGTGTTCTTTGCTCTGTTTGCAGTGAGCCATGCAGTAAATGGCAGGGGTTTTTAAAAGGTACATTCTATAAACAACATCCTAAGTCCTCTGAGGAAACTAATTCCCATGCCCTGGTTATCAGTTTTGAATCAGAGATAACTACAAACACTGAAAGAGAGCAGACAGGTCTAAGAAGCACTCAGATGCCATAGTGGGGGAAAAAGGGAATTCTCTCAGTTCCTGATGAAGGTACTACATAGTTGCCAGGGATTTTTGTGTATGTGTATATATATACATGCTAATGACTGCGGCTTGCTCCCCTTCTCATTTGTCAACATACTGTTGTTTTTTGTCCAGATGGCATTTATCTGAACTTACATTTGACCTTAGCTTGCACACCACATGGTGAGCAAATAAGTTTCTGATAATTAGCTCTGCTCTTGCTCCCTGAAGGAACCTCACTTCTGTAGTTTATCCTTCTGACCCTCAGAGCAGGAACAAGTGCACACCAGGAACAGCCTTGCAAAACCCACTACCATGCTCCAGTCTGAGCAGAATTTATGATGCATAGTGCAGGTCTTGCCTTAGTTCCACAGTTATGTAACCCACTCCAATTGTTTTGTACTGAAATCTTTACCATTTTACATCAACATACCCAGGCTTTGGCCTTTGTCTGCTGTAATTAACATTTTGTAGAGCTCTATGTGGTTCCCTGTAGAGGCTGTCATGGGAGGACTGAAGAGATGACTTCTATTGCAACAGGCAGCTTAGGAACAGCCCTGACTAACTACCCTGGAAAACCATTGGAAATAAGAAGCTCTTTTAGGACAAAAGAGGGAGAATGGACAAATAATTGTATGTGTCCTTCCTGCACGCATATTCACCTTCTGTTTGCCACTGGAAAGCAGAAGCTTGGAAACATGCAATTAGCTTGTCTTTCTATGAACTTTGTTTTCAAGCTGTGACACCAAACAGCAGACTAGTGATTATCTGGTGTCTGAAGATAACTTCAAAGCCGCAATTTTGCTTGAAACACACTGGAACAAAGCTTTCAGAAGCAATGCCAGGATATTATGTCCGTGCACCATAATCAGTGTGCGCTACAGAGTGATGCCAACCTCTTCTGTATCAGTAAAAAAACAGTGCTTAAGCTGTCAAAGAAAAGAAGGGGGAATCAGAGGAGTGTTGTAGTTTGTTAAATGTCCCACATTGGCTTTACAATTTATTTTTTTTCACATCCTTGAGCCCAGACCTGTGGTTTAAATCAAGTCTTTCAAACCACTGACAACTGGATTAGGCGCAGATCCTGAGACAGTAGCCAGAGCATGATCACAGAATCATAGAATTATTCAGATTGGAAAATATCCTTATGATCAATACATCCAACCTGTATTTGGCAGAAGTATCTCTTCTTCTTTGTGGGATAAAGCCCATAGTTTTTAAAAACATTTTAAAAAAATTTAAAAAACAGTTTAAAAACATTTACCCAGCTTAGTGTTCTCGAGGCTTCAGGGAGAACTTGGGAAAATGGGCAGCTTCAAAACAGAAAGAATAGTGATAATGAAACATGTACAGCTCCAGCTGCATCTTGCCAAACCGGACTCAAGGTTTATGTGTAGCACAATGAAATGTTAGGACATTATTAACTTTTGTATCCAATGGAGTGTTCAGAGCACGGAAACATGGTGATGGGGAGCTGTTTCTCATACCTCATCCAGTGCGTCATTTTCTCTGCCAGGACTGGAAGATGAAAAGGCCAAGAGCAGTAGCATCTCCAGTAACGTGGGTGTGTAGAAATCTGTGAGCACCAATGCAAATAAAGACTCCAACTTTATCATGCCTAGAAGAATGTCATGGCATTAAAATGTTAGATTAACCACAGGAGATACGAGTTAGCTGCAGGTGTCATTTTAATTGTGAAGACAATGCAGTGCCTTTTTGATATTTCTTGATTCTCCTAGCTTCAGAAGCTTCCCTTTGTTCTCTTTATTCAGTCATAGATTCTTTCAGGGGTTCAACATGAGGCAAATATTTTCCTTTGTGTGATGGAACCAGAATTTATGTCTTTGTCTTCTTTCAGGATGGTGGTAAGTAGCATCTTCAAGGTAGCCCAGGCTTTGGGTGAAGAAGAACCTATAGATACTGTTTTTCCTCCCACTTTATTAATCAATTAGCAGAGATAATAAAGCTTTAAAGAGCTATATCTAATGATCATTAACAACAGGTGGTAAAACTTACCAGCTTTCCTGACACTAACTGTAAATGAGGGTCCCTCAGGAGAACCAGCCACAGAACTGCTCACTCCTTTTAATAACACCAACCTCTGTTTCTATGGAAACAGCACATCATGTTTGCTGCTTGCAAGACATATGTTTAGCCCCTTTTAAAATCATGTTTTCTCTTTAATAAAAGCAATAGATATATCATTTCTTTATGTCAAGTTGTTGGGAATTTTGGAGCTGTGGTTGACTTCACTAAGCCCGTACTCCACTACATGCTGTTTCTTATGCTGAAATTAGATGGCTTGCACCACCACAGATCCTACATGCTTGTTCTTAAAGATGGAAAAAGGTCATCTCTCCAATACCTCACATGTCTCGGACATGTGCATGGACTTACCTGTGCTTGGTCTGGGGCAACAAGTTTTTCAGCCTGAGGCACCAGTGAAATAAGTGAAATTTTCTCCTCTGCAAACTGCCAATCTGAAACAGCGCTGGTAATTATCCTGCAAATAAATTTAGATGTTAAAAGCTGCCACTTGTCTATGTCAGCAATAGGTGCTGAGCTCATACTGAAACAGTTTTATAAACTGATGAGTTTACCATGGAAGCTGTTTTTATGGCTTCCCATCTCTCAAGCAGTGAAAATAGACTGGTGTGTTTCAAGCTGTGATGGAATGAAGATTTACAGAGTCAGGATAGTCAAAAGGATGGTGTTAGAGTGTTGTCAGAGTAACAGGCCTTGGGAAGCCACATTGTTTATGTTTAAAGGCAGAAGTCAGCTGGAGACAGACATCTGAGGCATGTTGGATTGATTTGCAGCTTAAAAGCAGATTGTGTTTGTGGGGAAAAGAATGGAATTCTGGCTCTCATCTGTCTTTCAGATAATATAACGAAAAGACATTTTCTGGATCAAATGGTGGTGCAGCACCGCTTCAGCGGCAGCTTTTTCAAACACCTCAGGAAACTCAGCCCCACCTGCACAGCAGTTCATTAAGAGGTAAAGTTGATGATAGGACTGGAATTAAAGCAAACTAGCTAATCCAGTCAGAAATTCAGCAATAAGAAAGGTTTATTCAAGGTCTAAATAAAGATACCTACAAACATATTTGGTACACTACTTCATATGGCATTTGAGTGCTACTTTTTGAAGTATGAAAGAGATTTGATCCCACATTTCTTCCTCAGCAAGCTGCCTTCATTCAGTAGGACTTTCTTCAGTGCTCATGAGCCAAGAAGAAAAGAATAATTTGCACATTGTACTTAAAAAACCAACATTGTGGAGGATATAGATTGGGTGGCAGGAAAAGAATTCTCAGATGCTGCAGAGCATTGCCAAGATCAAATGAAGGATTTATGATAAATCTAGAACTTAACTCTCCTGATTCATAATACAAACATAGCTAGCAGAAAGTAAATGTTTCTGTCTTTCTTCTGTGATAAATAGAAGTTTTACAGTGTTTGGAAGCTTTTGATACTTCTGTTTTTCTAGGACTTCTCAGAGTTATTCTCTGTAATTCATTAAGGCAGTAGAATTCTTTGACTGTTAGTTAAATCATACTGCTCCTCCTTGGCTAATTTGGGAAGATCTGCAATCTCCCATCTGTTCCTATTGTGATAAACTGTTCTTTGTCTCTTATTGCTATAGCATTTTCAGTTCTCTGTTGATCAATTTAGTGCACTGTCATTTTGAAGAGAATATTTTCACTGGAGTTGAAAAGGTTTTGTACAAGACACAGTAATTTTCTCTCAAGGTGAGTCTTGCCCTCTGCCTTGTTCTGTGTGATTTTTCTGGGTCTTCCCTTCACAAAGAAATTTTTTCATGTGAGCTTCTACAAGATCTGTCACTACTACAGCTAAAACTGCTGATTGAATGGATAGAGACCTCATGAACTTACTTTAGTTAACTCCTTATTGTTACTTTAACCCTCGATTCCACACAATTCAAGCTACTTTTAGAAGCAACATTTTAGTTTAACAATATGATATATGGCCTCTACATTTTTAATTTCCTTTTGATTAGAAGTATTTTCTAGAATCATCGGGGCACTACAACTCCCAAAGCTAAATTTCAGGTGGTGCTGTGAGCAAGATGTGAACATGACAAGAAGACCTAGACAAAAGCCATGTCAGCCACCTTGGATTCTTATGTCCAGCAAATGCACCCAAGCAAACAGGTCTGCAGTTTTGCTCTTGGTTGTGATCCTTCTGTCATTAATTAAAGCATTCCTAACCATGTTCAGTGGCACTGTTTAGTATTTGTTTAGGTAGAGATTGGGAGTGACTGAGCAAGCACAAGGATTTAAAGAGAAAGAAAGCAGAAAATATAATCCATAAACCTTATGAGAAGGTAATGAAACAGTGAATGTGGAATTATGATAGTAATCAGTGATGCTATGGAATCAGAAATGTGTGAGATAAAATAAAACATTGAATGCACCTGTTCTCCCAGACAAATCATGGTAATTCTCTTAGATTTTCTTTGTTTGGAAGAGCAGAACTTGACCCATGCCAAAAATCAAAATCACACATGTCCCTGTCCGCTTTTCTGGAGTCCCATGCACGGATTGAGCTGAGATTGAAGGATAAGGGCGTGTGTCTATGTATGTATATGGACTAAGCCTTATCTCAGGTTCTGACATCTTGAGCTTCCATCAACTCCATCCCAGCTTCCAGGACAGGCAGTATGCAAGCTAAGAATGATGCCAAAAGAAACTTGTAGGTGTTTAAAATTGTACAAGTGGTGGGTTTGCTATTCATTCAGATATCCATCATGTTTGTTCCCTGATTTGTCTAGTTTATCTCTTTCAAATCTCTGGTTCCATGTTGATCTGATTTTAAAATCTGCTTTGTCTTTCTACTAACCTGCGCAGACACCTTTAGAAGTCCAATGTCTCTAGAATGTCACTTCTTCCAAACAGGTGATGAGAAACAAACCAATCAGCTTTTCTTTTTCAACTGTGTTCCCAATGTGAGCAACCAGATCTCTTCTGCATCACTAATTATTACTCTTTAGCAATGTTCATCAGCATAATTGCATCAATCTTCCCTTTGTGGCTTATGTGAAAAGAGTAAGGGAGAATACGAAGGATTTTTTATTTTCATCTACGTATCACATACTTGCCAGAGAATACAATTTGCAGTAGGGGATTGAGACGATGCTTGATGTGATTGCTAGGATGAATGGCCAGGACCTCTGATTTTAAGGACAGGACACTCATATGCTTTATCCAGAGGTGGTAAAGCCCAGAGCTAAGCAGGGACCTGGCTCTGCTGCTCTTTTCCCCATCCCAAAACAACAAGAGGAAATGCTTCTTTTACAAGGAGGATTTTGACCTTGTAGCTTTCTCTAAATGCGTAATTTCAAACCATTGAATTTATTACAGAGTGGATTTCCTGTGAGAATATGAAGCTAGTACAAACCTCCTGATTCATCAAGACCAGTCCTCCACTTTGTCTGCAGTCTCAGGTAATCACATCACACACTCTTTTAATAACTGTGTAAGTGCCTTCTTAAACTAGATGCACTTAGATATTTTGTGTATTGACTCTCCCAAAATGATTCTTGGGTTAAACCTCATAATTTTTTAGTCTAATAAACTAAGTAAAAGCTTGATTCCATTACCCTAAGGTCTATAGATGTTATTGGGCTCCCTGACTTAAAATCAGTCTTGTTTCCACATCAGACTGGGTCAGCCCCATTGCCCTGATTCACCCAACCTTTGTCCTGGTGTCCCAGTTTTCATATCAGCTCTTTCCATTGCCCTGTGAGCTGTTTGTGTTCTTAAATATGCTTTTTTGAGATGGCTTAAAGATTTTCTCTAAATAGTGCCCCTTTTTGATGTGACTGAAATTCCAGACGGGTTATGACTGAATTTTGACTACAAACACTTGCTTTCAAACCCTCAAGGTTCCTTCACCAGCTTTGGATTTAGCCCCTTTGACTTTGCCTCCAATCTACCCTCATGATTCATAATTCAGCAGGAAGGGCTAAAAGCGATTGAGTTAATCAGGGCACAAGTATGGAAGTATGAGGGGGAATAACAATGACTGAGATAATTACCCAGCAATCTATTAGCAACAAGAGAAACAGACAGTGGCCAGAAGGTCTGGCCAGATTTTATCTTTCTGCATAGTTATCACTCGTGTTTTGCCAGGGAGGAGGTTTGCTCCAGAGAAAGGAATAAGGTCACACAAGAGTCTGCTCAGGCCAGCACAAAAGCAGAAATAAACTGTGAGATGACTGAGCTATGGGGTAAGTGAGTGGATACTAGGTAGGCTTTGCCTTTTTACATACTTCATAGAATAGCATTCTGTGGGGGTCCTATTTTCTATTCACTAAAGGGAATTATGTACATGTAACACATCTCATCTGTCTGATCCTTCACAAGGTGTCTCTGCAGTCTTTAAATGTTCACCTATTTTGGATGTTTATGGTAACTGTACATCTCAGGCTTAGCATTTGGAGATGAATGCACTCTAGTGCCTGACTCAGTTTCTTGGAGTGCATCGCTCTAATACTTGAACACAGGGAAATGAGTTTCTGATTACTTTTCCGTCATTGCATTTGGTTTCTTGGGTTTGTAGGTTTAATCAGATCCCATTTATATAAATACCCAAAATGACCTTGTTGTTTAACATGTGTCTGGTTTAACACAGTGAACAAATCACTGCCTTTCCTGTTAGAGATGTAGAGATGCTTCATATCACAGCTAAAATGAATAACATAATTGTTGCTCAGTATTTTTCATTTTAAAGAGCCTTCAAGTGTTTTCATGGTCATAATAATAATACGGGTTTTGGTGTCTCATCCACAACAGGAGAATAATGTGAAATCTCTTATCACCATCCCAAGTTACAACTTTTCCAGTGTATTGCATGTGCGAACTACTCTATGTATAGAAAACTGTCCTTTCTTCACTGCAAGAGATCTGCCTAAGTCTGTGGGAGACAAATAATATTTTATCATGCAGTGAATGTTCCATTCTTCCAGTATTATTTTTAGTTCCTTTAAGCACCGTTCTATGTAATGCTTATTGCTTGCATCAAATCTCAGAGAAAGTTTTCCCCTGACTTCTGCAATGCTGAAAAATACAGTTTCAGCACAATACTCAACCCACTTCACATGCAGCTACTGTTTAAATGACAGAAAAACAAGTGTCATGAGCCAGCTGGACACATCTTTTGCCCATCTGTTGTGTATTTATTTACTTTTTCAACATTTGATTTACTGCTTAATGTTTATGTTTCTCATATTTAGTACTCAATGGAGAACTACAAAAAAAGCCATTAGTACCTCCTTCCCTTGCAGCCACCCTGGAATTTCCACAGTTCCACATGGCTGCAAAACCATTGCAGGCTTTTTACAGACCAGACTGGTGTCTTATTGATGGGCTTATAACATTTTCATTAACTGTGCATTTTCCAGCTAAATTCAAACACTCACTGCATCAAGGGCATAATATTTCTCAGGATAAAATTGTGTCCTATTTGGTTTGGGAGTTTGCTCCTTCCCTTTCAAAGAATAAATAGATTTCTAATAGGTGAACAGATGATAATCCTAAATCAGGTGCAGGAGCAACCTAAATTCTCAAGTTCTTTCTTCACTTCCCACCTTCAAAAGACAAAACCCACGTGTTCATTCTTGGAGAATTTGAAGATATTCCTAAGGGAAGAACTGAAGGGAAATGAATCCTAATGCTGATATGTCTCATAGGATGTACCTTTCAGTTCTGATTTAAGTCAGTCATTTCATAGCTGGGAATGTCAAAGCTCAGAACTTGCCCTGGGAAGCAATTTCACAGATGGTGTCTCAATAATTTAGTTTAGTTCTGTTATTACAAGATTGTTTTTCATACTTGTCAATATTTGTATTGTAGCTTTGCTGCTGGATGGGCAAGAGAAACAAGATCTGGGAGAAGAAAAGAGTTACCAAGTGACCATAACTGTAAAAAGCATTTAATGATACAAGAGATCCCCTAACAACACCCCTCCTGGTAGCACAGTCATTTGGAGTCAGATCAGGTTGTTCTGGCTTATAACAGCTAAATCCTAAGCACTCCCAGATTTGTCAGGTGTAGCAAATCTAAGAAGCAGGAACTACAGGATCGAAGGGGCTGCAGCCCATCACATGGGGCTCGTGATTGTTTTATGGCAGCTCATTAGTGAACAACACAGCATGAATTTCCTTTTAGATATTTCAATATTTTGTCATTTAAAACTTGGATAGGGAGATCATGGTACCCAGTTCATTTTGCTGTGCTCACGGTGGGCTACAGATAAATCCAGCTTTCCTGCTTTCCGTATTGTACAATTAAATTGCATTGTGCTGCATTCCTGCTTGACCCCGACTTTGTTGCCAAAATTGTGATTTATTTTCCTTCTAAGTACCTGGGCTAAGTCACATCTCTATAAATAGTGGTCACACTACAAAATATTTTGGATTGACCACCTCTCACTTAGAAACGTCCTTGTTTCTCCATTTCTGATCCTGTTCCACATCTCCTAGAAGTTTTCATGGGATCTGTTCAGTGAAACCTGTTCCGTTTAGTCCTTTGTATTTTTTTTTCAGTAGGATAAGAGGACACAGAGTGGAATGGTTTAGGACAATTCCTAAGCAAATTTGTCACAGGGGGTGACAATAGATAAAGAGTGGAGGGGCTGAGCAGGACAAAAATTCATTACATGGCACATGTAGAGTCCTAGGACTCTTGCAGTTATCTTCATTAGGAGCAATGCCTGGCCATATAACGTTGATTTTTCCCTTCGTTTGATTGGTTGCTGTATTGCTGTAGCAGCATGGCAGCATTTGTGTATGACTACTTGTACTAAAGACAAAGCAGATTTAAATGACTTGACACTTGCCATGGCTACTACAGGTAACTAGGAGAACTAGAAATAGATACAAAAATGAAAATTGTGGTATCATAAAATCCTTTGGGTTGGAAGGGACCTTCAAAACTCATCTAGTCCAACTTCCTACAGTAAGCAGGGACATCTTCAACTACAGCAGGTTGCTCAGAGCCCCATCCAAATTTACCTGTAGATATATCCAATGATGTGGCATCACCACCTCTTTGGGCAACCTTGGCAAGTGTCTCACCACCTCCATGTAAAACATTTCTTCCTGACATCTATTCTGAATCTACCTTCTTTAAATCACACCCTTTTTACCCAGTTTGTGTAGGAGGTGTGAACATAGGTTCAGGGAGAAAAATTGTCAGATAATATTCCATGCATTGTTCTGTATAATTTTTAAGGAAAGAAAAAGTTCCTGTTTGTGTTTAGCTCCAGCACACTCATTGAAGCACACAGACAACCCCTGAAAGAAGAGAAATGGTGGTTAGAGAGGGTAAAATAGCAGAAACACTGTAATTAAACAATGTTTAATTTATTAAAACCTTCAAAAATGCCATAAACAATAATAGGTGTTCATGGCTAGCGTTTGTTACTAATTTAGTAACTGCAGTTTTTCCCCTTCTGTTCCTAGGCTGTTTGCTCCTGTCTGGCAGCACTGTGAGGTTCAGACCTTTCTGGAGACAAATCTTGTGTCTGAGTTAGGAGAGTACCCAGACAACTGAGAGTCAGGCTGTCTTTGTGGCAAATACCTGTGTAATAGGATGTGGGGGGGGGGGAAAGCTGGGAGCTTGGAGGTGCAGTTGCTGAAAGGAACTAAGTACCTGTCTAGGAGCCGAGGAACTAGCAGGTTGTATGGAGGCTGGGAACTCCAGGACTTAATGTCACATGGCTCTTCTGTTTCCCTGTCTCTTTGCTAAGAGCAATTAGCCACACACATGCACAAAAAACCAAGAACAGTCAGGCATACTTTTAAAACACTTCCACTTGAATCATTGCTTAAAAAACAGCATATTTTTACAGCCAGCAAAGCCATCAACATCTCCCAGCCAGTCAGCTGCACTCTCTAAAATGCATTCTACTTCCCCACTCTCCTCAGGTAGCCTTCCCACATCACAGTGGAGGACTGCTGGTTGCAGCTACTGGCCCTTGCCCTCTGCTTGTGACTCTGTTCAGACAATATTAGAAATCATAGAATCTCACACTGCTACAGGTTGGCAGGTACCCTCTGGAGATCATCCAGTCAAACACGTTGCCAGAGCAGGGGCACCCAGAGCACCTAGAGCACCACCCAGGATGGTGTCCAGGCAGGTTTGAAATCTTTCCAGAGGAAAATCCACAACCTATCTGGGCAGGCTGTGCCAGGGTTCTGTAATTTAAGAAGTTTCTCCTTGTGATCAGACAAAACTTCCTCTGTTACAGTTTGTGCCAGCTGCCCCTTGTCCTGTTTCTGGGCACTACTGGATTGAACATCACTTCGTTTTCTTGACACACACCCTTTAGCCATTGATCAGCATTGATCAGATCCTTCTTGGCCTTCTCCATGCTGAACAGCCCCAGGTCTCTCAGCTTTTCCTTGTAAGAGAGATGCTTTAGCATCTTCTTCTGCACTCTCCCCAGGAGTTAATAACTACTACCAGTAAGTAGTTAGTAATCCAGCCACTGTACTCTATCTTGTCCCTGGGTTGATCTATCCACAGGAGCAGTAGCATTCCTCTTTCAAGCAACAAGTTTCAACTCTCTGTGCTGGGAGAAATGGTCCAATAGTCTCCCCTGTAAATCCATCCACCCACCCAGTGTAAGAGAGCTCACTGTGGGTCTTGTGCAGAATAGCATTCTGGTGAGGTCCAGCATGCTTCTGAAACATCTGCTGCACTTTGATGTTTAACATCTTTTACTGGGAAATAATTAAAAAGTTAAGAATTCACAGTCAGCAGAACACTAAACGATTGGTGGGACATGAGAGTCACAGCAGGGACTATCTATCTATAGATGTTGAATCTCACTAATTAATACCAAGTGGTGATATTGATTATTTCATTAGCTTTCTTCAATGCACTGTGGCTGCTGAATATTGAAGTGTAGTGATTTCCAACAAAAGCACTCGCCTTTCTATCTTATCTGTTAGCAACAGCATTAAGGACAAAGGAGAGTTTGGTGCAAGGTTCCAGAATAGCAATTCAAGGGTATCCAGTCTTCTAATTACCCTGCAGTGCAAACTTTCTCAACTGCCAGGACAATGTGTCTAACACTGCAATAGAGAAGCCCAACACAAGGTGTTAAGAATGCGTTTCGTGCTCCTTCCTTATTAAAACCTTGGTCTCTGCTCAAGCTTTCTTTCACAAGGGCTCCCAGTTATTGCCGATTGGGGTGATGGGTTTAACTGTATGGATGGTTTTTATAGAATCACAGAATCACTATGGTTGGAAGAAACCTCCAAGACCATCAAGTTCAATCATCCTCAGCCTGATGCCACCATGCCCACTACACCACACTTTCTAGTGCCCCATCTACATGTGTTTTGAACACTTCCAAGTATGGCAACTCCACCATCTCCCTGGACAGCCTGTTATGATCCCTGACACTTCCTTCCTAATGTCTAATCTAAACCTGCCCTGGGACTATGTGATCTGTTTCCTCTAGTTCTATTGCTAGGGACCTGTGGGAAGAGACCAACCACCACCTCTCTACAACTTCCTTTCAGGTAGTTGTAAAAAGCAGTAAGGTTTCTCCTCAGCCTCCTTTTCTGCAGACTAAACAGCACCAGTTCCCTCGTAAGACCTGCCCTCCATGCCTTTCACTAGGCTCCAGGAACTGGAGGCCACACTGCAGCTCAGAAACAAGGATCCCTTGGTAGGGAAACAAATCCAAGAGTTCCAAGAATAGCATCTCCCAATGAGATGTAAATTACATTTTCACTGTATTAAAATCCTTCAGCTATCAAGCTTATAAATAATGTATTGTGAGGAAAGCAATGATAAACAATAATACCAAAATATATTTTGTTCTTTAAGATAGTGGTAGCAATTACTTTTAGGAAATCAGGGTAGAGCAGTGACAGGGAGCAGTTAATATTAGTGACAGGCTGCACCCATGGGGTAATTATAGGCAAAGCCACTGCTATCCCAAGGTATTACTTAAATTATTTGTCTGTGTTCTAAGAATTATTTGGATCAGCCATAGCTGACTCTTTGTACAGATCAGTATCTGTGCTCATTAAAATAAATCAGGAATAACTCTTTGCATTTCAAAGACGCTTTGAGCAGAAATTCTTGGGTTACTTCTACAATTAAGGCATGTATGTGAGGTGCATTTCTATAGAGACAGACTGGCTTGAGGTCAATGTAATATTATCTCCAACACAATTCATTATACACGTCGGGGAATGTGACAGTGAGGAAGGACTGGGTATCTTCAGAGGATGTGCAAAGGTTTGGGAGCTTCCACCTTAGCTTCATTACAAATTGAGTAGAAGGAAAACAGAATGGAAGAAAGCTCCTTATGTGTGGCTTATGTGTGTGTCAGCGTGCAGAGCAGAAGTGGCAGCAGTGGATACACAGCTCAGTGAAACCCTGAGTGGCCTCTGAGCAGTCTCCAACATGTGAGAGAGACCTGAGCACAGCAGATAGAAGCAAGTTTATTGATGCTACCAAATTTCAGTGTCTTTGGTGCTTCTCCCTTTATGTTTTAGACCTGTAAGTGTGGACTGGGAGGTGGTATTCCCAGCAGACAGGGAGGGCTTGTTGTTTTTTTAGGGCAAAATCATCAGTAGCATGCGATTAACCAACACCTGGCCAGAGGTTCTTCAGAAGTAACAGGGAGAAGCCTGAGCCATGCCAGTAAAAGGTGATCCTCAAAATAAGCTTATGTATCCCTACACCTCTATTGACCTCTTAGTCTGAAAGCCTCAGAGAAACATTTTTCTCATAAATACAAATTCATCCTGGTTGGACCTATCGTGAGCATGAGTAGTCATTGTTTAGGTGTTTAGGCAGAAGTTCCCTCTCTTTTCCACTTCAGCTTTTTGCTTGAAAACAAGTTGTGGTGTGTAGAAGGCTCAGGGATGGGCAGGGATGATGCAGCTGCTGGGCATACTCTAGCTGTAAATACCATGATCTGCCTCAGACTCCCTTAAAAGTTATACTACGAGCTGACCACAGGGCTTGTTGACAGACACAGACCAGTTACCAGGTGCCATCTGCCTTGCCAGCCTATTGCTGATTGTTTTCACTGTACCAGCCAGTTGTAAGATCATGTGTGTACAGTCTGTAAATAAAGAACTTGCTTAAATATCTGCTGCACACACACAATAAAGCTATCACTTGCACTCTCACTTGCCCTCCTGCCAACACTCTGCTGGTCTTTGGCCCCTTCTTCAGTGGTGTTTGTTCAACCAGTGGGGACATAAACTGTGTCAGGAAGAAGGTGTGAGCTGTGTCAAGGTAGAAATGTCCCCATGTTGCCTGTTACAGCAGGAATTGCTCTGAAGGCAGGATAGTTTAATGGAATTGTGCCTTCTCTTGTTCACACCACACATTGCACCTACACTTGAGTTAAACTTGATTCATATGGTCACTCACATTATCTGTGCATGTCCATGCAACTGGTCAAAACAGGAAAAATTGAAAGAGAAAGGTGGACAGATGCTTGTTCTGGAATAGCTGTGAGAGGGTTCAGAGACCCCTGCAGGGGGAGTTTAAGTATTGAGGGTTACCAGGTATTTTCAGCTTTGACACATAATCATTCAGCTCTTTTCTGTCTGTTTAACTTTTTGTTTCTGAAAAAGCTTCTGTGATTTTCTTTGCTTTAGAAAAGATGAAATATGCCAGAGGAAAAGAAAATTCATGCTTCCACATATCCATTACATCAACTGGTCAAGTAATTGGATTTATATACTATGAGCATAGAGATTAGAAGTTCTGTATTCATGCATTGCAGGAAATTCTGCTCTACCAGGATGGCCAGTTCTTAGCACTGAATTGGATTTAGAGTTCAGCCTATGCCTAATCAAAACATAAACTTAAGTCTTTTGGGCAGAAAAAGATACTTGCACTCCTTGTCATACCATGTACCAATGTCTTTGGAAAAAACAATCACTGCAGAGAAATACATGAAGACTGGGTGTCAAGAAGAAAGAGACTATCTCTTTGCACTTATGCCTTGTGATAGGACAAGGGGTAATGGGTACAAGTTGGAGCACAGAGTGTTCCATCTTAATGTGAGAAAAAGTGTCTTTATTATAAGGGTTACCAAGCATTGGAAGGGACTGCCCAGGGAAGTTGTGGAATCTACTTCGCTGGACACTTTTAAGACTTGTCTTGAAGCATTTCTGTATAACCTCTCTTAGGTTTTATGATCCTGCTCAAGTAGGGATTTGGACTTGATGACCCTTTCAGGTGCCTTCCAAACCCTAATGATCCATATGTCTGTGTATGTCTGTACTCTGCATTTACTTACGTCCATAAGTGTTGTGCAGCACACTGAATCCAGACAAGCTGAAAATCTTCACAGATCATAAAGTTCAACTGTTACCCCAAAATACTCTCAAGGCCAC
>VZRI01008114.1:17208-47612 GCA_013397515.1 Upupa epops | reverse complement strand
TCTACTTCCTTCATCATCTTTGTTGCTCTATGCTGGACACCCTCCAGCAGCTCTGTGTCCTTCTTGAACTGAGAGGCCCAGAACTGGACACAATACTCCAGATGCGGTATCACCAGTGCAGAGTAGAGGGGAGAAGAACCTCCCTCAATCTGCTAACTACACCCCTTCGGATTCCCCCCACCCCCGATGCTCTTGGCGCTCCTGGTCACAAGAGCACATTGCTGGCTCATAGTCATCCTGCTGTCCACTTGGACCCCCAGGTCCCTTTCTCCTACACTGCTCTCCAACAGGTCAGTCCCCAACCTATCCTGGTCCCTGGGGTTGTTCTTGCCCAGATGCCAGACTCTCCCCTGACCCTTGTTGTCCCTCATTCCATTTCTCTCTGCCCAGCTCTCCAGCCTGTCCAGGTCTCGCTGAATGGCAGCACAGTCTGCTGGGGTGCCAGCAACACCACCCAGCTTTGTGTCATCAGCCAGCCTAACATGCATTAATTAGTTTTCTTCAACAACCTTCTCAGGCATAGAAATATTATTGCAACTTTGTCTTTAATAATTTGATTTTGGATATTAATGTTCTTTATTCTTATTTTTACTTTGTAGTAAGACAATTGGCTTTTAAAGCCCTTTGGAGCCTAGATTTATAAGAAGTGGCACAGATATTTTCATAAGGATGAACTCATGACATATGAGAAATCGTGTAAGATAACTATTTTTACCTCATTACTTCTTCCTTTCACTTCTTCCCAACATCTACCCTGTACGAGGGATATTCTGCTACTGTCTCCAACCATATTCTATAAATTATCCTCTGGTTTAAAGCAGACCTTTACTGTCTAATAATGAAATGTTTCTCATTGTCCAGTCTTAACCTCCACTGACTTAGCCATTAGAACTGTGCCGGGGAGTCACCAGCCCCCTACCAACCCAGAACCATGCTGAGAGACTGACAAAAGGACTGCTGGAGGCACCTGTCCCATTCCATTAGGCGGATTATGGAAGGTTCAAATATCCCAAGGGTGAAATGAAGACACAAATGAGGTCAAGCGCAGTTCACACACCAAGGCTTTATTGAACTTACTTAAGTGCAGCAGATAGGACAGATAAGAAAGTGGATAGAGGGAGGAAAGCAGAATTAGAACAGATTGTAAGAGATAGATAAAGATTACCACCAGTTATTCCAATTGGCATCCTGAAGGGTCTAGTTGTACAGTGGTTGTCCAGTTGGTTTGGTGGGGAAGACCTGCAGTTTTGGATAGGTGTGATGCATATTTATCTGCTCACACAATGCATATTCATACCTTGTCCACAAAAATGTGGTGTTACACAACAAATTCTGAGAAGTTATTAGCATTTGCCCATGCCTCTCCTGTCATGCGTTTCACGGTGCATCTCCACCAGCATTATGGGGGCCATGGTACAAAGGGGTACTTTCCACGGTGTTTGTTGGCACATGCTTAGTTGCCTTGTTGTGCTCAACAGCTCCTCATGGTTTTCCTGTTTTTGCTCATTCAATCAGCTAGCTCTCAGAGTTTTTACCCTAAGAAGGGTAAAGTGGGCTTCCCAGCTCAGTCATTCTTGTTGCTCTCCTTTGCTCTGCTTTGAAATAGCCCCTGCTCAGCAGGTGCAATCTTGTGGTGGAGGGCAATGCTGGGGCAGAACAGCGCAATGTTGAGACAGGAATGGTCAGTTCAGATATTGTTAGGCAGTTGAGGGCTACAAGAATGGTCGAACTGCTGGAGCACCTCTCCAGTGAAGACAAGCTGAAGGAATTCGGGCTGTTCAGTCTGGAGAAGAGAAGTCTTCAGGGGGACCTAAGAGCAACTGTCCAATACCTGAAGGGGGCCTACAGAAAAGGTGGAGAGAGACTTTACAAGGCACTCTAGCAATAGGACAAGAGAGAATGGCTTCAACCTAAAAGAGGACAGATTTAGTTTGGATCTTAGGAAGAAATTCCTCACTGTGAGAGCAGTGAAAGAAGCAGGTTGTGAATGCCCCCTCTTTGGACGTCTTCAACGTCAGGTTGGACAGGATTCTGGGCAATCTGGTCTAGTGAGAGGTTTCTGTGTCACTGTGTTGGAAGATGATCTCTGGGGTCCCTTCAAATCTATGCCACTCTATGATTNTCGGGCTGTTCAGTCTGGAGAAGTCTTCAGGGGGACCTAAGAGCAACTGTCCAATACCTGAAGGGGGCCTACAGAAAAGGTGGAGAGAGACTTTACAAGGGACTCTAGCAATAGTACAAGAGAGAATGGCTTCAACCTAAAAGAGGACAGATTTAGTTTGGATCTTAGGAAGAAATTCCTCACAGTGAGGCAGTGAAAGAAGCAGGTTGTGAATGCCCCCTCTTTGGACGTCTTCAACGTCAGGTTGGACAGGATTCTGGGCAATCTGGTCTAGTGAGAGGTGTCCGTGTCACTGTGTTGGAAGAAGATGATCTCTGGGGTCCCTTCAAACCTATGCCACTCTATGATTCTGTGATACTGTTGTGTATTTAATAGCTCATTAATGTTGGCGACCACACTGGTTTATTTTCTTACATTTTCTTTATGTTATAATAATGCGCAGTAATAAAGGTTAGAAAAAATCTAAAGTAATGACAGAGTAACTGTGCAGGATTGCTGTGTTTTAATGGACCTCTCCTGTGTTTCTCCTCCTATATATTCACCTGTTTCTCCTCCTATACATTCACCTGTTTCAGCTGGATTTAAAAGTTAAAATAATTAAAATAAATGCCTTGAGGCTACTGCCCAGCCAGCTCAAGTGAAACTGCAGAGCAGGAACACAGTGCCTGGCAGTGCCACTGAACAAGAGCTTGACTCTTCCAGAACTGATCAGTGATGACACAGCTCCGTCCCTGCAGGCATCAGACCATTGTCAGGCCAGTTCCAGGTCAACTCAGCTTCTCAGTCTGACTGCAGTAATTGCTCTGACTGTGGCACAGGGAGGGGTACTTACTGGGTACACCAGACAAAAGTCACCAGAATGTTGTGATTTTAATTCACTGATATGGAAGCTCTTTTATTTTCTTTGTCTTGTTGTCTTTCTCTGTACCTTTTCCACATTTAATTTCATGCTTCTTTTTTTCTTTCTGATCAAGGGAATGGAAATAAATACAATATTCATGTTCCAGGAACATGGTGTGTGTTATGGCTTCACAGCATTGTTTTCTGATTAGTTATCCATTCTTTTCCTAATAAATTCTAATACTCAATTTTCTTGTTTGACTGCTTCTGAACATTAGGATGATTACTCTATTTTCACAGAATAATACATTGTATGACTCTAAGATGTCTTTCCCCTGCAGTACAGAGTCCTTCACTGCGCATACAAAGTTAGAATGGCTCTTCTCCTTGTTTTTCCCCATGTGTATCACTAACAAGAATACTGTTCAGCCAGTGTTTCTAATCACCATAAACCATCATTAAGGCTAATTGAACATTTATATAGGTAATCACAAAGCTTACCTTGTTATATTAGAAAGGAGAATAGACAAATTCTCATCGATTCAGAGTTGTTTCTAATAAAGAAATAAAGTGCTATATGATTTTGTTCATCCCAGTTAGGAATAAAATCTAAGACTTTTGAAATATTTGTAAAATTGCTGGTATTTGTGTCTCTGAAACATTTCATCAAGTTTTCACACAGCTATTTCAATTTCGGAAAAACAGACATAATCTGAAGCCAAACATTAAATTGCTACGTAACATCCAGACAGATGTTTACATTTTTACTGATTGCTATATTTTACTGATTTGAATTTTTCTAAGAAAATATGTAGTGTTTGCTGTAGCTTAATTATTCAACAGTTAATGTCCTCATTAACTTATCTGAAATTGTGAAACTAATGCCTCTCACGAGGAAATGCTGAAGAAGATGCTTATTATCTCTGTCACAAACAAGATTTTCTAATCTTGAATGTTTTGAGTGAGAGGTAAAAATGAAATACAAGCTATTTTATCATGGGATAGAAGAATGCAGAAAGGCAGTTTTGCTCCTTTCAGTATATTTGTAACAGTGTAAATACTGGACAACTTCCAATGATTTGCAATGAAAAATATGTGGGTTTAAACCAAGGTCAAATGACATTAAGCATAACAGGTATATCCATATGTGTAAAAAAAATTAATCAGATACAGCATATTAATCACATAGTCTTCTGAATATGAGAGATAATTGTCTTGTTCGTTTTCTCAGTCATGGTATTTTCTGTATTTCTTTTAGGGAGTGATTTAAACACAAAAATTAAAGACATGGAAATATTTCCTTGCTTTACCAGACGCTTCACTATAAAATCCTAATGAGAAGCTTGTGTGACAGATGGCCCTTAGGCCTCTTTGCCCATCCTACTTTATTATCTCAAAGTAAGTCCAGTGAAGCACGCATCTTCACATTTTGTACATGGAAGATATCATCTTCCATCTCATCTTCCATCTTCATCTTCTCATTTCATCTTCCATCTAAAAAATACTTTCTGGCACTCTCTGGCAGAAAAAGTTCTGGTTAAAGACAAGTAAGAGGCTGTACAATAGGTTTAGAGACTGAGCAGCTGTCCTTAATATGTTCTTTAGCACTAGTATTACTTATAATTTTAATATTAGTTATAGTTAAATGTATGTATTTCAAACTAAAATGAAATAATTACAAATGAACTATTTCAGGACAATTCAATTTATTTAATAAATTGGGTAAATTTCTATGTGAGTAAGATGAAGTATAAGGCATTGATTTCTATATCAGAAATTTAATCAGGGTCACAATTAGTTTGAAAGCTAGATTACTAGCTTCGGGTATACTTATCTAGGAGTGAAACTAGAATACCTTGTTCTATTCTGAAAGACATAGCACATCCAAGACATCCCTGCACTGGTGAGGCCTCACCTTGAGTACTGTGTGCAGTTCCAGGATCTTCACTTCAAGAAAGATTGAGGTGCTGGAGCAGATCCAGAAGAGAGCAAAGAGGCTAGTGAAGGGGCTAGAGGGAATGTCTGATGAGGAGAGGCTGAGGGACCTCGGGTTATTTAGCCCAGAGACTCAGGGGAGAACCTTATAACTTCCTGTAGGGAAGTTGTAGGTAGGTGAGGGTTGGGCACTTGTCCCAGACAACTGGTGATACAATGACAGGGCAGGGCTTGAAGCTGTACCAGAAGAGGTTTAGATATTAGGAAGCCCTTCCTCATGGAAAGGGTGGTTAGACACTGGAATGGACTGCCCAGGGAGGTGGTAGAGTCCCCATCCCTGGAGGTATTTAAGTAAAGACTGGATGTGGCACTTAGTGCCAGGGTCTAGGTTCTGGTGATATTGGGTCATTGACAAGGTTTTGCTTAGAATCCTATGAGTCTTTGGCTGTAATAAAAATAAATATTTAAAGACTACTTTTTGAATAAATGTCTTTTTTTAAAGCTGAAGCTGAACCAAATTTACATGAAAAAGTGTAGAGTTATAAGATTGGATTGTGAAGCTACAGAAGACCATGAAACATTGCATATGGCTCCAACCAGTTTCTCTGACGACATTACATAAGACGAGAGCCATATTCTCTCAGCAAATGAAGTGAGCATGTTCTGCATATGCATAACCCTATACCACTGCATGCCTTACAGTCCACCAGAATATTAGATGTCTATTGTTAAAATATCCAGGTTCTTCTAATTAATCCACCTTCAGTTAAATGGATTTCCTTCAGTTTTCACTGGTCATATCCATCCACACTGCCTCAAAAGCCTTTTTTCTGCATAAGTGTCATTGATATCATTTGCTTATCCCTCCTGTGTGATCCTGTCAAACATTTCTGGAAGGTAAAAAAACTATTCTTTGAGCTTTGACTCCGTGTTTCTTCAGTTCTTAGGGAAATGCATGGCAATATAATCATTGCCAAACATAACACTAATAATATAAATGTATTATGTAATAATGTGGGAGGCACACAATGTTAAAAGACACATTAATACTTTCCGGAATTTCTTCTTTCTAAGGAAGTCAGAGTGTAGTTGTCTATAAAATGCACTGCTTCCCAAATACCCTCATTATTTCAGCCAGATTTTCAAGGAGAGCACAGAGAGTTAGACGCAGGAGGATGAACTTGTAAAGACAACTATACAAATGTGTTTCATGTGGAAAGGTTGATGACACAATGCCCTTGTAAATCAGTTGCTGGAAATAGCTTCTTTTACCTTGAAATAAAACAGAATAACTTTCTGTATCTTTCTCAAGACAGTAAACCCAAAAAAATCAGATTATTTGGACAATCCTGAGGGCTGGTTTCCTAGGTAATATATATTATAAAGAACAGGATGAGAATTCTGAAAGGAAGAGCAGGGGAAAGAGATATTTTTGGTTATGAAAACACTATTACAGTACTCCTAATAGTAAAGAATAACAAGAACTAATTTACATGCTAATTTTCTAAAATAAATGAAGATGATATTTCTTTCTGTTGAATACAGTTTTTTCACATTCTGGTTGTAAGGAATAGAATCATATAGCTGGAATTTGCAACTGCATCTTGAAATCTATTCTGCAGTTGTCAGAAAACAGAATCTAAACTGTCTTGTATCAAACTCAGTCTTGTCTGTCTTATCTATTTTTCCATTTTTACTTGTGTAAACATGAAGAACACAACACTAAAGACAAACACATTGGTGCAAATAGCTAAAGAAACCAGAGTAGTAATGAAAAAAGCTTGGAAACAGAGTTTTTGTTGATTTTTCAGGATATTATTTTGTGTGTGCTTGTTTGATCATTTATTATTTTGGAGCTATGAGCTGAAAAGCATCTTAAAGCTAAGTTTAATCTGTAACAATGTGTGCTGCTATTGAACACATAAGTTTTCATAAACCAATCAGAAAGCTGAAAAGCCACATGATTTGCCTAATCCATTTTTATACTCCTAAAATTCCTGACGTGAGGGCTTCCATTGCATCAATTAAAACACTCGACTTTTATTCTGTGTTATTTATTCTTCAAGTTTGATGAAGATAACATGTTATTACAAGTGATCAATAGTGTTTCTTTTCCCCTAAGAGCAAATCTTGTTGCTGATTGACAAAAAATAATTCATAGAATCATTAGGGATCAGAAGGGACCTCAAAAGATCATCCAGTCCAGTCCCCCTGCCACAGCAGGATCACCTAGACCAAGTCACACAGCCAGGTGGGTCTGGAACGTCTCCAGAGAAGGAGACTCCACAATCCCCCTGGGCAGCCTGTTCCAATGCTCTGGTACCCTCCCTGGGAAGAAGTTCCTTCTGATATTTAGATAGAATCTCTTGTGTTCCAGCTTGCACCCATTGCCCCTTGTTCATATCATACTCTTCAGTAATCTGTAAGTAGAGATTATCCAATTATTTTAAACAAAAGATTCTGTATATAAATCACTGACTGATTAGAAAGTCTAATTTAAAAAATGCAGGTCTTCTGTTGGTATGAATCAAGAAAAATTGACAATGTAAAAGGATTAGTATTATTGTTTTTCATTTTGTTAACAGCAATATTTTTAAAGGGCAAGAAGCAATCCAATATTACATCTAAAGGACCCCTCAGAAAAAAGAAAATAAGTTGAGTAGTGAATACATTTCTTGTTCTTTTTGTTCATTGAACTGAGTTGTTATATGTGTAATCATACCATTATGATTAGCCAAGTGGATAAAATAAAAAATATCCTCATATGGTTAACATCAGACTGCATCTCATCTGCTAATGCTTTAATATTTGTAAACCTCTGTGAAGTATATGAGAGTTTTGCTGGCTTCGGGCTGATCAGGAATATTAAAATCATGTCCAGAACAAAACAAAATTTCTAGAGGTCTTCTATTGGAATAACTTAGCATATTTAATGTTGCCTACAGAAACTATCATACTCTTTGTTTGCTTAATGTGCTTCAAATAAGAAACATTTTTAATACAGTGGTTACTATTATTTAGGTTCTTTCTGTCATGAATATTTAAATGATCTTAGGTGGTTGCTGTAATTGTGCTCTAACAATCACTTCTATCCATTAGTTATCATATATCATTTTATACCAAGTAGGATGATTAACCCTTGCATAAACGTACTAATGTACAAATCATAATTGGGATGATCCCATTCTTTTGTTGACAGTAATGAGTTTTTATGCATTGCAATTCCATGGTAGCCATGAAAATTATAATATGCAAAGCTGAAAGCTACAGGTTCTTTATAACAGCAGTAGAAAGAGCAGATGCATTTTATTAACAGAATCACAGAATGTTAGGGATTCAAAGAGACCTTGAAAGATCATCTAGTCCAATCCCCCTGCAGGATCAAGTTGCACAGGAACATGTTCCAGACACGTTTTAAACATCTCCAGAGCAGGAGACTCCATAATCCCCCTAGGCATTCCCTTCCAGTGCTCTGTCACCCACAGAAGTTTCTCCTCGTATTTATGTGGGACCTCCTCTGTTCCAGCTGACACGTGTTTCCCCTTGTCCTGTCACTGGATGCCACTGAACAGAGCCTGGTTCCTTCCTCCTAACACCGTCCCTTTCCATATTTATAAACATTAATAGGTCACCTCTCAAGTCTCTTTTTTGCCAAGCTAAAGAGACGCAACTCTTTCAGCCTTTCTTCATCAGGGAGATGTTCCACTCCATCATCTTTGTGGCTCTGTGCTGGACTCTCTCAAGCAGTTCTGTGTCTTTCTTGAACTGAGGGGTCCAGAAATGGACACAATATTCCAGATGTGATCTCAAAAGAGAAAACTAGACAGGAAGAGGAAACTCTCTTGGTCTATAACCAACCGTCTTCTAATCCACCCCAGGATGCTATTAGCTGTCTTGGCCACAAGAGCACATTGCTGGCTCATGGTCATCCTGCTGTCCACCAGGAACCCCAGGTCCCTTTCTTCTACAGAATCTTAGACTCATTAGGGATCAGAAGGGACCTCAAAAGATCATCCAGTCCAATCCCCCTGCTACAGCAGGATCACCTAGACCAAGTCACACAGGAATATATCTAGGCAGGTCTTGAATATCTCCAGAGAAGGAGACTCCACAACCCCGCTGGGAAGCCTGTTCCAATGCTCTGTTACCCTCACTGTGAAGAAGTTCCTTCTGATGCTGATGTTGTTGCTTCATCTAAGTTATTTGTTTTCTGAATGTATTGCAGAAAAGAGCAGAGCATCCTTTCCCAGATCTACTAAAAGTATACAAGCTATGAAATGTCATATAGTAAACTTACAAAATGAGACCATCAGTTCCAGCATTACAAATTTATTTAGGTTGTTAAAATATTTACGTATCGCTTTTCATTTCTTCCTAAAACAAATCATCGTAATCCCCTGTAATCTGAAAGAACACATTTTGACATCTCTTTTTTTGCCCTTCATAAAGATGTCTTAGAAATACCATAATACCAGCATTAATAACAATGGGTCCCGACACAAATTCCATGTAGAATTTTACACAAGGTAACACAGTAAGTGATGCTTTTGTCTGTAAAAAATGCCAGGTACCCACCGAAGTGACTCTGCATTCTCAGATGGACAAGGGAGAGGAAAAATATAATGAGAGGTTAGTAGGTAAAGACAACAAGTTTAATAAAGCAGAAAAAGCAAGGGTGGTGTATGGAAACAAAGGCAAATAATAAAGATAATTCTCTACTTCCTGTCAGCAGATGATGTTAGCTACCATTCTAGGAAGCAGGGCTCGATACGCATAGCAGTTGCTCTGGAGGACTAACACTATAAATGAATGCCCTCCCCCACTTACTTCTTTCCTATTGCTTATATGTCTGGGCTGATGCCATATGGTATGGAAGATCCGTTTGATCAGTTTGGACTAGTTGTGCGAGCCCATCCCTCATCTCTCCTCAGTTGGGGAGAATGTTAAGAAACTAAAAAAACCCCAAAAATCCACAGCCTTGAGGCTGTGCAAGCACTGCTCAGCAGCAGCCAAAACACTCAACAGCAGTCAGCTACCACCAGAAATGCAGCAATGTGAGACATGCCATGAGGAAGATCAACACCATCTCAGCTAAATGAAATACAGTGGTTTTAATTCATACCGTGTCTTAGGGATGGCTCTGAAAATTCTAGTATGCTGAATACTCACCTGCCTCTTTGTAAGTATTTCTTACTCATGTGGTCCTTATCTCCTGACTTCTAAGTCAGCACTGAAGTGATAAAAGGATCCTGAGGACTAAATATAGCATACAAAGCTCTCTCTAGCTAAGTCCTTTCTCATTCTGTGTCCTCAGGCATTTAGGCTGGTGACAGAAGCATATCTACAACAGCAGATGGAAAAGATTCAAATGCCTCAGCCTAACAAAGAGATTTTTATTCAAGTCAATACCATTCATGTTGCTTAGACCAGCATCTAAACTAGAATGGGCTACAAAACATTAAGGTGGATAAGAGAAGAAATGTAAGAACTGGCGATGTGTACAACATGTTTGCAAGATACACTTCAATGAAAACTAAGAACTTACAGAAATGGTGAAAAAATCACAAATAAAAGGGAAAAGGAATGAAAGAACTGTTGCTGACTGTAAGTTTCAAGCCTTCAGGAAGATGGCATATTGTCATGCCTGTGTACATAAATAAAGAATTATCCTGTCATGTACTCATTCAACTTGGCAATATATTCTAATATCACATTACTGTATGTTCTATTATGCTATAGTCTCTTACATTATATTATATTATCTTATAATGGAGTAATAGAATGGTTTAGATTGGAAGGGACCTTAAAGATCATCTATTTCCAACTCCCCTTCCCAGAGCCCTGTCTAACCTGGTCTTGAACAGTTCCAGGGAGGGGGCATCTACAAATTCCCTGAGCAAACTGTTCCAGTGCCTCACCGCCCTCAGAGTGAGGAATGTCTTCTTAGCATCAAATCTAATTCTACCCTCAGTACTCCAAGTGAGGTCTCACAAGAGCAGAGTAAATAGGCAGAATCAAGGTCCCTTCCAATCCCTAATGATTCTATGAATCACTGTTATACTGGTATTTTTCCCTGCCATTGAAGGGATTGAGGAAATTACCACTGGTACTCCTGATCCTTCTACCTTCTACCTTCAGAACAACCTTATATTGCTCTGAAATCCTTTTTGATTGCTTTTGGGGTTCTTTCATGAACCTCATTACCACCAAACTGCATAAGTGATAGTGGTTAATAATTGGAGGGCTGTACTAGACTCACAGCTTCATTGCAACATCTTTAACTCAGGCACAAGGAAGGTAGCAGTCTTTCCCCCTCTACTCTGCACTAGTGAGACCTCATCTGGAGTATTGTGTTCCACTCTGAGCCCCTCAGTTCAAGGACACAGGGCTGCTGGAGGGTGTCCAGCATAGAGCAATGAAGATGATGAAGAAAGTGGAACACCTCCCTCTCACCACCAGAGATACAAGGCTTCAATAAACACTGTGAAACATGAAAAGCATCTGAGCTCACCAAACTGAATTGAGATTGTGATACTCTGTATGATGTATTTTAACATAAAGCATTGATACGCTAGGTATGGACATCATCCTAAAATTATAAATAGCTCAAATTGCCATGTTTAAAATAACTTCAATTCTAAATTGTCTGCTGAGGTCAATGTCAAAAGTATACTGAGATCAATGGAAAATCTACCACTGTACACCCCACTCAGAACAAAACACCTCTGGTTTTCAAGATCAGCACCCATTACCCCTGCACTACTGAAGAGCCACTCCAGAGACTAAAAGTACTACTTCAGCCTGCATCTCAGAAAGCAATAATTTTCCCAGCCATTCCTGTGTCTCCCAATAATCTCTAGTGCCTTTCTGTAGATGGATGTTTTCCTGACCATGATAATTGCTACCATTTTTAGAAAAGTGCTTCTGGATTGGTTATGGTTCTATTTATTGCTGTTATGACTGCCTCTGCATTGCCTCTTTCAAATGCTTTTAAAGAAATTGTTATAATATTCATATTGATATGTCAATTTTGAATGCAGTTTCACTAAATAGAAGTAACTTCTGTTGTCCTCTATAGATATGTAATCTTAAACAACACCACTAAACTTTTTTATTATTGTTTTTAATATCGAATGCATTATGCCATGCATAGCACCTTGTATTCTTCATTTAAATTGAAGGACTGGAAATAAGTCTAGACTGCATTAGCTGTTTATTTTTAGAGTAGATGTCATAAATTACACCTCAAATCCATGTTACTTGCAATTTATGACTCCACAGACAGACATGTTCACTCAATTTGTGTCATAGTACTAATTTCTGTTCGACCTATAATGAGAAAATGCGTTTTTGAATTCAACAAATTAAAGAGATGGACAGGCACCTTTTATTAGTACAGGTTTTTCTCTTCTATTTTTGCATGCTTGTTGGTAACCAAAATAATTTGCCTTTTTTCCAGTAATGTCATTTTGTGAATGACTTTAGAGAGGTTAATTCATGTACACCAAAGCTAGCTGTTTTTAATGCAGAAAAAGATGCTATAGAAGAACCATGAGCTCAGTTTTTAACACAGGTACTTATTGAAAATACCTTTTTTTTTTTAGGAAGATAAATAAATCCAGAGGAGAGTATAGTACTGTGATTATCTTTTTATTTTTTTTTATCCTCAACAGGAAAATAACCCTACATCCAGTTTACCTACATAAAGTAATAGAAGAATTAGCTCGCTCTTATGCTGGCAGTTGTCTATAAAGGGGTTTATGTCTTGCCTAAGGATACTATAGGAAATTTATTATGATTTACAAGTGAACCTATGCATTTTCCATCTCCTGAAACTCAGGTGTACTATAGATATTGTCAAGTACTGAAGTACTGAAGTTTCATTTGATATTGAATATTGAGTAACTGGTAGAGGTCTAACATAAAACAGCAGAGAGCATATGACACCTGGCTTATTAGCACTCTTAAATTCCTTTCAAATTAGTGTTTGACAATTACAACCTATTGTGGATGTATCAATAAAGTTACAGAAGATAGATTAGATATCACATAATATAATCACCTATCACCTCCATGTGGAGCAGAAGGAGGTGATCAGTGACAGCCAGCATGGCTTTACTAAGGGCAGATCATGCCACACAAATATGATGGCTGTCTATGATGGATTCAGTGTTAGTGGGTATGGGTGAAGCAACTGATATAATCTACCTTGACATGTCCAAGGCATTTGACAGTCTCACATGAGATCCTTATACCTAAAATAGATAGACATGGATTTCACAGATTGCTCTATGAATAAGGAATTGTCAGGAGAGTTGCACTTGATGTCCAAGTAGAGATCAGTTATGAGTGGTGCTCCTCAGAGGTTTTCTTTGGGTCCAGAGTTGTTTAACCTCTTTGTCAGTAACATGAAGGGAAGGGAGCCCATCCAGAGAGATCTTGACAGGCTTGACAACTGGGCCCATGTGAACTGTGTGAGGTTCAAAAGGTCCAAGTGCAAGGTCATACATCTGGATTGGGGTAATTTCAACCACAAGTACATGCAGGGTAGTGAATGGATTGAGAGCAGGGCCAATGAGAAGGACTTGAGGGTGTTAGTAGATAAGAAGCTCAACATGAGCCAGCAGTGTAGGAGTGCAGCCCTGAAGTGCAACAGTATCCTGGGCTGTATCAAAACAAATGTCACCAGCAGGTACATGGATGTGATTCTCCCCCTCTACTCTGCTCGGATGAGACCTCACCTGGAGCACTGTGTCCAGTTCTGGAGCCCCTATACAAGAAGGACATGGAACTGTTGGAGAAAGTCTTGAGGAGGGCCTCATGAATAATCAGAGGGCTGCAGCACATCTACAGTGAGAATAGGCTGAGGGATTAGTGCTATTCAGCCTGGAGACGGCTCTTACTTAAACTGTTACAATCAAGACCAGTGTAAAGATATAAATTCTTCAATGAGCGTATGATGTGTAGTTCTTCATCACACATGAAGCACACAAGGGATGCTACTACATTATGCAGCTTTATTTAGTCAGCCTCTCACTTAGACAAACTTCAAGCACAAACAGAATATGTTTATGTGACTTCTGATACACAAAGTGCTTGTATTCACCTTTTAATGTCTTCATTCCCTATATGATCATGTACTTAAATATTTACATGGCTCTTTTTACATGAAACGTATTTTACCCTCAAAGGTGTTTACCTTATCATCAAAACAGTTTGAGTTCAAAATGTTCTACTACTACCATTTCACACATGGGAAACAAAGGTATTTGCAGTACTTCCACACGCTACTTCACCAAAATGTGAAATAGTTCTGTCCCTGTAAACACATTTGATGTGAAAACACCAGCCAGTAACCCAGCTGTGTGTTACTATCCACGCATACTCTAATGAATGCCATGCTCTTAAGGCTATTATCTTTCCAACTGTGGAGCTAATTGCCTTATTGCAAAGCCTATGTACACTCTGAAAGTCTAATGGTCAGAGTTTTAAATGTACTTAATTATAGAAGGGTTCAGATAAATGACTGAGGAGGGTTTTAAAAACCACCCTCATAATGTCTGTGAGGAGCTGAAGATCACTAAGAAGGCTGATTGGCATAAAGAAGAAACGTAAGCCTCTTATCCTCAGCTGTTTAGAGCTTTAATTAATGAACTGTCCTTCCTTGTTTATATCAAATAATGATCAGGAATGTATATTTTCACGTCAAATGAATCCCTCTCACTCAATTGATGTGTATTTCTTTGAACAGTATCTCTAGTAACATGCAATGATAGGAGCAATATCATACACTTTAGTCATTGTGCATAGAACAGAGTGTATGATTGAAAAGAATCAATTCACAGGTCAGCAACTGTCAAGTTAAACCTCAGATATTCAGATTTTATACGGGAACCCATTTCCATAACAATGTGGATAACTGCCTTGATGTTCCTGCAAATATTTTGTTTTAGCTTTTATTTTTTGCCCTCTTGATGGATGCTAGCATGGGACTAAGCTTTGTGTATGGCTGGAGTCCACTTCTGTTAGCATAAAAGGTAGTTTAGCACACAGAAGTTTCTGCAGTAGTGTTAACTTCATTTGAACTTGAAAACAGATTCTAGTGCAGTAGCTACAGCAGAGTCAAGTACTCCAGCTGGAACAACTGATTGTTGACTTTGTGAGACTGAATATCAACTCTGGTTCTTCATTATTTCTGAGATTGTTTAGGCAACAGATGCAATCCATAGGTGAAAAGATTAGGGTATACTGCAGAAAAACCTTTACATTTATTCACAAGATCTGTTAATTCTAATGAGATTTTTATGACACAGATTGGGAAATGAACCAGTGCAATCTGACTCGCTGGGAAAAATTTCAGGGCAGAGTGTTTTAGCATAACAACAAAGGATATTGTCTTTATTTGGCAAAAAGTACAACCCCTGCTTATTGCTGGTGTCAATAGCTGAATGGACAGCTGAAATGGTATTTTCCAAAGAGAACTTTTAATCTTAGGGACTACAAAATATATGTTGAAAGCTGAAAAAGAAAGCCTATGTCTGCGTCTGTACTTGATTATTTTTCATGGTACTAGCAATATGGGATTACAGAAAAAAAAAGTTCTATTTTTCTCTTCTAATGACCCACCTGGATGTGTTCCTGTGCAGCTTGGTCTAGGTGGTCCTGCTGTGGCAAGGGGATTGGACTGGATGATCTTTTGAGGGCCCTTCTGATCCCTAATGACTCTATGATTCTATGAAATTGGATTGGAAGAGAATCAGACAGGATAAAAATTTTTATAATGTCAGTGATGTGTCTTCTGGAGAACATGATAAATTCTGTAGGATTAAACCAAAATGCTGAACAGGGGACATGAAAAAGCTTTTAAGTCACTTGAAAGTTGTTATCCACACTGAACATTTAAGGCAACTTAAAGCCAAGAGGGAAGGGTATCACGACAACTGGGAAGTTGAGAGGCTATGAACTGTCCATCGCAGGAAACTGAACCATCAAACATAGTCATAATATGGTGAACAGTAGGAATCCATGTTCGATGATCTTTTTTGTCCCTATACTTTGTTTCGCATGCAATACTGAAAGATTTCACAGGTGCTGCTCTGATATGTCCATATTAACTCATGATAAACACTGGGCTGCTTCTGGTCTGAAACAAATTAGTGTCACTTGCAAAATTCAATTCAGTTTCTATTCCATCATCTAAACTTCACCACCACAAAAAGGTTGGATTTAAAAATGTCTAAACATGGCAGTTATGACTTCTTTCTGATGATGAGGACAACACAATTTATGTAAAACAGAGATTGGAAACAAGTAATGGATTTAAGTTGGATTCAGGCAGCTGAATAAGCACAACAGTGGGAAATGTTGTGAATTACCCAAGTTCTACTGTTCACACTGCTTTTAGCATCACTCAAATATAAGTTTTTCTACCTTGCTCCCCAGCATTCCTGTAAATTTTTTTAAGATACATACTTAAAAAAGGTTTAGAGAAGACACAATTTATGCTTAATGTAAAAGTAGTGCAGAACTGGTTTTTTACCTGAATAGCACGGGCAGTTGAGTCTCACATCAGTTTTGTACAGATATTCAGTGGTAGGAAGGTAAAGATGAAGCTTGTTGGAATTCTGTGAGGTCTGTTGGCATTCTGTCAGCAATAGTTATGAACAAGGATGAAAAGTTGCCAGAAGGATAAATACTGCTTATTTTTATGCAAAAAATTTAGATACCTGGGTAATAAATGCACCAATTTAGACAATTCCCCTGAGGAATGATTGTATTTCTTTGATCTAATTTCTCCATGGCAACTCTGTTTTTTTACAATCTTTTGCTCTCTTTTCCTGGAAAATCCCAAATACAGACNTGATCCCTAATGACTCTATGATTCTATGAAATTGGATTGGAAGAGAATCAGACAGGATAAAAATTTTTATAATGTCAGTGATGTGTCTTCTGGAGAACATAATAAATTCTGTAGGATTAAATGAAGACGGAAACGGAGACAGAGACTGCAGAACCCCCCTGGGCAGCATGTTCCAATGCTCAGTCACCATCACTGGAAAGAAGTTCCAGCTTGCACCCATTGCCCCTTGTCCTATCACCAGACGACCTGGAGAGGAGCCTGGCTCCATCCTCCTGACACCCACCCCTCACATGATCACTGTTGTCAGACTCTGATTAACAACAGATGAGATTAACAACAGGTGCCTCAAATAATTTTAAGTGAATAGAAAAGAAATCTTGTATAGTGAATAGAAATCTTTTAAGTGAATAGAAAAGAATCTTGTAAACAGAACATGAGAGGCCCTGCACTCGGCAAAGAGATCTGCACTTTGTTGTGAGAACAGAACAAGCAGGCTCTGAGATTCTGCTGGCTTTATTCCAGCCCTCTTCAAACAAGGTAAAGTCCTCCATCTTCTTGATTTCCTCAGTGGTCTCATGGTCTGGGACTTATAATGACCGGTTTTAGAAGTAAAGAAGGAGGGAAAAAAGGCATTATATATCTCTCAACCTTCTTTGTATTCTCTATTACCAGGGCATCCACTGCTTCATTCAGCAGTGGGTCTTCCTTTTGTCTCCAATGTACTTGAAAAATCTCTTATTATCTTCAACCTCTGTTGTCAGGATTAATTTTAAGGAGGCCTTAGTTTTCCTCTGCATCCCTACAACCTTTAACAACATTCTTGCATTCCTCCGAATTGCTCACTCCCTTCTTCCATGTACTATAAACTTCCTTCTTCCATTTGATTTTGTTCAGGCGTTCCCTGCTCTACCATGCAGGTCTCGTACTTCTCTTGCCTCATTTCTTGCTCTTAAGAATGCAGTGAACCTGAGCGTGAAGGAGGTAATGATTGAATTTCAACCAGCTCCTTTGAACATCCATAACTTCTAGAGCCCTAGCTCATGGGATTTCTTCAAACAGTTTCTTGAAGAGATCAAAGTTAGCTCTCCTAAAGTCCAAGGCTGTGATCTTGCTTGTTACTCTGTGCTAACTGCTCTTGATCTTGAACTCTATCTTCTCATGGTCACTACAGCCCAGGCTGCTCTCAACCTTAATGTCCTACTGACAAACAAAGATGAAGTGGTTGAAGAAATTAAGGACTCTCTGTCGCTTTCCCAACAGACATCAGGATAGTTGAAGTCACTTATAAGGACAAAGGTGTGATTAATCTAGTGACTCACTTGGGTTTGGCCCTAAAAATGGAGATTATTGAGGCAGCTCATGTGCATGCAGCTTACATTTAGAAGCCTAAATTTGTGTCTCAGTCTTGTCCTATCTTGATGCTTCTATTATGCACATTTTCTTTATTATTTGAGGTGGTGTCAACTTAACTTAGAAAATAATTTTTAACTTAAAAATTGGTAAAATGTCTAAAATAACACCATGAAATACGTACTATAAAATAACACATAAAATTAACCCTAGGTATGGCCAGTAAATGTAAATCCCTGACTAATTATGTACACTTATAATTTCTGGCACAGTGTTTTTCTAATTTATCAGTGATCCACATTTCTTTGTTTTGCTTAGTGCTCTTTGTGATTTGTAGGAGCTGTGTTCACCACTTTGATAGAATTGCATCAGTAGGCTGAAAAATTGTGTTGCGGTAGAAGGGCATTAAGCACTTAAATAAAAAAAGAAGCAATGGTAAAGAAGTGCTTTAAAAGCTTTAAGATGTGTTCTGAAAGAATCAGATATTCATCTCTTTAAGTACTGAACCTGGCTGAGCCGAAATTTGGTTTAGAATCTCAAGAAGTAATTCCATTTCTGTTTTCTTTACAATTCACCTAGTTGCTGAACGAAAGATAATACTCATGCAGCTTTTAGCTGTCAGCATTTCTGCAGAAAAAGGTAGCTTTTAGAAACCCCAGGGAACATCAAAGATGGGGAGGTAACATGCAGGAGTTTTAAGCTGTTCTTTGCTTACCGTACATCAGCCTTTCCTTGAGAAGATAGGTCATATTGACCAATTTTAGATCTGCTATTTTTATCTTTCCTTTGGAAAAGGAAGTAAAAAAAACCAGAACCTGGAAACTACATGTAGAAAGCAAGTGTTATAAAGATAAAATACCATAGCTGGCAAAACCTGTGATAATTTTAGTTAGAGCCCATACCTATCCTTATTTTGACCCGCTGATTCTCTTGTTGAGTGGTCACCGAGGAAGATACTTGATCACGGAGAAAATCTGTACTCTGGCAATGTACTGGAACAGGCATCACAGAGAGGTTGTGAAGTCTTCATCTCTGGATGCAGTCCTGTGTAATTTGCTTTAGGCACATGTGACGGATTGGACTGGATTATCTCCAGAGGTCCCTTCCAACCAGTACCATTATTTGATTCTGTGATACGTTTCAGATTTGACAAATGCAGACACCTTTTTCTGATTATGTTTATGAATCTGATATAAATGTAACATAAAGCATTCAAATGCCTCTTTAGTTAATGCTTTTATCAAGGGTCAGCACTGAAAATTCAAATAGGAAATAATTTCATCTGCTTTACTGAGGTTTGTTAATTGCTTTGTAATTGATGACATATCTCTTTGCAACTATGATGAAGTGTGATTGCATTTCTCTTGAGATAAAGTGAACTCTGAGACAGTAAAGAAATGTTTTATTGTCTGGAAGTCAAATGTCCTTACTCTCACAGATTGGTGAGAAATGCTCATACTCCTCCATAAAAGCAACAAGAAATAATCATTTCAAGAAAGTTAATTTTTCAAAATTATTATATAAGCTAAACACAAATGATTGTCACACAGGACTATTCTAGCCTTAAATTGGTAATATATGTATTCAAGAAACACTGTCAGATGATTAGTGCCTTTTTGCTTGCAGGTCTCATGGGTGATAGATAAATGAACATATGGCTCATTTGTTTGCCTCACTGAATTTACTGGTCTCACTTTTACAAATATTTCATCCGATTACTGTTGTTCATCTTGCAAGTAACAGCATACACTCTCCAATTCAAGTTACAAACCTCATCTCAACTTCCTCCTTTGAAAAGAGAAAGTTATTACTCTGAATGGTGAGTGTAATGCAATATAATAACTCTTCTTTAGGAAGAATAATGCACAGTACCACCTGCCCTGGTAAAGCTGTACTAAGCAAGCTTTGTTATAATAAAAGCATACCGACGTTTCAGACTGCCCCGAAGCTCAGTGCTTTGATGATTATTCCTTATAGTTGGCACTTTTTTTACTGAGAACCATTAGATCCCTCTGACTTTTCTCAGCCTTCTGCTGGCCAATTCCTGCCACATCCCAACCACTTCCAGCATCTTCCTGTGGACACCCTGTACACTTACTCCCCTGTGTACCCTGCAATGTAACCTTCTGTTAATGTCACTACAGATTATATAAAAAAAAAATTAATGAAAAAACTCAGTACTGGGATAACTATCTCTTCTTGTTCAAGAAAGCCTTAGTTGCAACTGACTGGAAGGATATATGTGGGAAGAAACATAATGTACATGCAGCTGCTAGAAGCCTCCTCCAGAGTCACCATGACTCTGTTGCCTGGCTATTTTCACCATTGCTTTTCTGTTGTGTGAAAAACTAGAAACTTAAGCAAAAAAGAGCTTGAGCTGTGGTTTCTTTTGTTTGGCCAACTTGCTCTTTGATGCAAGATCTGAGTGAATGCTTGAGCCACACACATATGCATGCATGCACAGGAGAATATTTCCTCAGTGACAAAAAGAAAGCTACAAAATGCTTGTTTGTCACCCTCTATTGACACTTGGAAAACTACAACCTGATCTCATAATTTATATACAGCCATGGAGATAGGCTATTAACTTGAGATGAAAAATTCATTAAACTTTTCCGTCTTTTCACCATTTCATGAAGTCAGCAAAATTCCTAATGTTTTATGATGCTTTTAAACATGAATTCCAGAATTTGCCTTGGGGCTTTCATTTTCAAACCAGCTAAGATGAATGACTGAAGACTGAAATGCAACCCTACTTGTAGTAATTGTTTGTATTGCACAAGGCAGCAAACTGGCATTATTTGGTGCTATATTTGCTTTACACACTTTTTAAACAAATCAGCTCTATTGAAGTTCCTGGAATATTTTCAGATATATACTGAGGTGAGTGAGATAATAATTTGGGGGTTAATTTAAAATGATTTAAAAGTTGAAGTCATTTGAAGAGGTTTTTTGCCAAAAACCTTCCTCAGAATTGCACATCCCATTACCTTCTTCTATTTGCACATTTCTAGAAACACAGTCCTTGTGAAGAAAATGTACTTTTTAAAAGCTGCATTAATATTTAATTAGTTATGTTTATGTTTTATTTAGGGAAAATAACATGATTAGGATTCTATGAAACATAGAGGAGAGAATTATCTCTGCCATTTGAGATTGCAATGCAAATGATATTTTTTACTTAACACTACTCTTTTTTGATGTATTTATACGAGTGGCATGGCAAGCATTAGCAGCAGCATTTACTAGAAGAAACTAGGCAATTTACATAAAAGTATTCATTTTATATTCTACCACAGATGTGAAACTCCTCACCTCTGTGAAGTTAAAAAGTCAAATATAAATATTTAAAATGTCTGCCTGCATCTCCAGTACATTGGCAAAAGTGAAGTTTAACCAGTCTAGCTCTATCCATAAGCATACACAAGGGTGATTCATTCTACTTCTTATGCATACTTTGTTTCTGATGGGATTCTTTTTTTAAGGATGATCACTTTTTTTTCCAGAAAGGTAACCTATGCAACTAACAGATATGAAGGATGTGATTGGATTGCCTAAACATAAGCAAAAAATGCTGTATGGGATACCATAGAGTATCTCACCACACCTCCCGCTGGTACCTCAGAAAATTGTGGGTTAATAGATTAATAATAGTATGCATAATAGATTATGCATACTCCGTTATATCTGTTAACTTTTTGTGGCTTATATATGCAGGCCACCTATGTTTAGACAATTGAATCTTGATTTGATGTAGTAGTGCAATTCATCTGACTCATGGGCCACTCAATACAGGGTGTGGCTCACCAATCTAGGTCAAACAAAATTACTTTGGAAAAGTTCAATGTGGATTGCAAAAGACAGTGCCCTCGCCTAGCGTTTCTGCCTACTGCTTCCCCTATTCTCTAATTATGTCAGCATAAACTGATTTTATACTGTGTTTTTATCAGTTAGGACAAGTAAGGAACTCTACAATTGTTGGCAGGTATGCTCCCAGGTGACTCAGTAGATCTCGTGCTGTGGGAGACTGGATACCAACGCAGTAAAAAAATCCTGAATTCTAGAAAAAAGCCTGTGCTTTTTTGTGATGATGATGAGTTTTATGTAGGAACTGTTTTATCAGCTAATTCAAGCTAAACTATGAATTATCCAAGAATAGCAATTAACCTAAATCTTGACCTATCTGTAAAATAAATGACTTGGTGATTGTTGAAAATCCGTTAGGTAGACATAGCCAATATTAATCAAATACAGGCTTGTCAGCCAAGACAGGAATATTTTTATAATACAAGTTCTTTAACTTTTTATTTCTGAGGTATAAGAGGCAAAAAAAAAACCCAAACAAAACCCAAACAAAAAAAAGCCCTGACACAAGACCTGGCCAAATCAGAGGGAAAAAATAGCTTTATTTACTGACTCTGTCAGACCAAATTTAAACTGTGCAGCGTTGATTTATAATCTTCTGCCTGCAGTAAATACTATTTATGATTGAAAATAGCTCATCTGAGCAGAGATAAATAAATCTTTTGTATTAACTCCAGAGAGATAATGTATGTGAGAAATAAAGTATGGTGGTGTTTTGTAATGCAAAAGAAAAAGCCAAACCATTGAAAAATAAGAAGGAAGTAAAGATCCCCTCATGTCAAATCCCTAAATTCATGGCATCAAGAGTAATAATTATTTTGATGGAAACGCAGGGTGTAGCTTACTAATCAAAACTAATGATCAAGAAAGGAAAATGCGTTTCTACGTAAACAGCCTTCTCCTGAGCTGACATTGCACAAATCGGTATCTTATTGAAAATAAAAAATTAAATGTGACTATGAGATAGATTAGCCAATCCTGAACACATACTCTACTGTTCGGCATGGACAACATTTATATGAGTTCACTATACAATATGGAGTATCATGGGTTAAAACCCTAGTGACAAAATTTATAGCAAATAAGCTTAGACTTAACTAATAAATTTTAAAAAACATACCAAATGAATTTAGCTAGGGTGTTGATGGGCTGAAATAAAAATATACATGGAAGGTTTGGAAAAAAACACATGAATTGCAGGTGAAAAATAGAATCAACTTGATTTGGCTAATCACTCAACAAGATGTTTAATTCCCTACACTTAAAAACCACTCATAAAAAGACATACACAGAAAGACATACAGAGATTAGCAACAATGATCTTACATAACTGAGGCACAACTTTAATGTCCAAATCCTAAAGGCGTAGGAACTTTTGCTGTTACTGACTATGTGGAAATGTGATGCCTGTCAAGTTCATGCAAATGTTCTTTACCGTCAGCAGGCATTTTAATGTCCAGTTCTCTGTTCCATGCACTTCCACGCCAGTCCTCCACTTCCAAAATTCCTACAACCATGAACAGGGGGACAGTTCTCTCCATTTCAGCAAACCACGGAATATAGACAAAAAAATTATTTCTTGACAATCCCTGAGGCACCATGTTGTCTCTCTATTTCCCACATTTCTAGGGCAAGATGGCTGCTGCATCTAGCTCAGTGACATGTATCTTCTTCAAATTTAAGATGAAAAGTGAAAAAAATGGAGTCCAAGGAGAAAAAGGCAGAGCTGGAAACCCTGAACCAAAGCTCTCAACCCATTTTGCCAGCCCAAACCCTTCTATTCATGGAAAATGTGAATAAATTAAGCTTGCAGTTTTCAAGGCAAGCACTACCACAATTTCAAACCACTACATTGAGGAAATGGTTTTGTCAGGCATGCTTTTTTTATAGAGGCAAAACTTTTGTTAAAAGTATTATATCTATGGCACAAGAGCCATGAAATATTGTAGATTCTAAACCATCAAGAAAAGTAAGAAATATGGGTTTATTTTTACCTACTGCCTGTATAGGGCGACAAAAGGCATTTCACCATTTCACAGTGTCTCCATGTTTTCTTTTTATTATTATTATTAAACTAAAGGAAAAGTATATGAGAATCCCTCTCAAATACGCACATGAGATATTGGAAAGACAGAGGGAAATTATTCAATTCATTTGTCAGCACATAGGTCTTTCTTTTTTTAAGATGATACTGGTTATCTTAGACATCACATGGGGCCGGCAGAAATGATTCAAACTGTAAAGTGACAACTTGACTCAGGCATCTCAGATGACCTTAGCAGCCTGTACATGAACCATGAATCAAGCCCAAATATTGCAGACACCTAAATCCCATTTTGTCTAAATTGAAGATTCCATGTGGAAATTAGATCACCTATGGATCTGTAATAGCAGGAAATGAAATATGACATTCAGTTACTCCACACATGGTTATCACTTGTTATTTGAAATACTCTGCCTCATCTCACTTCCAGCTGGCATTCTTTACAATTCCTCATGCTCATGTCTACCATTCCTGGGTGTATATGCTTCTCAAAAATACTAGATTCCTACACTAATTCTAGCACTAATTCTGATCTGAAACTCCATTCAGCTTGTGTGATAAATCTGCAAGAAAGAAGAAGTCCAAGAATCTGTGACTGAATAAATTTTCCCATTTTATCTGAATGAATGTGTTTTACAATATGGAATTTTTCTTTTACATGTATCCATACTCTGAGTCAATAGTAAATTTCACTTATACAGATCTATTTTTCACATCAAAAAAATGAATAAACTTACAGAATAAGATTAATCCTAAAACTTACCCTTGAAATATTCCACAGGTAGATTCCCTGTGCAGTCACATTTTCACTTTTATTACTGTTTGCTGCACAGGTGCAAAATTAGTTATTGTATATCCTTGTGTGCAGTTTGGCTAATAGATTTTCATGTAGTGTTATATGAAATACTGTATGAAGTATAGCTAGATTAATCTGATTTGCACTCCTCTTGCCTAGAAAATCATTAATCCTTCTGAAAATCATTAGTCTATCGCTATCTAGTTGTCACATCTATTTTTACACCCTATTTTTCTTTGTGGCTTCAGTTCATATTTCTTTTAAAGCTTTTATTTGTATTTGCAAACCACTGACATCAGATTACCAACTGTGTAATGACTCTAATGATTGTCCTACCCTGTTAAATGAAGATACTACGTCTGCTTTGCTTTAGTTTGATTGTATTAGGATTACTGCATTAACACCACCATTTACTGTGAACAAGATAGGGAGTCAGCCACTATTTAGAGAGCAGCAAAGTAAACCTTAACTTCTGCTTCTAATAAGAACAATAACTGATACACATACAGTTGTGCTTTTTCAAGGTTATTACTGGAATAAACCTACCTACTATCATGACATTATGGCTGGTATAATAAGCAGGAGCTATGGAGGCCTCTTGTAAAATTTAACTGTGAAATAATGATATACATAAGGATTCAATGACACAGTGATTGCTAGATAAATAATACCTTCTGTCCCTTTGGATATATTTGTTCAAAATACAAGTAGATATAATGTATTGCTTTTGATAATTTTAGGTGGGGTTTTTTAACAGAAATTTGAAGATGTAATATAACATGTTCATAAAACCAGATTCTTTGCACACAGTAATCAATATCATTCTCTAGCTGTTTCTATTCTCCACAGCTCTCGCATTGAAGCTATTTCATGCAACTGAAGTTAGGAGAGGTAGATAATTATGTTTATAGATTCATAGACGTTAAGGGCAGAAGGGTTTATTAGATCATTTTGCCAAGCCCAGGATAGACTGCAGACCATTAAATTTCATCCAGTGTTCATATCAGCTGAAAATGAACTGTGATAATCAGTATTTATTGTTATTACTGTTGATCATATTTGTTGTAGTGCTACCAAAAGAGTGAAGAAGAAAAGAACTACTCTGAGAGAAACACTGTATGGACATAGACCCTCTGATGATTATTTGTCTCGAGCCATTTTGAGTCTACTAGGAGCCATATGATTCATGGATTTAGGTCTAGCACAGAAAGAGATAAAATAAATAGGCTAGCATAGACATCTCTATGAAATCTCACACTGAAGAGAGGAGGATTGAGGAAAAGCAATGCAAAGTTTCTACATCCCTACACTGAGAAGATCTCCAAGAATGTGGGTGGGATGAGAAAATAAAATGAATGTTCCGAAGGTCTAAGTACTTGTTTGTCATCTAACATCCCATTTCAACAATAAGAAAATGAATCTAAATTAGCAAGGAACACTCTGAAAGACAGAAGTAGATTATGCATTTAGTTCTGAAAGTTGTTAAGTCTGAGGTCACTACACAAGTTAGTATTTCTTGTAAAAGAGAATTTCAGCAGTTTTTGCAAAAGTTTTATCCCCTGTGTTGTAAGCAAAGACTTGTAAAGTCTTTCCTTCTTGTACAGTTTCTTTCAATTGTAAGAGCTGTCAAGAGAGGTCATGATTTCTGAAAAGAAAAGCTCAGTCCCTTACTATGGAAAGCTGTGAATATTAAGATAAACTATAAATTGGATCCTGTATTCAGTAGGAAGGCAGCACACAAAGTAGTGTAAGGGGTGATGTGTTCGGAAACGTATGTGCTACCAAGAAGAAGGGGTGATGCATATTGGAACTTCTTTTTTAGTGTCTGTTCGGACTCATTCCCAGACATAAGGAGTTGCAGTAATAGTCTGGAGATCAAGAATGTATGGCTTATTCTGACAAACCTTATTCCTACTATTACAAAGTTACTCCATGCTTAAACCAGTATAAATGAGAAGAAAAAGCAGATCTATTTTCTTTTCTTTAAATTATCTAAACAAGTCAAACAATTCAAGAACTCCTAAGAACCAAAACACTGATTTGAGTTCTTCCTGTAGCACGTTTGTTAAATCTGCTTCCTGGAAATAACTGAACATCTAGTTTCATTTAACTCAGCACTAGTAGTTATAAATGCTATTGAGTTAAAGTGGGTGAATAGTTTACGTATTAAATAAAAAAGTAAAATAAGTGGGCTTATTATGACTAGTAATAAGAGGAAACAGTAAGGCAGAAAAGGAATAAATTGTACACACTAGTTTCAGTGTCACTTATTGGAAGTCTGCAGCACTAACTGATGCAATGTTTTTATCTGTACAGCAAATATCCATTTATGCATAAAATGATCTATTGGATAAAACTCTATGTCTTCAATTTTCTTATTCCTAATTATTTTTCCACTTCGGAATTTGTGGTGCACCTGGAAACTGATAAGATTTGAACAGAATAGAATTTTTCCAGTTCGAATAGACATACAATGACCAGCTGTCTGACCAATCTAGGCCTTACCAGAAGATGAGGTATGTTACTAAGGGCATTGTCCAAACGCTTCAAGCACTGACAGGCTTGGGACATCAACCACCTCTCTAAAAAGCTTGTTCTAGTTTTTGACCAAACTCCTCTGGCATGGCTTTGAGCCATTCCCATGCATCTTGTCAGTGGATACCAGGGAGAAAAAAATGAGTGATCCACAGCTGGTTTTGATCAACAACATCTGGTTTTCCAGTTCTTTTGGGCAGCTCTCATGCTTAACAGTACTGTGACTCAGAGCCACTTCTTCAGTAGGTTCAGATTTACTTACAGTTATAACTACACCCACAGATAACTTCATCTGCATTTTAGATAAACTCAGATAGACATTAATATTCTGATTAATGAAATTAGTGTTTTCTTTCACATTTTTCAATGAGGAAGTTTACAGAAGCAGTGGAAGCTGGAGATAAATTGCCCTTCTAAGTTCAGCAGACCAACACAGATCACTATTGATCAGAAAAGTTTTGTCCGTCATATTATTTCTATCATTTCTAGTGTACTACTTAAGATTTAATATTTTATGCTTAATGAATGAAATATTTCACAGTTATTCAAATACACTGAAGAAATCCCTGTTTAGACACAGTTAGATTAACACTGTGTTAGGGTCCAACTACACAGTTCATGGGCTGCAAGACTGAGTAATAGAGACCTGCTTCAATGAAATGTCAGAATAAATTACTGGTTGAGTCACAAATATTTTCAGGAAAACTTCCTCAATTTTTGGCCAAAATTCCAGGATAACCCTTTGCCTTACAATTTTTATTCAAATTGAAAAAATAGTGATAATTTTCAACTAATGCTACAACATGTGTGACATTTAGAATTGGATGGGTAATATTTCCATTGCTTTGTGGATTCAAAGTGTTCTTGCTCATGGCAGTAAATGTGAACTGTCATAGTTTAGAACTAGTACTTAAGCAGTACAGTCACTCTCTATATTCACAGATATACAGTAGAAGAGAATACCATTAGCATTCAGATGAAGTACTGACAACCATGCTTGAACACCGTGCATTTTAGGTTTAGAATTGCAGATTTCCTCTGACGTGTTTAGAGCTTAGCTTTTCAATGGGAATTTAATGGGTATATGGCATGTTAGTGACACATCCGATAATGAGGGGCACTGCAAGAAACTTTCTGAACCATTACTAATACTTTCTAAACTTCCTTTGAAAACATGTACTGCTGTAGGAAGTAAGGAAAAGAGTACTCTCACCCGGGATTTACCTGTAGCTGTCACATTCACAAAGTTACCTACTAAATTGCTTCCAGAACACTGACAGAGAAAGATATTTTGGCTGTCTCAAGTTGGTAAAGACTCTGTTAGCAAACAGTTTTCACATTTAATAGCTTCAGGCAACTCTAACACTGAAATTTACCAGTGCTTCCAAATGGATGACAGCAGCAATATTCAAAGAACTGGCCCTATGCTAGGCAAGTCACTGCACCAATCTTTGCTTCAGCCTACAAATCCATAAAATGGGGAAAATAATAGCTCCTTGTTTTATAAGGTGCTTAGAAATCTAACATCACAACCTTATGATGGGTTGTTTACAACAGATCAAAAGGGCAGAAAACCTGATTAATTTAAAATAAACATTAATAACATAAAATGGATTCCCCATGTTATAGTCCAATTTCATAACAAAAATTAATCAGTCAGAGGTTTCTAATTCTTACTTATTTATCGATCTGTCTTTCTATCTGTCTTTCTTTATCTGTTGTTGTTGTGTGTGCAGGTATTGCTGTAAAGTAAGCCTGTCCTTTAAAAGATTAATCGGACACTAAAAAAATTACAGCAGCAGAGATTGTAGCCATAGCAATGACTTATCCCTCCGCTGTCAAGTGATATATCAGTCAAGCATATGACCAGTTCATGCTAACAAAATTGCAAGAATGAAATGTCTTTTGACAGTCACCTTTTCAAAAATGCAGACAAATGGAAGACAAGTGCTCCTGATCTGAAGAACACATAATTTCTGAGACTGGAGTATATAGTGGAGCACACTATTACTTACCCCATAATTTGTAAAAGATTACATTTAATAACTTATTTGCAGGATGAATAGCTAACTTCAAGCATATAAAGAAGCAAAGAAAAACATGTATTACCCTAATCTCTATTACTTCTATGAGACAACATCGAAGACAACGTATGCATATGCCTAGGTGTGCTCAGGAAGCTAAAATGTATAATGATGGATAATTTGTTTTGATCTGTTTTCCCACTTAGGAGAAAACATGTCTAAAATTCTGATTGCTCTGCCTCATTCCTTTGAGATTTAAACCATCTAAGCATGTCTCAAGCATCAGATGTGAAGATCAGAGTATGTGAACTGAATGATTGTAGTTCTATTACATAAAATTTTCAAGTTTCATTTGTTTATCGCTAAAGTTGGAAAAAGAGATGATTTCAAGAGATTTGAAAGTGTCTGACTTTGAATTTCTCTAGTGTGATTCCAGTGTGTACTCTGGCTTTCTGTAGGTACAAATAGCAACACACACAGACATTGTGATATTTGCTAAATACTGTCCTAGTGTGATACATGAGAAACAAGTTCAATTTTTTCTTTTCTATTACATGGGCATGCAAAATCTACACCTTCCCACTTATAGTAGTTTTCCACCTACAGACTGATCCTTGCCTTTCATAGGATCATAGGATCATAGGATGTTAGGGGTTGGAAGGGACCCAAGAGATCATCGAGTCCACCCCCCCTGCCGGAGCAGGACAAAACTATCTAACACAGATCACAGAGGAAAGCATCCAGGCGGGCCTTGAAAGTCCCCAGAGAAGGAGACTCCACAACCTCCCTGGGGAGTCTGTTCCAGTGCTCTGTGACCCTCACAGCAAAGAAGTTCCCCCTTGTGTTGAGGCGGAACCTCCTCTGCTGCAACTTACACCCATTGCTCCTTGTCCTATCACAGGGAGCAAGTGAAAAGAGCCTGTCCCCTCCCTCCTGGCCAGCCTTCAGGTACTTATAAACATTTATCAAATCTCCCCTAAGTCTTCTCTTCTCCAGACTAAAAAGCCCCAAGTCCCTCAGCCTCTCTTCATAAG
>VZRI01008114.1:0-17180 GCA_013397515.1 Upupa epops | reverse complement strand
CCTCATCAATGTCATTGATGAAGATGTTGAACAAGACCGGTCCCAGCACCGATCCCTGAGGGACACCACTAGTCACAGCTCTCCAGGGACACCACCGATCCCTGAGGGACACCAATTATTATGGTGTTATATTATTATTATTTCACTTATTATGTTAGATATGCAGTAAACTCTGATTTTAATTTGTGAAACTCATGATGTTCCCTGAGAGGGGAAAAAAAAAAGAAGAAAAGTATATGCAGAAGTTTTATTTCGCTGGCTAAACATAGGAATATAATCTCACTTGGGAGACATGGAAGAATTTGTCTGTCAGCTCAGAAGAGCAAGGTTAGTATTCAATGTTCTTAATGTAGATGACTAGTCATATGAAGCAGGGTAGGATGATACTATAAGGCAAGCATCTGCATAGTCTACCAAATGTGATGTAAGACTTAAGAAAAATCATTGTCTGGAGTAGCCACTAGAAAGCAAGTAGAACCCTTTACAATATCTAAAATTACATGAGAAGGCCATGGGGCAATCGATTTATACCCTAAGGTTAGAGGACAATTGATTTCTCTCTAAATTAGCAGAGTAATCATAGAATCATTAGGGATCAGAAGGAGCCTCGAAAGATCATCCAGTCCAATCCCCCTGCCACAGCAGGATCACCTAGACCAAGTTGCATAAGAACACACCCAGGCAGGTCTTGAATGTCTCCAGAGAAGGAGACTCCAGAACCTCCATGGGCAGCTTGTTCCAATGCTGCATCACCCTCACTGGGAAGAAGTTCCTTCTGATATTGATATGAACCACCTATGTAAATGTAGGTTTCTTTTCTTAAACACATTTTCAGTGTCATTTTTGGTGCCTTAATGCATGTTATCCGGATTTCAGGTGGGTTTCCCTTAAATCCCATGACATTCTAATCAACCTTGTGCATTTCAACGAAACTGAGACTACCTAGACATGATAGAATGTTCTGAAGTATGTAAAATGGCCATGAATGACTATCAGCTGCTAGGGATATAAAGAAAATAAAACTGACAATTTTTTTTCAGTGATGAAGCTGAACAGTAAAATGCTAATTTGTACCACTGTTAATGTTTCTCAGATGCACAACTCCCAGTTGATTCTATGGCTGTGTGTGAGATACTTTATACAGGCTGATATCAAAGAGCAGGAAGGGTGAGTGGGACTGGATAGATAATGAAAAATGGTCTGTTGAGATTAGTAGGTCAGTGACAGAAGAAAAGTTCTCTTGGTTTGAAGGAAGATGGATGATGCAGAAAAAATCCTACTTTCAATAAGCACACAAACCCCTCATGACTTTCACAAATCAATGCTACAAACCTTTTGAGTTTTGTATATTGCTTTTTGACACACGTAAGCTTTATCCTATGATGTGTGAAAGTGCTGCAGACTCTTTACTGTTAACATAAAAAGGCAAACAAAAATCAATACCTTCCTCTTTAGCAAGCAGGTTGAACAACAGCAATGTTGAACAAGTCCTGTCTGACTCCTGTTAGTGTATAATATTGCTTGCCGGTTGAAGATAAGATTACTTGCTCCTAAAATTCTCCTTTCCTGCTACAACACATTCATTTTCAGAGAAGAGTAAATTAATTGTTGGTTTAGAGATTACATATAATTGTGGAGCCATATAAAAGCTGTTAACATCCTTCTGGTAGAACAGACATTTGTATTTCCATGAAGCTGTCATCCTTCTCTCTCCCTGCTGCTGTAACTAACTGTTCTGTTTTGAATTTCAGTGGATTTCTTGCCTGAGGCATAGGGAAGTAGATATGGCAACCAATCTTGAATTTTTTCAACTATATAAAAACCAGTACAACTGTTTTGGAATGTCAGGTTTCTTCCTTCTTCTTCAATTCACTTCGCTTGGTTTGTTCAGAGAGGACACATATGGCACTGGACTGGGCATTGCAACCATCTTGCCCTTGAAACATGGTGAATGGGGAGAGAATGAATGATCTCAGAGATCTGTGGAGGAAAGGTTATGCTTGCACTTCACTGTTTGCTCGAATGGAGACAGTTTTCCCTCTTTTGTGGCTGGGAATGGAGAACTAGATTGAAAACATGGAACAGGAAACTGGATATTAAAATGTCCACTGGTACTAAGGGATGTATGCACACACTGGTAGGACTCCACATTTCCACAAGGAAAAATAACTGCTGGAAATCTCTTCCTTCTGAAGGAATGGAAATATCAGTTTGGTCCAGTTATGTGAGACCATGGGATTAATCTCTGTGTTGGAGTTTATGTGTGCAGTATTAGAACTGAAGCTATCTGCCAGAGCAAAGTTTTCAACAGAACATAGGGCATAATTATCCAGATAATCATGTTATCAGTTTAAGTACTTCTGTTCCTGTCCCTCCATCTAGATCTTTCTGTCCTTGGGTGAGAGCGAATAATCCTGCCTTTTACGGAATACTCCTTACTGCAGTACAGGCCAGTTGAATGGAAAGGTTCTGTTTTGTAAAGTATTGTAAAAGCTTTTCATTTGCTGAATGTCCTTGCTGGTACCTTTAGTCATCCAATTGCAAGTTTTCATTTATAATTTTAGCAAATGTGATTAATCATAAACTGGTAAAGTAATCACTGTATTCTAACCTCCCCCCCCAAAAAAAAAACCAATCAACCCCTTACTCACTTATTAATTCTTATGTCACATATTAACTGAGAGAGTAGATTTTCTATAATCATTTGATCACAGTATCACAGTAATGATGAGGCTGGAAAAGACCTTAAAGATCATCAGAGAGCTTCAAAGACACAAAATTTATATAAACTAATTGCAGTGAGTTTGTGTCTGCTGAGATTTTGATAGTAGCACAGGGGAGTTCTGGCAGTGGGTTTCTTCCCTGTAAGAAAATTCAATAAAAACTCCCCGTAGCTCTGAGTAGGACCCACCTCTGGCTAAGGCTGAACCAATTAACACCTCTTAAGTGTATTTAAGAGGGGAAACTTGTTGGGCAACTTCCTGCTGCTTTTGGCCTTTTGTTTTGGGATCTCCCTTTTGTTTCACTAGGGGAGCAGGAAGAGACAGTTGCAGCCCTGTGGGCACCTTGAAGTGGGGAAGACATAGCAGAAAGTTAAGTGGACAGGCTAAGTCTTTGGCATCCTTCGTAGGTCATCAGTGGAGAAGAGTTTCTGCAAACTGTTAAGGAGAGGATGCACGAGCAAGGGATGGACCCTGAAAGAGAATGAGGGAAAACCAGACTGGAGTGGTTTGGTACTGGACTGCAGCCTGCAGAGACTCCTGTGCTATTTGAAGTTCACAGAGGACTGTCTCCTATGGGTGGGGTACCAGGTTGCCACACATGAGGACTGTGAGGGGTTTTCACCCTATGGAGGAAGCAGTGGCAGAACTGTTCACTGTTTTGTGGTGCTGTAGGGAAAGGCAGTAGTAGAGCTGGGCCCAGGAAGAAGGGAGGGGTGTGGGCAATGTGCACGTAAGAACTGCTTGTGTCTGGGGTTACTGTTAAATTTAAACTGTTTTCCCAAAGCCCACTGTGTCTTTCACCCATGACCATAATTGCTGAGTCCTCCTTGTCTTTTGTTATACCTTCTCCTACCCTGGAGGATAGGGATGTGTGAGAGGATGTGTGGTGTTTGGCAGCCAGTTGGTTTTAAACCATGACACTAAACTACAGACTGGAACTACATCCTGATCACTCACAGTGCTCAACAGCTGCCCTACTCCCCAGTATTTTTGACCTTATAGATCGGTGTTTCACTGGTGAGAAACATTTGCATAGTCTACTCTTAAAACACAGAAGAACTTCTAGAGGCAATATATGTCAGAACATCACTGTTTTTACTATTAGGAAGGTTTTCCAAATATCAAGAACTAATGGTTTTGCTGCACTTGCCAAGTTACACTGCAACTTGTTCTCATTTCATTCTTAAATAAAATGGACTGCTGGGAGAAGGAAGAGTGACAAAGAAAACATCTCTCCCAACTTCTTGCCACCATGTTCCAGGGCAGATTGTTGCTTGACAGCCAGTTTTCAATCTAGCAAGTGTCTTCCTTTGGTTTATAGGCAGCAGCTTCATGTGCTGATGCAAACTGCACACAATCCTATTAACTTTTGCTCTGACTGGAGCAGGCAGGAGAGGATTTTTCCATTGGGCACATCGGACAACTGTGGCACAGGCCTGCTGAGATGGGGAAGTGCACTACAATGGACTGAGATGGCTTGGCCCTGGCTGAATGCCAGGTGCCCACCAAAGCTGCTCTATCATTCCCTCTTCCTACATGGGCAGGGTAGAAGCAAAACGGAAGCAAAAGCCAAATGCAGAAGCAAAGGCAAATAAAATTATTCTCTATTTCCCAGCAGCAGATGATGTTAGCTGCTGTTCTAGTAAGCAGGGCCTGATATGCATAGCAGTTGCTTCAGAAGACAAATGCCATCAGCAAATGCCCCTCTCTTCCTTCTTTTCCTTCCCTTCCCTTCATCTGAACCGATGTCTTATGGTATGGAATATCCCTTTGGTCAGTTTGGGTTATCTGGCCTTGATCCCAGACCTCAGCCTACTGTTGGGGAGTATGTTTAGAAAATAAAAAATGCCACAGCCTTGGTCCCGTGCGAGCACTGCTCAGCAGTAGCCAAAACACTGGTGGGTTATCAACCAGTTACCACCAACAAGCACAGCACAGTAAGTGATTTCATGGGGAGGATCAACTGCATCTCAGCTAAATCAAATACAATGGTCAAAGAAGAACAGGTTAAAGCAGGGTACTGAAGGATCAGATAGGTCTAGATGAATGATCTGCATAACTTCAGGGGNAGGTTAAAGCAGGGTACTGAAGGACCTGCTTCAGTCCTTCTGTCATTCATAGGTCTAGATGAATGATCTGAATATCTTCAAGGATGGAGAATGCACAGCCCCTTTAGTCAACCTGCTCTGATACTCGACATCTCTCATTGTTAACAGTCTTTTTCTCCATATCTAGCTTGAATTATTGCTACTCACATCTATTGCCTTTTGGCCTTCCTCTGTGCACTACCCATAGAGTCATGCTTTGAGTTTTTATACAATCATGATAGGGAATTGAAGACAACTCAGTATGTGTTTGGTCTTTGCCTGTTCACCTCTCTCTTGCTCTCTTGTATGTCCTTTTCTGAAAAGCTTGTTGGGACTGAGACACTACCATTGCTAGGAATAGCAATTGCTCGCAATGCTAGCAATGTATTTATTACCAGCTGAGGATCAGTCACTGATGAGACAGACCTTATTTGTGTAGTCATTTGTGTCACATTTAATATTCAAACCATAAATATCTTTTGATTAAGAATCAGTGTTCTGTTTTAAGCAGTTTGAAGGATCTCTCCTTCACTTGTATTTTGCACAGGGAGCAACAGAACGTATGCATTGTGCAGTGAACAAGACAGAAAATAATATAAAAATAAAGGGGTCTTCTCCTTACAGAACTTGATTACTATCTTGCTTGATCTTGGCTGCACAGTTCTTATACAATCCTTGAAAATAATTTCAAAGAAATGTCTTACAAATGATTGTTAGCAATGCACCCTTCATTTTTTTTATAATCTAATTTCTAGTTCACAGAAATGTTGAATGTTACCAGCACCAAGAAAAACCTCCTTAAATCTGTGCTAAACTTTACAACTGCTCTCCATTTGTTGTTCTGTCTTTCTTCTATTACTCATTCTGTCTGTATATACCCGCATAGCCATGACATGCAATTGAATTTAATCAAAGTGCCTGACTGACAATACTCATATAATTGAAAGATTCAATTCAGTCATAATTGTGGGGATGAAGCATGATTTTGTTTTTTGTTCAGTGAGTACAGCACATTTATCATTTACACAGTTAAATAATTTTTTTAAAATTAAAAATTTAATAAATATCCTCATTTACAAATGCTTGCATATATTATGGGAGTCAGTAATTAAATACACTTAGGGGTGACAATTACTATATTTTTAATATTTTTATAAAAATATACTCAGATTTTTTAATAACAAATAATAAATACACTTAGGGGTGACAATTACTATATTTTTAATATTTTTATAAAAAATATACTCAGATTTTTTAATAACAAATATATAAAATTTATCTGTTAAACCCAAGTCAACAGGATGAAGAAAGCTGGCTATCAATATAAGGTTATGACTCAATAACCTTGTAACAGTGAATCATTTTCCATGCAATTTTAAAGGGTACCACGATAAAATTGCAGTGCCAACAAAACAGAAATGCTTCTCTGAGTTCAAAACTGTTTGGAACAAGGAAAGGAAGATTGCTTTGAAGAAAAAAAAAAAAGGAAGAAAAATCTGCACAGAGCCATAAATAACCACAAATTAGATACTTAGATATTGTTTCTCTGGTGTTTACTGCAATGGATTTAGAATTAATAATGAGTCTATTTGTGTCATGATTACCAGGCTTCTTGTCTGGTAGAGAAGTCTGTTTGCTGAAGGAGAATTTTGGATGGTAGGCCTTATTTTGATAACTTTTTAAAAATACCAGAATTAAAAACTGTTTTCTCTTACCAAACACATGAAATATGAGTATTTCCCAGAAGGTAATTACACCCTTAAGAATTCAAAAAACCTAAACCACAAAGATCAAATAAACAAGCTTCTTCTGACACAAGAAGCAAAATAGTACTTAGAGCTACTATTTTTAGAAGAATCTCAGTACCTGCATTTTACATAAGTGAGATTCATGTCTGGTGGTATCTTTGAGAAACACAGCAACAACCAAATAACATGAAGCAGCTTCTATATATGGCCGAGGAAAGAATAAAATCTTTAAAGTATTGAAAGCTGAAAGAGACTTAATTTAGTATGTAGGTAGTGCTCTTGAAAAACCACAAAGCACTCTGAAAGTGCACACTTTATTCTTGAACTGGCTATGCTTGCCAGACTCTTCTTAAATAGGAGTGTATTTAGTGGGCCTTTCCATGACTGCCAAGGAGCAGGCAACTATAAATGACAGAGTCAAAACTATCATGGAAACTTTCGTCTTAGTTACAATGCTGATGTGGTAAATATGTGGACTTTCTGACACCGGGTAGAGGCATCCTCATAAATGAGCAGCATATTTTATGTTCTATCATGCATGTGCAGAATGAAACAGCAGAAGGGTCCAACTCCATAAGCAAACATGAATTCGCAAGTGTTTATACTGCAGGTTTTTTAGAGAGTTAAATGTATTCTCAATGCAGTCTGGATCCTGGTATTTTATCAAATTAGAATGTCCAGTGCAACCTGTGGCAATTCTGTAAGGGATTACAGGATTTAAAAGTAAAGTCATAGAGATCAAGAGTCTCTGGTCTGAGCCACACATTCTACCTCTCAAGTTCCAGAGGTCTTTAGAATGAGCTTATGGATACTTTATGGATTTAAAAATTATGGACAGTGAAAACACTCTGAGGCTTTGGCTCCCTTTTCCTTGTAAAAAATATTTATTTTTTTCTCTGTTTGGTGCTTTTTGTTTTTAATCCAAATATCAGAGAAAGTCAGAGCAATCAGGATTTAATGCCTCTTTTACAACTTAAGTTAAAATAAAGGAGACTCAAACATAAAAGGCTCATTGAGAAGCTAACATTTGCTTTTCTCACTTACACTGGATCGTTTGCTCAGTCTTTACTCAGAGTAATGGAAAATATGACATACTACACTCAGCAGCTACTCAACGTCAGAAATAGCTCTTAATGAGCATAGCTCTTTACATCTGGGAAGGAAAAAAACCCACAACTGTCGTGCATTTTTCAGTGTCAAACTCTAAAATTTCCAAGCCATTTTTGCCTCACTGCAGAAAGAAAAGCTAATTGATGCCTAACCTTGGTTTTTTATTATTCATTCTCAATTTTATATATTTCCCAAATTTTCCTAAATTTTCATCTAAAATAAATGTTAAAAATAATTCTTCATCAGTACCAACGTCTATTCCTTTAAGCCCAAATAGTGAACTCAGATATGAAACTCACAGAGTGAGTACAAACCTCTCTGACATTCATAGCCGGAGGCAGTTGGCCATAGTCACCGATTCCTTCACCATCACAGATCACAAAACAAAACATTTTGAATCCATTGTGTTCTGTGTGTCATTCTATGAACTGGCATAATGATATAATGCTGAGAATGAACTTCCTTTTGTGCTTTCAGTTCGGTGTCTTCTATTATTGTTATGCAAGCAAGAATAGAAATAGTTTTTCTGAGGTGAAATGCATTCTGCTGTTTTACAGGACATATTGTTTCTCTTTCTCTGTCTCATCTTTTGCTTTCTGCACATTCTTAGTTGAGATCATTCAAATCATGATTGTTTATTTCCTCCAGACCTTCGCCCTCCTAATGTGGAAGGTAAACATTTCACTGAATCTAGCCAATTTGGTCCTGATGCTCCCTGCATCTTGTGCTATGGAACACCTCATACATTTTGTGATTCATATCCCTGCAGAACATAATCACAGTTTTTCATTACAAACTTTCATGTATTTCAGAGACATCCAAATCATTCTTGTGCAAGGTGGCTTGACATTGAAATCTCAGTGAAGAGTAGAGGCTAATTTTCTCAATGTCTTCAATACAATCTATTCTGTGACCTGCTCTGAATTTTTCAGAGCTGTGGTAGATAACTTCACATATTGTGCTGCAGCTATGGTATAGCTTATCCCTGAGTTAACATAGATAAGGTAAGACAAAAAAGTTCATTCAAAAAATTGTAGGGTTATTTTCCCTTATTAAGCTACCTATGCAGACTATATACTGGCTTTCAGAGCCAAAAGATCAGGAAGGGAAAAAAGGACAAATCAATTTTAAAGATAAATTTGAGCATTTGATGTTCTTTTTTCTCATTTTCAATGACATATTACAGCAATTTTGTTTCACTGGCAGATCTTCTATTCTGGTAATTCCGCCCCGCAAAATTGTCTGGGAGGTACAATTTCCCTCTACCTTTCCCTTTCTTTGGCCTTATGCATTTTAAGTTGTTGAGTTTCTGTCTGAGCTCTTATATATGCTACACTAATATTATTGGCTGAGGCTGATGTAATTTAAAATTGCATATATCTCATATTGAATTTGAAGCCTTTGCCTTTTAAATTGGAACATGCAGGTTTTCTTCTCTCCTCCTCCCCAGCGCAGAGGTAATTTTCTATCTCATGTTATTATATTCTGCTGCACTCTAATCTAGACTCCTTGAAAATAATATGACCAGAATTGGGGCTTACTTTATGACAAAATGTCATTACATGCCTTTAGAATTTTATTTTGCTCTTAGAACTCTATATGCAAAAATTCTGTTGACTTTTGCAGTGCTCCTCTGGAGCTGTCTGGACAACTTTAAAGGCAAAACCATTATGACGACAAAGCTCTTTAGCAAGTAGTCACATTTTAATTTGTAATTAGTTTTATTTTTGGGAATGTTTATTATTTTATTTTCCACTAGAATGGTTTTTAATCCATTAGCACATTTTATTTTATAGTTTTGCTCTAAAGAGACACTTAAGATAGCTGTCACAGAGATCACTCTCTCTAGGTTCTTCTTCAGGCATGCTGTTGATTCCAGAATCTTCTTTAGACAAAGCCAGGATTATTACCTTTCTTGAGTACTAGAAGTATAAAGTTGAAGAATAAATATCAGCTGTCTCCCATAGGGCCCATTTCAGTGACACCGAATGAAAACTCTTTAATACTGTACAAGGTTTGCTCTGAAGGTCTTGAGCACGTTGCAGTGCAAATGCAGGTTATATCAACAGTGTTGTGAGTCGAATTGAAGTTATAATTTATCACTCCTGTTCCATGGTCTGAGTAATGACTGGGGTATGTGGCAATTGCTCATATAGCCATGGAAGTGAGTTTGTTACTGTCATAAGTATTTGTAGCCTATAGATGCAGACTGCAGACTACAGACTACCATAGTAATAGACTGCAGTTATCAGACTATAATCTGTGTTGTTCTGCAGGGTGAATGCTTTTAATGAAGTATGAAAACTTGAGAGGAATTAACAAAAATATTTATAAAACAGAAGATAACTTCTCATAAAAGCCATACATTGTCCAGCTGACAGTTCACTCCAATGACACATAATGACTGCCATTTCAAGAATTGATTAATCAATGCAAAGAGAATTGGGCTGCTGTCAAGTAAGGTAAAAAAAATCCCCACTTACCATCAGAGCTTCAGGAAAAAATACCCTGAATATCTGTCCTTAAGCTTCTCAGTAGCATTTTAGTGTATCACAGAAATTAAACACAGCAATAACATCACATTAGTCCACAAGCTTTCCCTTGTTTTGCACTGGGCAGGACCAGTGTCCCTAGCTTCTTTTTCCTTTCCCTTTTCTATACTGATTTCAAAGAAGATAGTCAAAAGCATCATGATTTTTAAAGAGTAACAGTATGCTTCTTTAAAAAAATGCATGCATGCTTGTATCTGTAGCACTACTACAGCTACAGATTTATCCTGTGTTAAGGCAGGCATGATGTTTGTCAGATACAAGAGCTATTACCATCTGGAGGATTTGCATGACACTATTTAAACATTTGCAAACAATTAAGAAATCTCTTTCAACATAAAAATAAGACTAAATTGTCAGAATTAAGGTTCAAGATGTATTAGTACTCCACATCCCAAGTTCACTGTTAGTGTAAGCAATCTCAGTGCTGCCTTAATCTAGTGCTTTTATTATGAACCTTGGAGATGCATTGAAACCCATCAAATTGTATTTACTAACGTCACTTTTTCATTTTCATACTAATTTCCCAGGTGAAAAGGTGGAATTCCATTATAGAAAATAAAGAAAAGTCTATGCCCTTTTAAGTGCTCTATATCTGCAAGCAAAGTAATCAGGCAGACTCAATATGAAAACACCCCCACATTTTAATGTATTTTTCATCTTCACACAAGTTATCCAAGAGCTGGAAAGAGAAACAAAGACAGAAAAGAAAGAAGAGAAAGGAAAATCCCTGGGTATTATTATTTCCTGATCAAATTATTTGTTTAACATTTTTCTAAGTTGTTAGTATGAAAATCTGCATTTTGTGCCCTGCATAATGCAAAAGCCTTTTCCTTAATCGTATTTGTTATTTTATTAATCTTCCTGTGTGTGTCCTTTAAGAAATAAAACGATAACTTGATTCTCAAAGTAATAAAGCCCAAGTGATTATTGTGCTGTGTTTATAGTAGCCTAAACGATTCTAAATTACTTCAATAAAATTTTCAAATTGCTGTAACGGAGAAGAAAATTGGAGAAGCTTTGCAGGTCAAATGCAAACTTTATTAATGTGCAAAGCTAGCAAAACGGCCAATAAAATATATATTTAAAATACTTAAATACATTTTAAAGCATCAAATACAGAACACGTACTGAGAATTTATACAGTCAGTAGGAATATATCACATATATGAACGAGCAATTCACCTAGTGGTGTTAATACTGATAGTTTGTTATTCCCCACTGAAATTGCTGTGAATAACAACAACAATAACAGCAAGGACAGAATAATTAATGGTCACAATTTTAGCAAACATTACTTTAAAACAATTTTGTTTTTGGAAATTGCTTCTATCATTTTATTACTAAAAGAATAAAAAAACCCATATCCTAAATATATGATTAAAAAAATTCTCCCTAAGGAAACTGCATCAAAACCAATTGATTTATCCAGATGACTAATTTTGTCAGGATTTTTAACTGTTTTACTGTAGCCACTAGTGACTTTTATTGCACTTGTAGTGCAGGACTGAGGAAATAATAGGACCATTAGGGATCGGAAGGGACCTTGAAAGATCATCTAGTCCAATTCCCCTGCCACAGCAGGATTACCTAGACCAAGTCGCACAGGAACACATCCAGGCGGGTCTTAAATGTCTCCAGAGAAAGAAACTCCAAAACCCCCCTGGGCAGCCTGTTCCTGAAGTGTTCTTGCTCATACACACAAGTTTCTCTCTGTGTTAGCTGGCCCTAGTCATTCAATATACCCATTTATATCTAAAAATACCATGTATATCCCCAAATACTACCTATAAAAAGCTATACATATGATTTACTCATTATGATCTTAATTCTTTACGATATGGTCTGAAGTGGTAATTTATGAAGCCTCCACTGTTCAGGGAATACTACTTAACTTGCTATATATTGTTTCAGTGTTTGGGGTTGAAATGTTCTGTGTGCATTTAAATGTCAGCACATTTTGGTAAATGGAATAAAAAATATATAAATGTGTACATGTGTGTGTGATAAAATACTGTAAATCAGTGCTATATGGGAATGTATAAATGAACGGAGCAGCTAGCCATTGATCTTTCTATTCCTATTTTGATTCTCTTACTGATAAAATTAATAGAAATTAAGTTAAATCTGGTAAATACTTCATTAAAATACTATCCAAATATTGTTCTGTATTTCAAATGCACCAATACCACAAGCCTGCATGACCTGCAGCTTCACATTTTGTATCAGTGGTTCATGCAAATTTGTTATGCTTTTCTTCATGATTTGGTCACAATAAGAAAAACATCGCAGCACGTGGGAATAAACAGATGGGCTCAGCTGGCTTTGGAAAATCTGCTTTTTACTTGCAAAATCTTCCTGAAACTTGTAGACACTTTCAAAACGGACATTAGGTGTTGTCACAGCTTACTTAATTGGTTGCTGAACTCCTAAAACAGAACCACATTGTCCTATTTTATCCTTCTTTACTGATTGGCATGATTACATTTTTATTTTTTTTAAAGCTCTTGTGATTTTCATGCAGTATCTAACCTCTGAATAGAAGTTGATAATTTTAATCCCTTTTATATTATCTCTGCGTTGCAAATACAAGAATCTTTGGGTTTATCACAGACACTACTCTAGTAGCACACACTGTATTAAAACAGGTAAAATATCCATCTTTGATAAGAAGTAAATGTCTTCCTGAATGTCTATCAATAATTATTAACACCTTTTTCTTCTGTTTTGAGTCCAGGAACGTTATCCTGACTAATAAATTGAAAGCAGAGCAACCTGTAGGTTTTATTTCTCTAGAAAGAGAATACTATCACCATCTTAGTTCAATAATTTTTATGTGATAGAATATAATTTGATGGTTCTACTTCTAGGTTACAATCAGGTGCACACGGATTGGATCCAGAAAATACATTCTTTTACAGACAAAATCCCTTGTAAGAGGGGAATAAATTTGGAAAATCATAAAAATTAAAATTAAAGTACTTTTAGCTATGGGTTACTGATGTTGGTATTAAGTATAATTTATAAATATAAAGTATACCTAAAGTACACTGTCTTGGGAGTAGTCTTGGCTTGTTGGTTTTCCCTTGACTGTCCCAGCTGCACCTTTAAAAGCAAAGAGGATTTTATGATCATGGGAACCTTTTTGACACTGAGGATTTCTTGAAAGAGATGGGGTCCATCTAATTGAGCAAAGCAATACAAGCCAGCCAACCCATTCAGAAAGGATAAACAAGGAATGACAACGGAGGAAAATGTGCTGAGACACTGGAACAGGTTGCCCAGGGAGGTTGTGGCTGCCCCCTCCCTGGAAGTGTTCAAGGCCAGATTGGCTGGGGCCTTGAGCAACCTGGTCTAGTGGAGGGTGTCCCTGCTCATGGCAAGGGGGTGGAACTAGATAATCTTTAAGGTCCCTTCCAACCTGACCCATTCTATGAATCTATGAACTTAAATAAAAGCCTTTTTTAAATAAAAAATACAGAAAGAGTCTTCTTTTTAGGGTGAAAAAAGGGTTTCATCAATTTCTGCTATTTTAAACATGTTTCTTAGAACGAATCTTTACAAGGCCTGAGAAGATTTTGGAGCTTTTCAGATATCTGAACTAGCTTTGAGCTCACCATCTTAAAATCACTTGAGCAGAACTTTAGCCTGCGTAGTCTTTTGTTCCTGTAAGTTTTATTTCATCTTTTTCTTTGGAAAGCACTGTCTCTGGTACGAACAGAAATTTCATCAGAGTGCAATTTGAGATGGTTTTTATGCTCCTTTAACTGGGGTTAGCTTCATGAACCAAAATAACCAATAGAAGACTGAAAAAAAAGTTGGGATAACACATTTGGGAGATTGGTGGCTTTTTGCCCAGCCTCGTGGTTTATGACTTGTTCTTTTTCATTACATATGCTGTAGTTATGAGTCAGTCACTGAGTTGAATTCACAGTAGAGAGGATAATGGGAATCAATACCATGGAAGAGAATAAACAATGAAAGCTCTCTATTAATAAAAGCTTTCTTCTCCACAGATGAAAATTGAGCCCTTTGGTCAGATCTGAAGAGTCTACACTTCTTGCCCAATTTTAAACTTAGCACAGCAAAGAAAAAAACACAAAACCAAAACCAAGGAAAAACAAGTAATAGTTCTAAAGTGAGAATATCTAACAAATTCTGAGAATAAAGCTTTAAAGCTTAACTTCCAAGCCAACTGCTCTGTACAAGAATCTTAGACTCTCTGTGACACACATCAGAGTTGGCAATTCTTGTGAAAGGAATTGAATAGACTTCAAGCCTTTGAGACAAAATCGTCGATTAGTTTACATTTCAGAGACCGGTCTCAGTGCAGCCATGAATACATGCCTGCCTCACACCTTCTTTGGCTCCTCAGCAAACAGTTTGCAAACTACCTGCAAGCCAGAAAACAAAGGGTGAAATTCAGTTTGATGAAATGTGGCATTCATTTACCTAAATGTGATCAGTGCAATTTCACAGAATTACAGTTGTCAGAGTTAAGAGTTAGTCTAACACCCCTGCTAAAGCAGGATTACCTAAACCACATTACACAGGAATGCATCCAGGCAGATTTTTAGTATCTCCAGAGAAGGAGACTCTGCAACCTCTCTAGGCAGCCTGTTCCAGTGCTTTGCCACTCACAGATTAGTTTTTCCTTATTTCTAAATGAAGCTTCCTGTGTTACAGCTTATGTCTATTGCCCCTTGCTCTCCATGTCCCCAAATATCTTTGTTGAACTGTCTCCAGTAGTTCCCTGTCTCTCTTGGACTGGTCATAGTATTCCAGTTATGGCATAATTAGGGGAGAGCAAAGTGGGAGGATGGCCTCTCTAGACACACTGGCAACACTCTTCTTAGTGCACCCCAGAATACCATCGGTCTTCTTGGCAAGAGATGCACAGTTGAGTGATATTCAACTTATTCTCCACCAGGACACCACGGTCCTTCCCTTCAAGGCTACTCTCCAAGAGGTCTACCTCTAACCTATAGTGATGCATGAGATTGTTACTTCTCAGTTTCAAGACCCTACATCTGCTCTTGTTGAACCTCATTATGTTCCTGTATAACCCTTCATCAGGCTAGCAGATATAACAAGGGTTGCATGGAAGATTCATGTCATTTGTTAGACAAGTACTCCCCCATAGTATCTAAAATTATAGTAAGCGCTTGTTTTTACACTGCTGAAGTTAGCAAAAGTTTGTTTTCAGAAAGTTTTGCTTCTGGTAGCTAAAGGTGAAAGCTCTCATAGCACTTAGTAAAGAGTTAGCCAGTACCCTAGCTTAGAGTGATTAAACCAATGTGCATGGCAGATTGGAGTCTTTACCTATGCTTGGACATTTGAGACACAGTAGTATACCTTGCACAGTTTCCAGAGGCTGTTCCAGAAAAACATAGCACCTGTGCATATCTGTCAGCAGAAATGGATGTCTTATATACCCAAGATCATAAAACTAATACTAGATATTCCTATTTTAGCCATAAATGACTATTACTTATAAACTGTAATGCTATCTATGTTCCTGTGACTTTCAGGAGCCAAGACTAAGACAATACCCAGTACCTTAGAGTAGGCATTTAAAATTGTAGCTGATGCCTGCTTATAGATATCTGAATGCCACCCTTTGCTTATATGCAAATAGATTTGGGTGCCATGATCACTAATGGACAATTTTGCCCTGAAAAATATGAAGATACGCTGTAGTTTTATTTGATTACTGGAAGTATGGGTCTACTCCTTAACTTTTCCAATCATTATTTTGGTAAATGTCTTCCTTTATAAAATAAAAACCTACTTTCTCTGATGTCATAATATGTGGCCTTAATATTGATCTTGTATTTCTATCTCTCATGTTTTTTATTCTTTCTATCGATACAGCACTTACGAAAACTGCTAAAACTTTCATGCAAAACAACTGAGTCAACACTTAGACAACTTAGTATCTGCACAGATGGTTATGGATATGGGGTAATTTACAGGATACCTTACCAATAATATAGAGCACCTGAATGGTGACCAGAATCACCATAAAGGGTATTCCATGTCCTATTATCAACACAATGTTTGAAGAAAAACTGCATATTATTGAGCAGTCTTATTTCAGATGAAACATCTGATGTCTTTATCCCTCTGTTAGTTTTATATGCCTTACTCAAAACACTGCAACCAGAGCTGCACCACTAAAAAGGACTTCATAATTAAGACTACCCTGTATGGCTGGAAATAGCAGTGCTGTGTCTACCGAAGTTCATGCACGAGCAGAAGACACTACTGAAAACACATTGAGTGCAACAACTGAGTTCAGGTTGCAACCTCTCTGCTTTGTCACACTACAGGATGAGATTCAAGCTTACTCTCAGACTTTAGGTAACCACAGTATGGTTAATCACATTTCAGCTAGGTGTTCAGTGTTATATGTGTCTAATGAAAATAAGCAGGGTAATTCTGTGTTTACCTGTGAAAATTAAATGCATTTTGAAAAGCTGGAGGATATCTCTGCTGGCCTCCAGCTGACCCTCTGGAAGGCTGTGAATGCCTCCAGAGAGCTTAGAAACCCTCAGGTTTCAGCATGGTGTTTTGCCAGTTACATAGCCTAGCAAAAGGGATGCAGCCATTAGCAGAAAACAGATGTAGACTTTATTACATACCCCTGTGGAGGGCAAAAATCAAATGGCATGGCTGGCACCAGAGGAAGCAAATGAAACAATAGACCCACTCACTGCAGGTGTAACAGAAAGCAAATCAAGCCAAAAATTCAACAATAGAGAAATCAGCTACAGCCTGCGTCCCACCAGAGCCATGCAAAGACCACCACAGAAAATACCTGAGAAATGAATAATCCAGTTCCTTACCCTGCTCCAATTCATTCTGTCCCTCTGTTGCTGGAAGCCCTGATTGCCAGAGAGATAGTAGAGGATCCTTCTGTTAATGAGAAAATTCTACACAGTGCACAGAATCATAGAATCA
>VZRI01008112.1:1323-21130 GCA_013397515.1 Upupa epops | reverse complement strand
TGGTTCTGCCTTGTTTACTGATGAGATAGTAAAGGCAAAATTTTCTGCATCATCAGGATGCAAAGGGAACTGTAAAAAAACAATAGCAATCTTTTAGATCAATTATTACCAGATCCTAGTGTTCTGGTATCGTTACTGGAGAGGGTAACCCAGGCTGTAGGGCTCCTATATCAATTATAATTTTCAACATAAAGTGTTCACCTAGGAGGTGTTTTATCATCACTGTCTCTTCCAGATTGCTTTTCTGGCTATCAGGAGCAAGCAATATTTGTGGCTGCCCTGTAGAGCCAAATCCACTATTTCCGCACTGCACTGAAGTAGTCCAAGGTATCTAACAGTGAAAGGGTACCACTTGAACAATTTTGCTCCCTGCTGGAACAGAAACTGGAGGTGTAAGAGTAAGCAGCATGATTTTTATGGTGCCAGTGTAATCTGCATCAGTCACACCTGGTAAAACAAAAATTCCCTGTTGGGTAGTAGATGATCTTCCCAAGAGCAAAGTACTCAAACTGTGACCTAAAGGTCCCTTGAGATTTGAATCCACTAGCTGTACACCTTGTGTTGTTAGTGTAATGTATACTGCTGTGGTCACGTCCACTCCTGCGCTTCCTGAAGTGGCGGCGCAGCAGCTGTACAGGCACCCTGGACTTGTGTTGTCGTGCACAGGGCAGATGTATTTTGCCTCAAGTTTCCCTTACTCATACAGTTGGTGATACTGTGAGTAGCTTTCTTACAAAAATGACACCACTTCCCTATCAATTTTTGAAATCCATATTTATTGACAGTTGGAGCTGTGCATTGAGCTTTAAAATGTCCTGATTTTCCACAATTGAAACATTTCTTTTCTCATTTCTCCCCCTTTTGACCCTTAGTGCCAATTAGAGTTTTACTGCCATACAAATGGCAGCAGCAACATGCGCTGCCTTTTCAGTTTCCAACTTCTATTCCACTGCTTCTGGTGTTTGAGCAGTGGGTGCGCCCTGTGGCAAAGCTCAAAGTACTCTGTTTTCTCATTGGCATTTTCATACACAAACATATCAATAAGTCTGGGTTTCATTTCATCTGATAGATCAGGATGGTTCTTATTAGCTATAAGTAATCAATCTACAAATTTTTCATGTGGCTCTGTACCTCCCTGTAGTCTGATGTTACTAAACGATGATGATTCCTGACCAGAAACCTGGATCGCTAGAGAGACTTAAAAGGCTAGTTCCTGGGAAAGCTGTAATACCTGGGTGGCAAATTGTGCTTGGAAGTCGACACGTACAAAGGGACCATCTCCCTTTAACATCTGTGCTTGCATTCCATTTAAAGGATCAGTATTTTGTCTGGGTACAGCAGTAGCTTCATGGCACAATGAACACCACTTATGAAAAAACTGCAACACTGCTGAAGGTGATAACAGAGTGTTATCTATCATCTTAGTATCATACGGTGTTAACAAATTAGCAGTAAACAAATGCTGTAAAATAGACATAGTAAATTGTGACTTCAAACCATACTGAGCAATTGCGGCTTTAGCTTCTTTTAAAATTTTCCAATCTAAAGCAATGCATTGATTATTACTACTCCCTTGCCCAACCACCATGGGGAATGCAGATGGTATAAACTTGCCCTCCATCACAGCATTCCGAATGATTCCCTTCCATTGGGTCATTGGATTGCCAGCAGCCCCTCCACTTGACCAGCGGCATGGTGGGGGGAGCTGTCAGAACAAGTGAGTTAATAGTAGATGGATAAGCAGCAGCAGGCACTGGGGCTATGGGACATGGACCTGGAAATAAAAATAGATTTGTTTTCAAATATCATGGTGATCCTGAGTACTTAATCATTATCCTGAGTCTCTAAGTCTTTCAGTTTTAGGAGTAGCTCACGCAGTTGAGTGTAGCCAGCTCCAGTGTCCTTTTCTTGTCCATTTGTTGCCTATTCTGCAGATTAAATCATCTCTGTGGAGTCAAAAGCTAGCAGTGGTGGACAGATTTGGACTCCAGATCTCAGAGGTCGCTCCTCTTCATCAGCAGAAACTATTTCCTCAGAGTCTGTCTCTGAAATGTGTTGAATTCAAAGAAGCAGAAAGCTGCAGAGCTGCTGGGGCCCTTGCGGGTCTCGGCGCTGAAATCTGAGATGCTGCAAACAGCAACTCAGTAGCATATCTGATTTACTCAAGCTTGGTGTCAAAGCAGCAAAAGCAGAAGGAGCTGCTGCTCTCTCACTCTTCATTTCTATTAGACTGCCTTTAATTAAATACCACACGTTAGGTAACTTGTAAGCTCCTTTCAAGCCTTTGCTTACTTTTTCCCAGAGGTGGGTGCCAGTCTTGTCCCAGGTAATGATTTCAAAGGCTTCTCCCACCCATGGGATCAGCTCTTTGTCCTTTGCCCATAATAGCCTTCAAATAGCTATTATCATAATCAAGTACTCTCTTAGAGAGCATATGTTGGAGGAGCTTAACAACTGCTGCCTCTTCCTTGGACAGTGTAGACCCCATCTCCTCCCTGACCACTCATCACAGGAGTTGTTTTCCACACTCCACTTGTTTCTTGAGAGCACTCAATCTTTTTCCTGCCACTGGGGCAGCAGCAACTTCAGTCAGCTTTCCCTCCCTCCCTCCTTCCAGCCACCTTTTCGCTCTTTGGTAGAGCGTCCCAGGCAAGATGGTCCTTGATCAGGTGCTAGTTGCAGGAGATAAAAGGAACAGCACTCTGATTAATGTAATCAAAAGCTGAACAATTTATTGAAGACAGCAGAAAATTTTATACTTTTTGCATATTTCTATTAATAATTCTTAGTATGATTGGTACGTGTATATGCCTTACAGGTAGTCAGTTTACTTAACGATTGATTAACGTATGTTGTCCAAGCAACACTCACACACTATTGGAACTTTCCTGAGCTTCACTCTTCCCATCTGTGAGTTGTCTTTCTGTCTTCTTTCTCATACCGTAGTGTCCTTCCATGTAACTTCCTTGTAACTTTCCAAGTCCTTGAGCCTGTGCAAGACTGCAGGTGTAAGGCTGCAGGGCTAACTACAGTCTTTGTGTAGTTTGAATCACTCAGATGTCCGTTTTCCAGTAAATAATCACCCACAGGTGCCCACAAAAGCCGCTCTGTCATTCCTCACTTTTTGCATGGAGAGGGGAGAGAAAAACATAACAAGAGGCTAGTGGGGAAAGAAAACAACAGCTTAATAAAGCAAAAGCAAAAGGCGTGTGTGGAAGCAATGGCCAATAATAAAGGTTATTCTCTGCTTTCCCATCAACAGGTGATGTTAGCCACTACTCTAGGAAGCAGTAGTGAAAACACTAGTGTGGTGGCAGCACTACACCAGCTACCACCACAAATAATAGCATTGTGAGATATGTCATGGGGAAGATCAACTCCATCCCAACTAAACTATTGATAACTAATTACTTGGTTCAAGCAACAAACAAAATTAATCAATAAAACCACAAAATGAATATTTACTTTGAGAAAAATTAAAAAGTACAAAAATTTTACATTCAATACATGCTTATGTTCTTAACCATTACAGACTTATAGTAATTTCATAACAAGGCACTGTCAAAATTGAAAATTGTTTAGCTGTCAGTTCTCAATGAGCTAAATGGGAATTCAGATGCCTCCTCCTGAATTAATACTTTTTGGCTAGTCAAAAAACATCCATGTACACACCAGCCAAGATAATAAAAATTGTGTGAATATAAAGTAATGAAGGTTTTATTTCTTCATGATGTTTAAAAGTAAAAGGAGTTGCTCTAGTTCCTTAATTTGCTAGTATTTTACCAAAATGCCTCTGTTTGGTAACATTATAGTTAGCACATTAAATCTGGCAGATGAAAAATACCTTGATTCATTACAGTTATTTGACTCACCAGTCAAAACTGTCAAAATTCATCTTCCTTCACAGTGAAAAGCAATGTTAGAATTCTAAGTTCTTGGTATTAAAGTGCTAGTGTATAAATTGCCTTAGTGTTGTATGTTACCAGTTGAGATAATGCATCTTGTAATGTCCAGATACATTAAATTATCCACATGGACTTTTATAGGGCTGAATAAGTTTTTGGATCCTTTCTGTCCATAGAAGATGCTAACTGACAATTTCAGACAACTGAGTATCTCAGTACTATCTTACAGAAATTGGGGGATTTTGTGCTACTTCCTTGTTTTGCTACAAATAGTGTTCCTGTCCATGCAAGCAGTGTGCAATGAGTTGGCATGGTTTGAAACCACAGGTTTTTAGTAGCATGCTTTTTGCATAAAAACAGCTCCCTCTTGCAGCCCTGCCTGCAACACTGCAGTACCCGTCTCCAGCTGTGAGCGTGGAGCTGCAGCTGTGCGCAGGGAGAGCCCAATCATATGACCTGGGCCTCTCCTTTTTAGCCAGGAGAAAACTTCAAGGAGGTCTTCTCTGACATAGCAGCAACAACAGTGGGTAGTGGACCAGAGACGCCACACCTGCTCACACGCGCTGCTGGGCACAGGCTTAGCTGGCTGGTGGCCTCTCACTGCCACCAGCATGTGCTGCCAGAGCAGCAGCAGGTGGCAAGCAAGCAGGTGGCAGCAGCAAGCTGATTGGTGCCTGGAGACATCAGAACTGGTGAGCTATGCCTCCTGGCTTCCCAATAAGCATGGGGAAGAGAGGCCCTCAAGCCATGGGGAAGAGGCTGTTGTTGCTGCTGCTGCTGCTGCTGCTGCTGCTTGCAGCCCTGGCTGCTGGCACCATCTTGGCCACAAAGCTGTCAGAGAAGTTATGTCACAGCTGTGTCTGAGAAAGTGAGAAATGAGAAATGCTTGAGTAAACGGCCCAAAGACGACCAAGGGGCATTTGATGTTTTCTTTAGTTGATTGGCTGGGCTGTGTTGCTTAGCTGGGAGCAAAGGGATTTGTAATTTTACTGTGTATGCCGAAGAGGCCAAAGGGACTTGTGATTCTTAAACCTTTGGCAAATTGCCAAGAGAGTGAGGGTGAAGTGTAGGCTGTTGCACCCAAGTGCCCACTACCATCTGTAGATATGCTCACCCCTTCTAGCCCATCTGCAGGCCATGCTTCATGGTGCCCTGAGGACCTCGCCAAAAGTGGGAGAGAGAGAGAGCAAATTATTTGGAGTCCAGGAGTGCAGGGTGGTCTCAGTCACCCATTTGCCTGCAGTGTATGCCACTCCCCCAAAGGGCTCCTGTCTGAAGCCAAAGACAGCTATGTAGTTCTGTCCCATCTTCTCAGAATGTGGGTAATGGCACAGTGACACGGTTTTGTTTGTTCACTTGTTTGGGGTTTTTCCTTTCTTTCTGTTGGGGGTGGATCCAATAAAATCTTTCTTTTTGCCCAAAGTTGCTTCATTGCCTGGTGAATTCTACTGAAGAGCCAGTTGGTGTGCTTAAGAATACAAGCACTGACCAAAAGGACCAACAGAGGCCTCTCAACTCATGACATGAGTGTTGAAGGAAGCAACTTAAAAGGGAACACGTAGGTACAGCTTCATCAGCTTCAGGTCTACACCTAGCAAAATTCAGGGACTGAATTCATGCACTAATACACTGATATGTTCTCAACAGTGCAAACAGTGCTTCTAAAAGACAGGTGGTAACAATCCTGGCCTCAGAGTTTCCTGCTCATAAGGCACAGAACTTACTTTCATTTCTCCAAAACCTCCATGACAAAAAATTGGTGATCTCCAAATTATTAAATGTTCAGCATTTCAGCCTTCTTCACTGTTCTGAGCAGGTTCTACTTCCAAGGGAACTTTTAGCAGCATCCTGTACTTTTATTTTAATCTGCCCTTCAGACCTAAGCTTCACATTAATAGTGCCGTAAGAGTATAAATGCCCGACCTTATTCATGCTTTCTTCTCAGTGATTATCATTCACTGTATACTGAGTGTGCTTTGCTATTTTTTTAAGCTTAGTGGCCCAGGTACACATATCTCCCTTTATGAAATATGACGTACAATATTGTCAACTACTTCAGTTATCTCCAAAGTTAGTTATAAATATGCAATGTAGAATACAACCCGATGTTTATAGTATTTGAGAATGGCTCCACTGGCTAACAGTACACACAGACCCAGCACCCCAAACAGTCTTGCCTTCCCCTTCAGTAAGACTGCTTTCTGTTGTTACTGAAGTTAAATGCAATATCATGCAATTCAAGTATATTTGAGATTTGTTCCCTGATCTCCATATTTCCTTGACCTAAAGTTTGTTTGCTTGATATTTTATTTGTATTTAAGGCTTTGCTTTTTAAAAGAGGAGGTGAGAAGCTATATTTACTCATGCACATTAGCCATAGCACTTAACAAAAATTAATAAATTAAGTTTTCCAAAGGTTTTTTAACTCTACCAGAGATGCAGGATTTTGTCTTTTTCCTCCAAGTAAGATACTCTCTTTCTCATGTAGATGTGCTACCTATATTGTTATTCAGGACTGTGAAAGAGCAGCCTTTCGTCAGTTTCTACTTCTGAGTGGGTGGTATTATGTATAAAGTTCTGTATTATGTAAAAAATTCTGTGTAGAATTATGCATAAAGAATAGTAAACTTCTTCACATGTAGATTGATGTATATTACCAGTTTTTAAGTCTTTTCCACCTACACAAGAAAAATACAAAGATGCTTCCATTTCCCAGATTTGCCCTGAAAATGCAACATCTTCCATATTTAACACCATTTCACATCAAGAATATTTATCTGAAAGTCATACTAAAAACCTGTTAAAGAGATACTTAGTTTGAAAGAAAAATAAACCTTATTAAAAAGATAAAACTAGATATAGCTTCATGTGGTGGGAACGCTATAGTATACAACAGAAATAAAAACTCATTTTGTTTCACAGGTATTTTTAAAAATCTTCAACTGCTCATTCTACAACATCTACATTGTAAATTAGCATATAATTATTCAGTCGGAGTAGCTTGTGCTTGAGCCGTGACTGCCAAAGAGCAGCATGTCTGGTACAGAAAGTGTGACAGAGAAGAAAATGAAGAGGACTACAAAACTTGTGTTTCAATGGTATTTATTAAGCCACAATGGTGTGCAGTATTTGGGCTCTTTAAACCAAAAAAACAATAGCCTATTACATGCAAAAGAGTTGCAAAAACAAATGAGCAAAACAATGCATACACGTGCTACACCTCCTGTGACTGGAATCACTTCCCATATGAATAGCTTTTGTATGTGTTGATGAGATTAATGTCTGAGGCATAGCAAGAATATGCATTCAAAATTCACATGAATTTGAATATGATAGGCTTAGGGATTTTTTACTTATTTTTATCAAGCATTTTTGGATTACACAAATGATTACTGCAAATCTGTTTCCACTGACATGCTCAGATACTCACCAAAGGGGTATGCAAAGCTTATGCTTGGTCACATGAAGTACTCTCCCCTCTAATCACATAAATGATGCCATGTAGCTACACTAAACTGAGACAAACTTACTGACAACTTCACACATAACAGGGTAAGGGGCTTTTTGTGATGCTACTGCATTTCAGCAATGATTGTCTCAAAAAGATTGAAATGTTACAAATAATATCTTTTTCTATTTTTTGACACAACTATACTAAATGATGGAATAATTTCTTGTTTTAACAACTTGCTTACATACGTAATTGAGGTATTTAGATTTTTCTTTGTGTACTAGATGAACTTGATGGTACCAAGCCATAAAGGAATTTGTAATTACAGTAGCCCAGTGTTTCAGTGTACAGAATGTAAACAATTTAAATACCCTTATGTTTCTGTTGACAATTAGAATGCACTTACAGTCCGTTTTTTAAAGGATATATGAGAAGTAATACAAAAGGAAAAATGTAGAACAGCACTAAAAGACATTTCCAAAAGAGTCTGGAGTTTGCAGAATGTCTCTTAGTAGCTTGGTGTAACACAGAGTGCTGGAGAAGAAATTAATCAGCCAAATGGCTGGCTTGTTACAGATATATAGGCTGCTTCAGAATAATATGTGGTTTGTTCACTTTCTGTTTGCCATGCAATACCTAACAGCTCTAAGTCTTCCTAATTAAAGAGATGATCATTTAACTGTGAAATCTATATTCTATCATTTTCTGTATTCATTGCCCAAACTGTCTTTTTAAAACGTGACTCTTAAGTTTCACTCTAAGGTTGATTATTCGTTTCATCAAAAGAACTCTTGCAAAGCTTCTCTCCAAGGAGTAAACTAGTTAGATAAAATTAAATTGCCTGTTTGGAGGAGGATAAATAGGCTTTCTATCATAAAATAGACTGACATGAAACAATAGCACAAATATTAAAGTAAATGTAAACCATATTAAAATTATTTAGATTCTGATTTGTCTCTTTTCCTTGTATGTTTTCAGGACATAGACATTCCAAATATTTATCATTAAGCTTCTGATTTCAAGTTCTTCTGAGAGCTCTATACTGACAGCATGGTATAATTATTGATGCTAAATTTGTCCATTCAGGACACTAACTCAGATTCAGAAAAATGCAGGAGAATCAAAATGCCACAAGGCACAAAAAATTCACAGAATTTCTAGGAGAAAGCTTCCTGCAAGTCCAGGTAATTCTAAAGAAAAAAAACAGCTGACATCCACCTGTCCTGTAATTCCAGGGTTTTTTTACAAGCACTATAAGTTACCACTGTGATGGGATACTCCTCTGCTGGATGAAAGCTGGAGATGGGCATGTTCTTCAGTTCGTCTTTCCTTATACAGGTAGTCAGTACCTTACACTTTTCATTAGGAACGTAATTAGAAATGACTGTCCCATGCCATTGTAGAGGTGCAAAAGATGTTCTGCCACCAATGAACATTTCTCTCACTTAATAGGGACAGGTAGGTAAGCAGTGTTTACCAGTCAATCAGCCAGACAGGTTATAAATGTCTCATTGCTTTTCCTTCCCATTTGTATCACTTATTTGCTAAAATGTTATAAGTAGTAAGATAATGGAAAAATAAAATCATAGAATCATCATGGCTGGAAAGGGTGGCCACCAGGATCATCCAGTCCAACCTTTATCCAGGCATCACCCTAACCCCTAGAACATGGCCTCAAGTGCTATAACTACACATTTTTTAAACATCTCCAGGGATGATGATCCTACCTCTTTTCTGGGCAGCCTGTTCCAGTGCCCAATGGCTCTCTCAGTAAAGAATTTCATCCTAAGATCCAATTTAAACTTCTCCTGACACAACTTGAATCCTTGCAAGTACCCTCCACTGGGTATCTTGAATTAAAATCTTTGATATTTTTAGTTTTGAGTATGTGGTGAGGTTATTAGAAATAGACTAGAACTCCATAACCAAAACGTTGGCAGCTGAGTAAGGAAAGCTTTCTGTTACCTGCAAGGCAGGAAGGAAAAATGTTCTCACTTGCTAACATCTGTGCATTAACCTTTCTCATCCATGTATACAGCTAACATGTTATAACGAGAGTAGGTATATGTACTAACAAGGCCTGCAGTCAAGGCATATGGCACCTTTTTATCTGTGCGAGACAAAGAATGAAAAAAAAAATGCTATTCCTACTGGGTTGTGTGTTTGTATGATTGAACTGAAGAAACAAAGACAGCTAACCTTGTTTTCTTTGTTTAGAAAGGTATGGTGCTTTGTTACTTATTTTAATTTTGGGGAATGAGAGAGTTTCTGTTCATGGGCTCATATTAAATCTCTACTGTGACAGTCCTTGGCTGCTTCCTTTTATGAGAAAATATTTGGGAACAGTCTCCTCCTTGTGAAAATACAAAAATATTTGAAGTTTTGGGGTGAAAATCTTCATCTTTTGCCCCACCTGATCTAGCCTTTAGTTTCACAGGTTATTTTGCTTCTTTTAAAAGCCACTGGGCCTGTTTTGTTCTGTGCATCATTCCCCTTCTGCATAGCACCTTTAAAACTGTTCACACTTCTAGGTTCTTAGCCTTCTGACTAGTTTTCCTCTTATTTTATTTCACCCTATATTAGCAAATCTTAATGATCCATTATGTCTGAGAGGGTAACAATGGAGGCTTCCGAGCTTATAGCTATTAGCCTATGTATTTGCATATTCGTCTGTTCTGGCCACATCACTGAAGTAGTGTTCTAACTTCAACAGAAGTCTTTATCACAAAAAGGCCAAACTCATTAATTTTGTTTTCATTTTCCTGCTCTTACTTTTTTCTTTTTTTTTAATCAAAAATCTACTTGATGTCCCTCAATTTATTCGTAGAGAAAGTTTGGCTTCTTGCTTTTATGATGCTGTATTTCTGCCAGAGTTTATCTTTTGCTGATGAGCATCCCCTACTGTCACTCTTTGAATGAACCACTCAGATAGGTTTCTGCTTATGCAATAATGGTAACTAATACAATTTCAATAATGTACATATGTACCATAGCAAGAACAACAATGTAATATAATCCATATACAAATAAATCCATTATCCAAAATCTATGATTCCAAATACCAAAAATGTGAGAGAGCCAAACTTATCACAAGGAAATGAGAGAATGTTCAGTAAATGTGATGAAGGTATTTTATATTAATCATTTCAATTCAGAAGCACTAGGAGTAAATCTTTCTGTAAAGAATCAATAAACAGTAATAGCTGTGCCTTGCAGGTTTATACTTTTACACTAGTTGCTGTAAGGTTCTTTAAATAGCCTTAGTTGTATTTCTTCTATTAGAACCTCACTTCTCAGTTGGCTAAGATACAGCAAACCAAGCCAATTTGCCTTCTTCTGTATCTTTTGCGCCATCAGCTGCTTACTTTGCAATGCTTGCATATGTATGTCAAATGTCTATCTGCATATGAGATAGGCCAGTACACTGAGATCTGTCATACCATTTTCTTAATGGGACTAAAACCTGTACTCACAGTCAGGAAATGCATTTCATTAAGAAGCAGTGCCTGTACATTCTTTACTACAGAATTAGAGCTGTTGTAACCCAATCCAGGACAGAGGTGATAGAATTCTAATTCATTCCAATACTGACCAATGAAGAATATCTATAAACTTATTCCGTATTGGTTATACCTTTGCTGTCGTAGCAAAGTCAACTTTAATCCAACTGGAAAGAGTAAATACCAGTTTAAAACTTGTTTTTCTCTTCTAAGATGAAAACAGATAAATCAAGATTGACTGTTCTATAATGGTGTTACAGATGTGCAATTTTTAGTACTAAGATGCAGGGCACTGATTTCAGAGAGTGGTTGATTCCAGTACAGTGAATGGATTTATTAGGGCACAGCATAAATGACTGGGTGACTCTCATGTTCACATTTCTTTTTGACCTGACAAGTTGTTGTCTTCATGAAAATCAAATATTTACTGGTTATCATATAACTCAGTATTACCTCAGCCTAGATACAATAATGCCAACTTTTGCATCTCGGAGTTCTAATGGGCATAAACAGCAATGAAAATTTTAGGACTAAACTGCTTATGTTGACTTCAATCACAATCAAAATGCATAGTCATGTCTTTGACCAAACCAACAAATGGCAACCATGAAAAACAAGGTTACTTAGATTACAGTTGAATAACATATAAAGAATTCTTTCTTTCATGACATCTGTTCAATAATAGATCAAGGAAAATTTTAACTTGGATTTAGCCAAATAAACATGCAAGACCACCTTATCACAAAACAGAGTTACTGTCAGCATTACTCTTTTTTACTGTTGCTATTATTATATAATATATGCTTTCATGATATATGTGTCAAGTCTGTAAGTTTTATCCATCTATTTTTTCTTTAGAATTTCTGTTATGTACCTCATTGGGAAAAAAACCCAAAAAAAACCCAACAATATCAAAGCAGCTGAAGTAATTTGAAGTGGTTTTACCCCCAGACATAGTAATAATTTAAAGCACTTTTCTGATGTATTTAAAAGTAATGCATTTGCATCAAATATCCCAAAAAATTAACATTGAGGTTATAAAGGTTTGAATTAGGATACTAAGCAGTAATCTGACTTGTTTTCTTCTAATTTTTTTTTTTATAAAATAATGCTTTTAATCACACAGTGCCAAACCCTATGTTTATGTGCCCCAGTTTAGGCATTAAAAAGCTTCATGAGTGAGTCATCTTGGAAATGCCATAATGAGGATAAATCAACATTTCTGTCTTAGACATGAAAGTGAATCCACTTCTGTCTTAGACATGAAAGTGAAGTGTTCCACCCTTCAGTGGCAGACTGAGAGCCATTGCTTACCCCACCCCCACCCCGGGTGGGTGGGGGGAGTTATGTTCCAGAGGAGCTCTCTGTCTCAGAAAAAGGAGAAAGAAAAGAAGAAGATCAAGAAGCAGGAAGTACATTCCCTTTTATAGACTGTGTGTACTAATCACCTGTAGAGTACAGACACTGAGTCAGGAGGTCTGCTAGGAAAGCTACCTCCAGCTTCAAAATGGAATGCATTTTCAACATAAAAGCTCCACAATTAACATTTGAAAATTTGATAATTTTCAAACCATAAGTTTTGTTTATATATATCACATCACTCATGTCATAAAGGAAACTATGAAAGATCTCATTTCATGTTATACAGACTTCACCTTTCATCCCCAGAAATTTATACTATGAATCCATTATAATTTCACATCTTGACATCTGTAGATGACAGTTTCCTCAGTGCACAATAACTTAGCATATTTTATCTCCTAGGTACAGAGTAGACATAACTCCGCATTTATAATAACTTCTGTGATCATGAAGTTCCAAGACATAGATTAGAAAAACATTGTAGCCTTTGAATATAGCATAATATTTCATTTTCTCTCTCTCCCCAAAGGAAAAAAAAATCAAGTTAAGCAGAATCTAATAGTATATGTTTCCCAATGATCATGGGATTTGTCATTTGCATACAAGTGTTTTATTATTAAAAATATGAGTATCAGAAAACAGTATAAATTAATGCTACACTGACCTGTAGGCATGAAATCCAAATTGGGGCTATTTTTAAATACTATGCCCTCTTATTCCTAAAATACTCACAAATAAACAAGTAGATATCCATTAGGTTAACAGATGTCAGATTTTAGATAAATGAATGACATAGAAAGATACGTTTTAGACTAAAATCCCATTTTACTATAGATGATCCAAATTACATGCATGACACAGTTTGGTTTTTTTCATATAAATTATTTCCAAAATTATACAGGTATCTTCAAGTTGTAAAAAAGATTCATTAAAACTATCATAGCTCATATATCTCAAAGACTGAAAAAGATTTGCTTAGATTACTATGAATGTGCTAGCCAGGTAGGGTAGTTTGAAACAGTCACATTATTTGGCAGATGAGCAATTTGATATGGTACAAGATTTGATTGAATTTGTTACTGATTGTACCGATGCATTCTTTAAGTACTGCTCACTTTACCCATGAATCTAGAAAATGTATTTTTCTACCTTTTAAAATAGGCTTTTTCTTGAAAATGTACCCCCACCCCTATTTAAATATTCTATTATTAAATAGTATAATGTCATTGTGCAAACACTTACAGCAAGTAAGTTTTTACTCACCTGCATATTGCAAGATACCAGTTTTATTGGTGTTGATTTAAAAACTATTATTGTAGTGGTCACTACAATATGTAGAGGTCCATAATGGCTTTGTAACGACATTTTTATTAGGTAATGCTCTAGAAGATACTGTCTTGTTCTTATTAACTTGCTGACAATATCAGTGCTGATTGAACATGACTTTGATTCTGGGATGCTGTTATCCATAGAAATGCACAAAAACAGATGTTTCTTTTCATGTGTCACCCATGGCATTCATTACAACTCTATTTCTAAACTGTCTTAGTCCTTCAAGGAAATTTCATCACTTTCCAGTGACATAACAGCCAGTTTTTAGCTAACAGAAGTTTGATTAATCTCCATCAGAAACTTCATTTTAAACCACCTGTGAATAATGGAAATGCAGAATATTAATGGATTTTCTTAATTTCATAAGTCTGAAAAACCAATGACTCATACACAGAGCAGGTGAGGGGACAGATGTGATAGGTCTTTATACAGAAATTATATCTCAGTGCCTAGTGATTAATGAATAGTAGAGATTATGAGTTTGTCGTAACTTCTATTTAAAACTAACACCACTGACTTTTCAAGTGAGGGACTTTTGACCAGCTGCTGGTTGAAATAAACATTAACCTTTCTTCTCAAAACCACAGTCCAGCATTGTTAGACACTTTTTCCCGCTCTGCCATATTCAGTTGTTCTGTGCTGCATAAATGTACTGACTTAAAAAGATGTTAACAATATGAAACTGTTTACTTCATTTCTGAATATCATTAACACATGTTTGTGTCATTACTACTTATTGTAGTGGTAGCTGTTGAGGTGAGATGAGATGACAGATAAGATTAACCAAAACTGAATTTAATTATACAGGAGGTTCCATATAAATATCAGAAGGGACTTCTTCACAGTGAGGGTGACAGAGCATTGGAACAGGCTGCCCAGGGGGGTTGCAGAGTCTCTTTCTCTGGAGACATTCAAGACTTGCCTAGATGTGTTCCAGTGCAGCTTGGACTAGGTGGTCCTGCTGTGGCAGAGGGATTGGACTAGATGATCTTTCAAGATCCCTTCCAATCCATAATGATTCTATGATTAGATCCTCTCCAGGTTGTTCATCACCAAACAGTATCTATTAATGTTTTTTAAAGTTTTCTATAATCACAAGGCACGTCAATCTTATATTATCGTCACTCCAGTCAAAATAAATAAATAAAAGTGCATGTTAAAACACACACCAGGACTCATCTAAACAATTAAGTAGAACATCAACAGCATCTAAGTCACAGGCCAGCAGCCATCTATTTTAAATATGTGTTTACTGAATTAAAGTAATAGTCACAGACTTTAGCTTCTAACTTAAACTGTCAGTGCTTTGGTATTTTGTATGAAAACATGGGAGTGTTTATGCTTTTAAGTTATTCACATAGTCATAGAATGTCTTCTTTGGGAAGCAACCTTAAAGATCATCTAGTTTAAAAACTACATACAAACTCAGAGAATAATTTAAGTTGGAAAATACCCTTAAGGTTTTGAGTAAGTCGAAGTATAAATACATAGGTTTTGTCCATGCAGGATGTCTAGCAACCGTTAGCAGCAATGGAAACAGTAGCAGATGAAAAATTGGGGAACATCTGATTCTAAAATAATGAAAGTAATTGCTTAGGGCAAATTATCTGTTCTTCTGTAACATACTACTTATTACATTTCGGTCTGACTGATCTCCCACCAAATTAGGATATTCCTTCTTCTTTTTACTTAGGATTTGATCTGTTTTGATCTGAAGACCAAAACCAAAAATAAGAATAAATTATACCAGATTCTTAGGTCCCTTGTCTTGCTTCTTTTGATTACATTTTTCAGATTTTCCAGGATCATTAACAGAATTCAAATTTGAATATGTTTTCCACTTAATTTTCTTCAAACAATAGGGATGCTTATGATAAACTAGTCCCAAAAAGTATGTCTCACTATGTAGTTTTGTATTTTCTCAATAGGAATTTTTAAATTGCAGTACTCTCTAAGGATCTTCTGTGATTACATAATTACTATCACACTTCATTCCAAGTTAGAGAAAGCAGAAGTAGTTTTCAGCTTTTGACAGCACCTCACAGTTAAAATGTTGGTTTTATAAAACACACTGAGCCTGCTATTGGTTCTAGAATCATCTCAATAGAATCTATTTTATCATACATATATATGTATGTATGCCTGGGACTAATTGAAAGTACTCAAGTCACTAAGTAAGTATTATCAAGTGTGTTTTATAGTCCTCTGCCAACAAACAAGTGAGGGAGATCATCCATTGGTGCTCCAAAAGCCAAAACAGAGAGTCAAACCAAATTTTTCCTTTATTATGACCATGGAAAGAAAAATCAGTGGTAAAAATATATATGCTGCTGCTCCACTGGTTTTGGTGGAGAAGCTCTGTTCTATAGCAAGCTGAACCAGGATTAGGCACAATAGATTCATATTAGTATATGCCAACTATTTAATAGATGCCATCATCATATTCTAAGGAAGTATTTATTATTTTAAATAAATTTAAGGACAGCAATGGTCTTGTTTCAAATAAAGTTTCAAATATTAAAAGTTTCAAATATAATTTAGAGTCTTCTTATTTTTTACATTTAGTCACATGATAAAACATAATTTGTTACATTTTTTCTTTATTGCCCAGATATACTTAGAGGTTCTGGGGAATAACCAGCACTGAAAACAGATGTCTGGATTTTCAAAGCTTTACCTTAGGCAGTAAAATGAAGCTCTGTGCAGATGGACCTGCAGGTATCAGTGCCAGTGTTGCACTGTATCCATATGGACTGCAAGATTTATGGCAGAAATAATTTTCAAATTCATCCTTGGATAGAAGCTAATGCCTTCTGTTTGTGTGCCTCTACTATTTCTACTATATAGATTATATGAGATACATATGAAATAGGATTTCCACAGTAAGTCATATGCAATAATTTCACTAGTGTCTTAAGATATTTAAGAAAGGATTCTCCTTCTCTGAACTTTGTGATTGAGCATGCAGGTTAGCATGTGCCGTGGCAGCTCAGTGTTTTCATATCAGGGGACTCAGGTTCCTGCAGAGATTTATGTGAAAGATGCTTGGAGCTAAGAGGCAAAAGGCAGTGATCCAATGACATTATCTAGGGCAGGAAAAAGATGCCACAACACCTTTAAGAGCTGAAGTGTATGTTCCTCTAGGACTGGGCATACTCACTCATATTTTGGCAACATCCTTAATTCACATTTATCACTAAATCCTACTATCAGCCAGCTACATGCATCATCTGTTACAAGAACCACAGTAGGGATTATTCTCACCACTCAGGAGAAAGTCTTTCAGGGATTGCTTTAAAATCAGAGAAAAGAACTGGGAGAAGATACCTGTTGAGGAGGGTTGTCATTACAAATACAAAGGCTAAGCACAGCACTAGCAGGACGAGTTGGTAGCAGAGGATTTTGTATGGCTTCCCGTCACTGTCTGTACATGGGAACATCCATATTTTGCACTCAATGGGCACAACCCGCTAACAGCCTTGGAAAAATAAAGACAGAAATGTAATTTCTTATACACCAAGATAAAGTCCACTTCTATATATTGTGATGCTACTTTTTTAATATGAGTATGATTTAATGTGTTGATGCTTTTATTTATAGAACTATAAATAGATAGTACATGTGATTTTTATTTTCTATTTCATCTGAGATAAAAAGTCATGAATAAAGGAAGTAAAACCCAATGATCTTTAAATGATCAAAAATTGAGGAATGTTACCCTTTCCCTTTAATTTTCCTATTGTTCCATATTCACATTTTCAAATCAACAATCAAAAGGTTTAACTAATCAATATTTCTAAAGTGGTTTGAGAACCCTTGATGAAGGGTATTAAAAAAATAGTTACCACAATGTTTTGTAGTGTTTAAAACCTTCGTTTGCATGAACCAGATCACATTATCATAAGTTTTGAGGTTTTTCTCTTTTGTCTTCAGAAGTGAAAAAAATCCCACAAATGATGGTAAAAAAGTACTTAATAATTTAATAAAAATTATCTGAGAGAACAAAACAATATCAAACAATTCAAATTCTCTTACACAAAATCATATACAGAATAGTTCAGGCTAAATAAGCATAGCAATAAATGGTTAGTTTGGAATATTTGCAGAGGGATAAATATTTCAGAGATTTTCTTCTGAAATTATGGCAAAATACGCTGGTTGTACATAAAGATTTTTTTTTTCTTTAAAATATACAATGAGTATTTGTATAATGTAAAATAAGATACCTACACCACAACAAACAACAGAATATTGGTGAGTTTGCAGCCTGATGCCATGTTACATCCTTGATGATTTGCTCAGAACATTTTTGTGCACTGTGCCCTCAGAGACCAGTCTTCCTATACACTTACTCAAATGCCACTAAAATTGTAAAATCCAATTCTCTTATGAATTCAGAAAGGAACACAGTAACTGATATATACATCGATATTTTTAAAAAGCAGAAGTGCTGCTCATCTGTGAAAATTAATTACCTACATGTGAAGTATTTAGCAACCCAAGAAAATATATTTAAAAAGGACCATTTTCAGTTCTGTGTTGCCTTTAGAAGTTTCTCACATAGTTACACAGCTATCAAAAAATCCATCAGCCCAATTATGGGGAAAAAAAACAGTTTCATAAAAAGTTATAAATGAATGATGTTATTCCTCAAGGATATTATTCTTCAGAATGTAGAAAACTTCAATGTAATTCCCTTTGCTGTAGCCAGTTTTTCTTCTGAAGATTAAAAATCAGCTGAATTTATGTGGAAAAGAAATAAGAAAATTTCATGGTCCACATTTTGGCACAATGAAGGCCCTATAGCATTTTGGGTACATTACAATATCTATTCAACTGCATCACATCTGTGCTGTTCTTCAGGCAAAATAAACTGCTCTCCAAGCCCTAAGGACAAAGCTATTTAGAGACAACTAGAAGCCATTGTACTTCAACACTGATGGCTAAATCAGCTCAGATAAATAGGAAACAAATATTCCATGATGTTCTATAGCTTTCTGTGAAGTAGAACAGCAATTAACATCAATGGATTCTGACATAAATACACGTGAATGGTATCACGGAATATGTATTATAAAGAAAGCAGAGCCCCATAAGACATGGGGAGAGGAATGCAGAGCAAGGGCGAACAACAGAAGACATAGCTTAAAGTAACTGAACACATGGTTTAATGAAATAGGAGTTGTGTAGCTTGTTCCGACTTCCACAAAAATGAAGAGGTGTATTGCCTGCTCTGGGTATACTGCAGTTGGTGCTACACTGCATTAGTAAATTGCCTATATTAGAGAAAGATAATATTCTAGTAAAAATGCATCTGAAATTACTTTGTTGATATCTCATATGGGCAAACTACTTTATGAAAGAATATGAAGAGACTAAGCACTTATTTAAAATCATGTTAGCTTACTGATTTTCAACAAGATTTTGAAAATAAAATTGGAGGGAAGTAAGCAGTGCTAATCATTGTCATTTTAGTACTAATCAGTTTGTTTACAACATGCAGTTTGGAGCCCAGAAATTCCCATGCTTCAGATTACTCCTGACTTTTAAAAGTATTATGGCAGGTGATGTTGAAAGCTCTGGTTTTAAAGAAGATAATTTGTAAATTTGAGAGGCTTATGCATACACTTTTATTCTTCTCTGCATATTTGATTATTATGCATAGTTTTGTTCATGTAAATGACTTCACAGATTCATACATCTTTCCTGACAATGACAAGGAAGGATAAGGTGTAGTTACTGTGAAACAACCAACTGGGCTTTTTTTCTCAGACCACATGAGCAGAGAGAGAGCAGCCACAGATGCTGTTTTATCAAGGTTTCAGGATGATCTGGGGTTTTTCCTGCACAGGGAAGCTCAAGGGTGTTGGCTGAGTTTTGGTACTATTGCAACATCAGCCAGGTGGCACCCCACAAGGGGTGCAGTGCTGGACCTCTTTAAGGGAGGCACCCCCAGCGAGATGAGCCTGTGCAGGTGAGAGGCTGCCAGGAATGTAACACTCTTTCAAGTTTTCCTGGCTGTGTATGGTGCGAGCAGGTAGATTATCTGCTTAACCATGTGGGACAGGTGCAAGATGTGGTTGCAGAGCTACAGGCAGAAGCAGAAAGGCTCAATGAAAGTGGTAGAGGAGCCCACTAGGAGAGGAATGCTGCTGGATCAACAAGGAGGGTCTGGTTGAAGCAGTGAAGGTTGAGGGCAGCCTTGGTTGCAGTGACCAGATGGTGGAGTTCAGGGTATTGTGTGGTAGGAACAGAAT
>VZRI01008111.1:77250-100269 GCA_013397515.1 Upupa epops | reverse complement strand
CCCAGTCCTCTTCAATCTATACACTGATGACTTAGATGAGGAATTACGGTGCACTGTCAGGAAGTTTGCTGATAACACGAAGCTAAGTGGTGTCGCTGATACCCCAGCAGACTGTGCTGCCATTCAGTGAGACCTGGACAGGCTAGAGAGCTGGGCAGAGAAAAACTTAATGAGGTACAACAAGGGGAAGTGTAGAGTCTGGCATCTGGGCAAGAACCAGTACCAGTCTAGGTTGGGAACTGACCTGTTGGGCAGAAAGGGACCTGGAGGTCCTAGAGGACAGCCAGATGACTATGAGCCAGCAATGTGCTCTTGTGTCCAAGAGGGCCAACAGCATCGTAGGGGGGATCAGAAGGTGGGTGGTTAGCAGATCAAGGGAGGTTCTTCTCCCCCTCTACTCTGCACTAGTGAGACAACATCTGGAGGTACTGGATCCAGTTCTGTGTCTTTCAGTTCAAGAAGGACACAATGCTGCTGAGGGTTGTCCAGCGTAGAGCAACAAAGATGATGAAGGAAGTAGAGCACCTCCCTTACGAGGAAAGACTGAGGGAGCTGGGTCTCTACCTTGGAGAAGAGGAGGCTGAGGGGTGACCTCATTAATGTCTACAAATAAGTGAGGGGTGGGTGTCAGGAGGATGGAGCCGGCTCTTCTCAGGGTCATTTAATGATAGGACAAGGGGTAATGGGTGCAAGCTGGAACATAGGAGGTTCCATATAAATGTCAGAAGGATCTTCTTCCCAGTGAGGGTAACAGAGCATTGGAAAATGCTGTCCAGGGAGGTTGTGGAGTCTCCTTCTCTGGAGACATTCAAGACCCACCTGGACATGTTCCTGTGTGACTTGGTGTAGGTGATTCTGCTATGGCAGGGGTATTGGACTAGATGATATTTGGAGTTCTCTTCCAATCCTTAATGATTCTATGATTCTATGAGCTGGGATGCATTACATCTAGGTCTGGCTTAATTTGAGAAAAATGTGTTGCTATTGAACAAAACAGTGTTACTCCTGTTATTATGCTTAAAAGGGTGCCAGTACAGTTGTAGCACCACTGCTATTTGGTAAAAGGCCCTTTATTTCTTGGAGTGTTTCTTGGGTTTAATACAACTCAGCAGTTCATTCTCTAACTTTGGTCTCCATTTCACTTTTTGCTGGAAAACAGAGGTGAGGAATATTATCCCCATCTCATGTCAGTCCCAGGAGAGGAACATTTTATGAGGGACTTTAGTGATAGGACAAGTGGGATAATTTCACGGTAAAAGACGAGAGATTTCGATTAGGTCTTAGGAAGAAATTCCTCATTATGATAGTGCTGAGACACAGAAACAGGGTGCCCAGGGAGACTGAGGATGCCTCCTCCCTGGAAGTGTCCAAGTCCATGTTGGATGGGGGTCTGGGCAACCTGGTATGGTGAGAGGGTTCCCTACCCATGGAGGGGTGTTGGAACAGGGTGACCTCTGAGGTCCCTTCTAACCTAAGCCATTCTAGGTTAATAGTCCAACCATTTACCTAACTGTACCAAGCCCACCGCTAAACCTCCCTCATGAACCTTTTTCGATGCTTGATGACCCTTTCAGTAAAGAAGTCCTTCCTGATGTCTAATCTAAAACTCCTCTGGTGCAGCTTGAGGCCATTTCTTCTTGTCCTATTCCTTGTTGCTTGTGAGAAGAGATTAACTCCCACCTTTCTACAAGCTTCATTCAGGTAGTTGTAAACAGCAAAAACAACTTCCCTGAACTTATTTCTCCTTCTAACCAGCCCCAGTTCCCTCAACTTCTTCTTATAAGGCCCGTTCTCCAGACCCTTCACCAATGTTGTTAGTCTTCTTTGGAATCACTCCCAGCACCTCAATGTCTTTCTTGTCTTGATGTGCCCAAAATGAACCAGTACTTGAGGTGTTGCCACGCAAGGACCAAATACATGGGGACAATTACTTCCCTACTCCTGCTGGCCACACTTTTTCTAATACAAGCCAGGATGCCATTGGCCTTTTTGGTCACCTGTACACACTGCTGGCTTGTATTTAGCTGATGAATCAATTAATTGAATTTTGCCAATCAATATCCCAAGATCTCTTTCTATCTAGTAGCTTTCCAGCCACTCTCCCCCACGCCTGTAATATTGCACTGCATTGTTGTGACCCAAGTGCAGGACCCAGCACTTCCCCTTGTTGAAAAGTGTAACCAGAGTTCATGTGAATCTGCTATCTGACAACACACAAAGGACTATTCCTTATAGACTTTTCACTTTGCTTAATGGCCAACTATGTAAGTTCTTGTGAGTGCTAGTTGGTGTGACTGGGTTTTCAGCAGACTACAGCCAGCCAGGCAAGGAAGTGTCTCAGCTCATTGCCACAAACATTAGGTCTAAGTTTCTTTTCAGAGAGGAAAATCACCTTCTTTCCTTTGCATGCTTCTGCCACAGAAGGGAGATTTAGTCCTTCAGGAGCAGAGGTACAGGTTCAGTAGTTCTAATATGTCTGGCTGCTGCAAGACTTAACTGATATTTAACATGTGATGTATTGTTTTACCTGGAACTAAAAGCTTCTGTTAAGTTGTTACTGAAGCAGAAGAATATTTGTATTGAAGGTGGAAGTGGGAAGTGTGGGTGACCAGCACTAGCTGTTGTGCTGGTTTCAGAAGAAATAATGTTTTTCAATAAATACAGAGGTTTGGTTTTCTCATGTCTTTAATTATTCCGAAGCTGTAGAATAGACTGATTCTGCTTTGTAAAGGCATTTGTAAATTGTTAGTGACTTTGCTCTAGTAGTGTAACTCTGTTGTTCCCATATTTTTCTTGGGCCTGATCCAAAACTCTCTGAAGCTTTCCATTTATTTTGAACGGATGTAGGATTGGGTGCTGCAGAAAGCTGTTAGCTTCTCATAAAATGTTTATTTTGATTTGATTTTAATAATTCCTTGCAGAATACTTGCTTATGTGTTGGCAATGTGTGTAGCTTGGTGAGTACCAGTGAAGTTGAGATTTATCCGTATGATGTAATCTCTTGCAATGTGATCCATTAACAAAAATATTCAATCATTAATACTGTATTTGTGTGTTAGATCCACATATGTTTGTCTGATACTGTAGTTCTTAGAGTCACAGTTACAATCCAAAAAGGACAACATATGAAACTCAGTGTATTGAAGTAATCGTGGGTTTTTGTGTGTAATGAAACAGGTACAAGTGGATAAGCAATGTGCACTGCTCTGAGTCCAAAAGCGCGTGGTCCTGGCCTCTCGGACATGCATCAGTACAGCCAGTGGCTTGCAAGTAGACATGAGGCCAACTTGTTGCCAATGAAAGAGGATTTGGCCCTGTGGCTCACAAACCTACTGGGTAAGTTACAACAAGATGAAATAATGGGCAGTGAAAGAACTCTCTGTACTGTCACCTGGGTATTCAGTCCTTCAAAATTGTGTTTCAAAAATAAATGTATTTATGGCTAGTTGGCTACTGCCACTAGTGCAACTGTTAGTCAAGTCAGAAAAGTATTTCTATGAGTAACATAATCAAACTTTATTATTAATTTCATGGGGATTTTTTCCTCAACATTCCTTTTAAATGCTTTTTTTTGTGTGTGTTTTCTGTGTTAGTACCACTGAGCTGAATAGTGCTAATGAATGCTATCACCTGTGTCTTACATTTTTATTGGTAGACCTCTTAAAAGTGTGGATGTACTGACTCTCCTGAAGAGAAGGAGCCATTAAATAGTTGTTTGCTGTCCAAGTGATGTATCGATTGATAATTGCTGCCCAAGGCCATGCATTTAGCTAAGACATGTGCACAGAGGGGCCTGACATAGTGGATGTGGTTGGGGCCTGGTGTTTTACTGCTTGCAGCTGGTACATCTTAGTGTGTGAAGCCCAAATGTGGTGTTCATGAAAACCAAAAGACAAAATAAAAAAAACCCCTAGGTACACAGGAAGAGGAGGTAATGAGAGAATGTTCCTGACAAGTAGGGGAGAGAGAGATCTTTGGGCTCTAGGCCTCACTCACGAAGGTGGAATTTAGAAACTATGAGCCGGGAAGTAGTCTCTTAGTTGTTGAGAACATTAAGGGGAAAATAGCTTTTATGTGGCTAATGTAAGTCCAAGGGAGTCTATGAAACAAATACATGACTTACAGAACACCTCATCTTATGGGAAACATGCCAGCAGTCCTCTCATTGAACAAAGAGGAGAAAATATTTCAGAGGAGGTGATGTTTACACAAAACTTTCATTTTTAAGGGAAATTTGGAGGAGTGCTTTAAGTTTGGCGCATGGGATGCGGATGATAAGTTGTTTGCTTTCTGTAAGTCTGTCCTTGTGAGACACAGGCAGCGTCATCTTGGCAAATGCTGAACCATCTCAGCCATATCATACAATAACAGAGTGTATCCAGTGCCTTTGATCTGTTCATCTTCTACTGCCATATTTACTCTGTTTTAAGAGGAGGGGAGGTATCGTGCTGTTATAAGAGTGTAGTCAATATGGTCAGGGTCAGCAGAATGCAAGAGCACAGTGCTTTGCAGGTAGGTGATATCCATTTTATAGTTAGAATAACTGTGAATCCACAACTGCAAAAGTGGTGCTTCTTTTAAGCTACATCTTGCTGTGGTGCTTCCATTTAAATTAATGAGGCTTGAATATAAAATGGTCTAGCAATGCCAGACCAAAATCCAGAAACCCTGACTTTTCATTCTAATTGCCACAAAAGAGTAATCCAGAAGGCTGTTTTTTGAATGGGAAGAGGCACATTCCATTAAAGATTTAATATATTGTTTAAATGTTTTAAACAATGAAGTTCTAGTGAGCCGCTGGAAGGCAAAAAGAGGCTTGTTTACAGTTCATAACAGAGTTCCTTCACAGTGACAAGTTTAGGAATGAGGTCACTTTTTTAGCAAGAAACTAGCAACCAGCAGGAGATTCCAAAATGCCAACTATAATTAAAAATCTGATTTTTTTCATATGGATACCAAATTCTGCATTGTGGGGCTAAATGGGCATAACCTTTTTTAATTAAGCAGCATACACAGCTCATTTTGTTAATGCCCCCCCCCCCCCCAACACCTCACAGCAAGCTCAGAGCTTGTCCTGTGGAACTGAAATTAGTGTTTTGTCAAACTGCTGTGTGTTCCTGTGTAGACATTGTTATTCAAATTAATAATTCAATTAAGTAACGTTCACATTCAAGCCAAATTAAGTGTAGCTGAATTAAAGTAATTAATATTCGGATAGCTATATTAACTCAGAATTAAAATTTGGTTTAATTACTGTATGTTTTATGTTAACTTTAATGGGAAGAGAAATGTATGAGTATGTTGCTGTAAGTTAACAAAGGTATGAATTTATGGCATGCCTTGTTGTAAAACTGTGTATGTATTCTCATTTTTCAGGACCAAAAAGAATAAAAAGATATGAAAAAATCCTCTTCTCTTTGTGCTCTAGTGTGTTTGGGATTTTTTTCCTTCATGATACAAATAATGCATTTACTTTGTATTAATGGTCAGTGGGTTTTCATGTGTGTAAATATGTAGACAACACAGGGAGGACAGTATTCTGTGTATTCATACCCTGGTTTGCTCTGTGCTCTGACTTTGTGGATTCTTTGTAAGTTTCTTCATGCCAGTTTTAATGCAATAGGATTTCTCCATTTAGGAATACAACAAATATGCATTTATTTTTGTTTTGGTAGTTTGTGTTTTGTTTTGTTTCATCTCTATCTTGGTAATTCTTCTGTGCTATGACTCAAAATCCACGCTTGATCTTTCCAAATACAGGTAAAAATTGCCAAAATAGAAAATATCTTAGGCAAGAGCTGAACCTCTTTGAGGTAGTTGGATCAAGTGATAGTGTTGGGTAAAATTTTATGGAGACAAAAACATTCTACACAGTGTTACTGAGAGTTAAAACGGTGCCAGTTTTGCCATCAAAGCCTGGTGCAGGTTTGAAACTACAAACTGGAAAACATTAGGAGGATACAGAACTTTATATTATGAATTAAGAGTTTTGATATTAGATGGAAATCTGGCACAGCTAGAACCTGACCTTAACCAAGTGATAAATTAGAAGAGTGAGACTTATTGCAGCTGAAAATTAACATTGTAAGAATTCCAAACTCTGAGATTTGAACATTTTATTCTAATTTAGTATGGACATTGTTGTGGGGTTTTTTGTACCAACCAATTGTACTTTTGTATGCATTTTACTAATTATTTTTGGAACCATGTCAGAAAACATCAGAGCTTCTTAGAGGAATGTTAGTCATTACATCTCCATCGCTGAAAAGATTTTAGGTGCCTGTGTTCTAGGGGCTGGAAAAAGGATGTTGCAGATGAAATCAATGTGTCAGATGGGATTAAATCACACAGAGCTGTACATTATAGCATTCTCACAGCAGGCACTGCAGGTACTGGGGTTTGTATGCTGAAGAGGAATATCATGGCTATGATGTTGTGTGTTTTACCTGACTTCCATCTGCTGAGCTCTGGTGGCTCCGTTCTAGCAGTGACAAATGTAAGGAGATAGGTTGACCTATCTGATTTGCAATTCATGATCATCTCTCAGCCTTGTTTTCATTATGTATATAGGCAGTGAAACACTCAACAATGCTTTCACTGCTGACACACTCCAAAATGGATAGGTGTATATAATATAGCAGAATGTTCTTGCAAATACTGAAAATTTCTGTTTCACCTTGAGCAAACTTCACTTGGGAATTAACACAGGTAGGCCATAATAATTGACTAGTAGAGACAAAATGGCAATTTGAAAGCAAACAGTGGGTTTGTTGTTCGCTGTGCTCTCCAATACTGTCCTGTTTTCTCTTGTGTGTCTGCGGAAGCAGGAGGGCTGGTATCAGGAGGATTAGGTCTCATCAGCATCCTGTAGTTTAGGACAGGTACCTAATCACGCAGATGCTCTTTCTCTGTTTCTCCTTTGGCTGTTAAGTAGAGGTCTGACCTTCTTTCCCATTCCTGGAGCCCATTTACCAATTGCAGAGGGTTACGTTGCTTATTTCATCCACTTCATCTACCACATGGGACCATGGAATAGATGTAGTCTGGGCAAATGAATGGGCTGTAAAGTCTCAGGGCTCAGGCTTCTGATTAACAGAACTTTCTGGGCTTCAGAACCTCATAGCTAAAGAGAATTCAAGGCGCCCAGGAAGTGGACATGAACCTTGGTGGACAACTGAGATAGGCTTGGAGAAAAGAACAGGGAGGTAACAGTGTTAGGAAAGGCAGCTTGGACTTTAAAGGTGTTTTGAAGGCAAAATAAAGTTTGGGGGATGAAGTGTGGGAAGGCTGCAAGAAAACTATGATTCTGAACTAAAGCAAAACCTACTTCCTTGCTCATATTGCTAAGAGGATTCTGTAGCAGTACTTTTATAGTCAACATCACTGAGTTCTGCTCAAGCCAGTGGGAAATGCAGGTTTTTAAACATTTGAATGTCAAGACATTCATGATGTTGATACTTCTAGTGTTTCCGCTGGCATTGGTGAAGTTTCTTGATTAATTGGATGGCTTTATAGTATTCTTTAGTATCAACATACCTTTGGGATTTTTCATACATTTCAAGTAAGTAATGATGTCTCAAGGGTATCAAAACTACCTCTCTTGCAGTCAGCTGTTATAGGAAACAGTAGCCTTGTTGGAAAAGCACCAGCTTTGCATGTGCATAGAATCACTGGGCTTTGTTTTCTTCATTGCTTTTTGCTATCTTGGGTTTAAATGACCCACAATTTGAGAGGGCCAAGAGTTGTTCCACCCCTGCCTCAGTATGGGAAAAGTTCATCCCTCTACTGGTGTGTTTCAAGGTGGAATATTTGTTTATAAACTAGGAGTTCTGTGTTAACCACTCTAGTAGACAATTAAAACATTGCCAATGTAGTTGTGAGGCTGGAGTCAGTGTCTTGCATCACAGGTATTAAATCAACTGTGGAAGAGCTTGGTGAGGAACCAACTAGATTTTGACACTTTATTGCTTTGGTCTTTGAGTCCCTCTGCTGCCATCTGAAGGGCTGTGTGAAAAGACTATAGGGAATGGTTTACTTTAGATCTCCTGGACACATAATCTGGGCATGAGTTCTTTTTAGTTGTTTTTTACTAGACCTCCCAGTCTATTTGCATTAGGATGCCCAGATGTAGGTGGCCTTGCAGAGAGCTGCCTTCAGTTTCCAAGCTGTAGGTAGATGTCCAGGTATGGCAACTCATCTTTTTAGGGTGACTGTGGTGGAAGAGAGGGTAAGCAATGCTTGTGAGGTTTGAGAAAACCTTCATATTCCTTGGGAATTTTCATATTTTGAGGGTTGATTTTTTATCATACTTAATGTTATTACCATTCTGTAAAAACACTGCAACTGCTTTCTTGTAATTATAGGGGGAGTTCTCCATTTTTAATGGAGTTTAATGTTTTTTCCAGACAAATACACAGAGCCCTTTTTTCCTCAGGCTATGAACATTATTCTCATTTAAATCAATGCATTTCAACTGTTAAATATGTCAGAGTGTCTGTTTTAGCAAAGAAATGCCACCTTTTGGAGCCATAAAATACAGTGAATTGAAAGTTGACACCTAATATATTTTTCATTGAATACAGATGTTCAATGCAAACCTCATTCTTTCAGCTTTCATAAAAGGGAACAGAGCTAAACTACTCCAGCTTAGTGTACAATATGCAGTGACCAAACTGCTAATGCAATTCAGCTTTTAAAATAAAATCAATATATAGTTAAATAGCACAAGAAGATAGAAGAACTTTTCCATGTCTGTGTAAAGAGGCAAGACCTCTAAATAGGTTTTAGCTTTTTAAAATGCTACAATGGGGGTTATCCAATGACCACCAGTAAAATAATAAATGTATAATTCACAGAAAAAAAAAATATATAGAATGTGATTTAGTTTAGTTTTTTACTCCTGTGTGGGGAGAAAATGCTTTAAAAAATAAATCTCCTGAGCAGGTTTAAAAAAAAAAGTTGAAATAAAGTCTTTAGAAGAAAATAAGTATTATGCATGACTCTCTTAGAAATGAAGCAGTTTTTATAACAGCAATTTTTAAATTTTTACTTTCTAATGGTTTTGTTTCTTTTGCCAAAAAAGTTGATGGGGCAAATAGGAAAACATACATGTTAGAGTGGTGATGGAAGCTTTTGAGGTGCTGAGATTTTCAATGTTTTATCTGTGGGCTATTATATTTTCGGTCAGGCTTCAGCTGAACTAGTGGCACTGCTACAGTATTGTCAGTTGTGCACAGGCATGTCTGCAGTGCTGCTGCTCTGCTTTTGCCTGGAGAAGTCATTTAGGCATACAGGAGCTATAATGTTGGCTATAGGGCAAAGACAATTAAGGGGAAATAAAAAGGGGAATTTTTTTTCCATTAAACAGGTATTTCTGAAGTAGAAATCTGTTACTAAACACATGTTTAACTGGAAGCAAAAACGTCTACAGCTGTATTTGAAAATGATTTGCTGCAAAGGTCTTAATCCCTCATTTTATCTGATCAAACTGATAATTTTTTACTTAAAGGATGCTGAAGTATCTCTTTTCAGGCAAGGTCCTACAGAAAAAAACTTTCCTTTGGAATGTTTGTAATCATATTGCTTTAGAATATTGCTGTCTTCAGTGCTGTAAGAGGCAATGGCTGTCAAGTTACAATGTACCAGCAACATATTGCAGAAGGACAACATGAATTTTTTATTATCTACTTCATCTTTGTAACTTTTGAATGTTTTTCTCAAGCTTTTAAGTGAAAGGCAAAGCAAACGTTTTACTACTTCTTATAAATCTACTTCTTCTAGGTTGCTCTTGGAGTTTTTTTAACAAGAAAATGTGAACAAATTCTAAACAGATCTCCACTTTCTGTTTCCAGACATCTAATGGAAAATAAATTTTATCAAACTAAATAGAAGAACAGAAGAAAAGAACATGTTTGGTCAGGCTGCTGCTTCTTGGTTGAAAGTCTGTGGCAAAATAACTTGGCAAGCAGTGTGCAGGCCTCTGCCTGTTGCCCTGCTTTCAATCAAGCTGGTTTTGAGTAGCAGGACTGGATCAGATGGGACAAGGAATTACTCTCTCTTCAGTTTTTAAAGTTTTTGATCTCTATGGTTACTGCTGATTGCCTATGAGTCACTTGGGAACATATGTCATTTGGGAACAAAAATTAAATACACTGTGTCTCCCTAGAGAGAGCCAAGAACTGGTTCTTGATGCTTTCTCAATACTAGTACCAGTAATGACAACTGAAAAATACAGCTGCTGGTCAAAAAAGTGTCCAAAGCTAAAGGAATTTTTCAGTTGATATGTGAAAATTGAAAACCTTCAATAAGACAAATGCTTTTACCTGGAAATGATGTTAAGATCCTGGGAGTCTGATCTGGGATGATAAAGGATTCCTTTCTCATGTGGCCTGTACAGTGTGGTCATAATGCACGACTCATCGTGGGACTTGTGTGATCTCCTGTGACAGCAGGATGTAGTCATGAAGTATAATGTCATCTAGCATGATAATAACGGACACATTTTTGCCTCAGAGTACTTTGGCTTTGCTCTTTGTGTGAAAACTTTAATTTGCGTGGCAAGTAGATGCATAACATGGAATTTCACACTCTTCATATATCTAATTTTACTTCTGAAATAGCTTTTCAAGGGAGTGTTGCAGTCACTGTAGGGTCTTGTCAAGTCTGTAAATTTTAAAAACCTACAGTCCTTTTCTACTTCTCCTGTAGAATAAGCTGTAGTAGTGTTACCAGTTCTTATACTACAGCTACCCCTGCCTTTTGCTGTAAAACATTTGTCTGCTGCAATGTCTTTTAGAACACTGTTAAAAGCACAGGAATTTCCTAAGTAAAATTGCATATGTGGAGCCTGATATGCTGAAATGATTTTTCAAATTGCGTGTGCCTTTCCAAAGAAAATGTGTTATTCTTTAATAATTTGCTCTATGTTGAGCAGTAAGGTAGCAGTGAAGTTACTAACTGTTGTGTGTGCTAGTTTTTAATTTAAAGCATATTTCATATTGTTGTCAAGATGTCTATTGATTTTCTTTTTACACAAATGCAGTCTGTACTTATTGCACACTTTCTGCCACATTAACACTTTGTTTGCTGTTCAGGTAGAGAAATAACAGCAGAAACCTTTATGGAGAAATTGGATAATGGTGCCTTGCTTTGTCGGTTAGCTGAGACCCTGCAGGAGAAATTTAAAGAAAACAGCTTTGATGCAAACAAGCCTGGCAAAGTAAGTGTTGGTGAATGTTCTAGCATGCATTATCAGTATCTGAGGTTCATGATTCTTCTGGCACTGAGCTGTTTTGCATGGTGAAGACATTTTGTTTGTGAAGGCCCTGCAAACGAGCAGGGTAATTGCCCCTTTTGGAAAAACACAATGTAAACCTGGGGTAATTAATACTCGTTGGTTGATTATCAAGGTAACTATGAGAGGCAGTTAAAAAAAAAGACTTTAGAACAAGTGGAAGATAAGGCACAGAACAAAATTTAGCAATGTATTGTGATAGCTAATAGAGAAAACGTGATCCTTGTATTTATTTGCAACGGGAATGTGAAGTAGCTGTGGGAGGTGCCTTTTCCCCCATAAACAACTCTAGGGAGGTTAATAATACAGTTCTGTGTTTTTGATGTGTTTGAGTTTGAAGGTCCTGTTGATGAACTTGAAGGGGATTAGTAAAGAGTTGCAGGGATAACATGGAAAATGTGAACCATCAAAAGATACTGGAGAGCTTTCAAAAGATCAGGTCAAGAACTTGCTTGATTGCAGCTTCCATTTAATTCAAATGATTTTCACAGGACAGTCATTGGGAGAAGGTCAAGAGTCCAGTGAGTTTCTTTCTGAGAGAAGCTGAGTTGGATGACTGGTGCTCACATTTATGCATTTACTGGGAAATTGTTTTTATTTTTATTCTTGAATTCAGGTACATCTTTCTTGAATACTAAGACAGGCAAATGCACAGCAGGTGAAAAAGAGCCCAAGAGCAGAAATGCAGAAATGCATCCTCTAGACATTTTCATAACTAATTTGTAGAAGAAATTAGGGCACAGCATAAATTTTATCAGCAGTTCTAAGAGCTAATAGCCTGTTGTCCGCTGTGGCAGTGTAAGTTCTTTTTCTTGATCTTTTTCTTGATCTTTCCAAGACTATAATTGCTGATGCAGAAGAAATTATTTGGACTATATGAATTCATTTTTAACTTTCTGTGGGTTGTGAGGGTGATGCAGGGGAGCATTGTTTACTTGCTTTGGGTGTTGGGATATTTTTTCCTACAGAAAAACGGAAGAGATAGGGAAGAAAGATAAGATGTTAAGTTGCGAAGATAGGGAAGAAAGGTAAGATGTTAAGGGAGACTTCCTTTATGAAGGAAGAAAAGACAGCTGGGACTCATATTTCACATTTCAAATTATTATAGTAGAAATACTGGGTGGCTTCTAGTTACCTCTTTATAAAATGTTCCAGTTTGGCTTCACCTATGCAGTGGCTTATTACTATCATGGTAGCTCCCAAGGTGAGAAAACACTTAGAGCAGTCTTTTCTGATTCAGCCTAGGCAGAAAGAATGTTGACTTGGTTTTTGCGTTAAATAAAGAAACAAAAATTATCGCTATTGACAAAAACTACTCAAAGCTTTAGTGAACGCCTAAAAGATAAACTAGTCTCTAAACCTTGCCCATAAACAGGCCCACCCCTCAGAAATCCACATCAAACTAATATTAAATTATCAGGAAAAATATTGTTCAGACAGTCTACTACGAACTTCTAGTGAATATTGAGAAATTAAAGTGATAATGTTTGTGTTAAATGTCTCAGTACTCCTTTTGCTGGATTTTTGGCCTGGGGATTTTTGTACCATAAGACTTTTGTTTGGTGGCTTATTTAGAGAGGGCTACCCTTTGGAAAGCCAACCTGGGAATGTACCACTGTTTGCTACTGTGGTGTTTTACCACTGAAAAGAGGTAAACCTTGTTTTTTTGGTTTTCATTTTCTCAGCTTAAAATATGACCTTCCTTACTCCATTTAGCTGATCTCCTCTGTTTGAACCTAAGTTACATTAGAAGCCAATTAGACATTTGTAACCCCCTGTGTTGTAGTTACTTAGATCTGTTGGTCTTTTATTTGTCAGGCTGGTATATCAAGCAATGCAATAAAAGGCAAAAATCTACTTCACTGCTGTTTGCTCAATGTATATTATTTCAAGCCTAATAGAGTAAGAATTCAAAGAAGTGGCAGAATAATAGATTTGTGCAGACGCTTAGGGGGCTATTTATCTTTTTAGATTTCAATTCCTTGTAGGCAACAGGACTAGTCTACACACTGGAAAATCTGACATGTGGTGCCAAGGAAATTTATAGGAACATTATACTCTATGAAAATTGGAGTAGTAAGAATTCTCTTCTGAATCATTATCATGCACTCTGTTAATAACACATGTGGAATTTTGTAGCCATTTGGCCATTTCTCCACGCACAGGAAATGGAAACATTATGGTCTCTTGCCCAGGTGTCCTGGTGACTTCACTGGCAGAGGGAAGAATCTGCTGGCTTATATACAGTTCAGCCAGCCTTTATCAAAACAGATAATGAGTTTTTCGATCCATAAATGTAACTTAATTTTAGACAGAAGCAGACTTATACAGATTGAGTGGCTGCCAGAAGGATCAGCTTGCAGGCAGCACCAGGTTTCAGCTGAGTGCCCGAGAGAAGATAAGGCAATAGTTTAAGAGGAAGTGTGTTTAATCTTACTAAGTCACATCACAAGCTTGAAGATTTGGTTTGTTTTCGTAAGTGAAGTTATTCCTTCTTTGTGAACTACTTTCTAGATGGCAAAGCTCTATAAAATATTTTGGGTTTACAATTGTCTCAGAGGAAGCTGCTATATCCTGTTTTACTGAATAGATCCTGCTTGAATGCACTTGTGCAGCTCTCTAGGGCTGTCCAGCCAGTTTAGCAGTTACAGCAGCACGTGTAAGAAGGCATTACAAATTAATGCTGCATACACCAACTTGCCAGTTTTATCACAGTTCCCAAAGTTTACATTACAATAGTCTGCAGAATGGCAACGATTTAATTCTACTGCTTCCAAGTTAAACTGCTGGTGCAAAATCTTTCCAGTCACTTTCACTTGTGCAGTGGGTTTTCTAAAGAACTGTATCATTCTTTTTCTTAACATGAAGGACTGAACTTCCTCCAGCTTTCAGGAACTCCCTAGGTCAGCATCACCTGTTTTGCGTGCAGAACAAGCATAACGTAAGAGTTGTGCCTACCAGACCATTGCATTTTCCAGATCTGGAAGGAAGATGGTGGAATTGACATAAACACCTTAGTTTTGTGATTAGTGGGGACATTTTCAAAAGCATTAGATAGCTACTCATTATATGACTTGGGAAAACACCATTAAAACCCTGAAACACTAATGCAGAAATAAATATTTCCATAGGAATCAGAGGAACTCAACAGAAGAGTAAGTTTTTGAGTGAAAGAATAGAGACTGTTTTAGTGAGTGACTGAGTAGGTTAGGATTCAGAATGGAGAGAGATAGTGTAGAGTCGTATGAGTTGTAAATTAAAATGGAAATTTTAAACAGGAAGGGCATTATTAGGCTGATGTGACTGTATGACACACTTTTTCATTTCTTTTCATTTTTTTTTTGGAGACTTTACAGTCATAAATCTAATTATGTACATCTATAAGTTGACAAGGACATAACCAATATCAATCTTAATAAATCAAGATTTATATGGTAGTAAGTTGTTGGAACTACCTGTGCAGCTAATGATCTACTCTCTAGAAAGTACAGACTTACAGGAGTTATTCCATCAAAGTGATTTCTGTCACAGGATGTTGTGGGATGTTGTCCCCCTGGCTTGGGTTTTACCTCCAGGCTCTCCTGCTGATATTTCTCTCTTCCTGATAGATAGTTAATTAGATAATTTCACAGCTGTGCAAACAAATTCAGTGCAGTATTTGCTTGGGCTTAGTTTAGTGAAACAAATACTTAAGATTTTAAAACAAATTGTGTTAATACTTTTCAACATTCTAAGGGGCAGGGCAGAGTAGCTGCCTACCATTCTTGAAGCTGTCCATATATTTATGAACATGCCACTGAAAATTATATTTTCATGATAAATGGATGGTAATAGTTTGAAGCTTAATCATTCTTTTTCTCTAAGATCTTAGAGGTTAATCAGATTAATCTCAAGTCTCTCTCAAAAATATTTTTGAATTATGAAGCAGAATCTAAAATTGAACCTCATTTTCAGGAAGCTGGGATCTAGTTTTGATTTGGCCTATAAAAGAGAAATAAGTAAATCCAAAGTAAATTCAGATTCAAGTAAATCATAGAATATTGACTTTGAATACACATCTAGTTTTATTTTCCCAATTTAATAAGATTAATCTGAACATACACTGAAATAAAGCTGTTGCCTTAGAAGAGCAAGCAAATTCTCTCCTTGGATATGTATGTGCACTGCTGTAGAAACTACCTATGAAACAGGAATTTCTGAACACACACACTTATTTCTAATATTAAGAAATGCTGTCCACATCTTTCCTGCAGCCCTAATAGCAGAAGGGTAGTTTGCAGTTGCTCCGTATCCCAAAGCTTTCACTTCAATAACACACTACATGAATCTGCTGCTTGGTGGGTGCGAACGCTGCCACAGCATCTGCTTCTCAGCCACAGATGTTTGTGTGAGTTTTTGGGCCTAGGCAAGAGCACTTTGAGAACTAAAACATAATGTGTTGGATCTGGGAAGTGAAACAATTTAGCAGATCCACAAATGAAAACTCACTTTATTTAAAACTTCAAGATATTTATGTTTCTAAAGAGAATTGTAGGTATTATATGTATCTGTATCTGTCTATATACATCATATATGTACTGAACACCTTATTTGCCTCTGTCTATACTTCTGGGAGCTGTCCTGGTATCAAAGCCCAGACTGCTGAGGCTCCAGAGGAAGTTGAGGCAAGAGAGGAGCCTGCCTTGGTTGATGAGGACTAGGTTAGGGATGTGTTGAACAAACTGGATGAACAGAAATCCATGGAGCCTGATGGGATGCACCCGCGTGTGCTAAGGGACACGGCAGAAGTCATTGCTAAGCCACTCGCTGTCATCTTTTCTAAGTCATGGGAATCAGGAGAGGTGCCTAGAGATTGGAGGTTAGCAAATGTCACTCCAATCTTCAAGAAGCATAAGAAGAAGAACTCAGGTAACTATAGACCAGTCAGCCTCACCTCCATCCCAGGAAAGGTGATGGAACAATTTCTCCGGGACCCTGTCTCTAGGCACATCAGGGACAAGAGGGTCATTAGGGACAGTCAGCATGGCTTCAACCAGGTGAAGTCATGCTTGACCAACCTAATAGCTATCAATGTGCTCTTGTGTCCAAGAGGGCCAACCGCATTATGGGGTGCATCAGAAGGGGGGTGGTTAGCAGATCAAGGAAGGTTCTTCTCCCCCTCTACTCTGCACTAGTGAGACAAACATCTGGAGGTACTGTGTCCAATTCTGGGTCCCTCAGTTCCAGAAGGACACAATGCTGCTGGGGGCTGTCCAGCATAGAGCAATGAAGATGATGAAGGAAGCAGAACACCTCCCTTATGAGGAAAGGCTAAGGGAGCTGGGACTCTTTAGCTTGGAGAAGAGGAGGCTGAGGGGTGACCTCACTAACATGTATAAATATGTGAGGGGTGGGTGTCAGGAGGATGGAGCCAGCTCTTCTCAAGGTCATGTGGTGATAGGACAAGAGTCAATGGGTGCAAGCTGGAACATAGGAGGTTCCATATAAATAATCAGAAGGATCTTCTTCACAGTGAGAGTAACGGAGCATTGGAACAGGCTGCCCAGGGTGGGTGTGGAGTCTCCTTCTCTGGAGACATTCAACACCCATCTCGACATGTTCCTGTGTGACTTTGTCTAGGTGATTCTGCTATGGCAGGGGTATTGGACTAGATCATCTTTCGAGGTCCCTTCCGATCCCTAATGATTCTATGATTCTATTATTCCTCTATAGAAGCATTCAAGGACAAGTTGGATGCGGCTTTAACTAACGTGGTTTAGGTTATTAAAAGACTCAGATATGTGTGATTGCTGAAAGCATCTGCAGGTACAATAGAAGTTACTTTAGTGTTGATTTCAGGTTTTTTTCATTTGGAAAGGGTAAAAATTTTCATGCCTGAAGGTGTAATTCATGTTTAAATGGAAAGAGCTAAAAATAAGGTTTTGCTTTGGATGATTTTTTTTGTTTTGTTTTTGTTTTTACCATGTGTTTCAGTTGCTCAAGGTTATCCATGTTCTGTAGATGGGATGGATTCCCAGAAAACACAGTACTCTTTAAGCTTGATGCTTGAGCCTGTCTGCCCAACATAGAGTCCTCAGCTGTAACAGAGCCATGTTCAGGGGCTCTCTGTGAGTTAAAGTCTCACTCTGAAACTGAAAATTGCATGAATATGGTTAGGCTGTCAACGGATTCTTTGTGGTCTGGGGCAACAATTTGCTTGTCTGCACACTTGGACTTTCTGGAGACTTTTGTTTTGCAGTACAAGTTTGTGGAGCCAATTTCTAATCTTATACAATACAGTTATTCATAGATTCATAGAACAGTTTAGGTTGGAATGGGCCTTAAAGATCACCTAGTTCCAACACCCCTGCCATGAGCAGGGACACCCTCAACTAGATGAGGCTGCTCAAAGCCCCGTCCAATCTGGCCTTGAACACTTCCAGAGATGGGGCATCTACAACCTCCCTGGGCAACTTGTTCCACCCAAATGACCCTCTGTTACTCAGGAAAGGGGAAAGAAAAGTACAACATTGTCTTTTTGCATGTTAATCTTTGTAGTGCTAGAGTGGTGTGGATACGAGAGAAAAAGAATCATCTTGTGAAATGACTCACAAGTGCTAATCCATCTGGAAGGAATCATTTCCACAAGACTGTAAAGCTGTTTGTTAGAGAATTCCTTGTACCTTTCTCAGACATTTCAATAGCTTGCTGAGCTCATGTTCAACTGGATTGCTACCAGGTTTCTTGCAGATACCATAAGATTTGCCTAGCAAGAGGTCATGTGGACAAACTCCATATGCCTCTGCAAATAACTCGTAACTAAAGCTTTTCTCCTTGCATATTAGGATGTAAGGTAGAGTTCTGTGTTCCCACAAAAGGAGATTTCTGAACAAATTTAGGATATTTTAGGTGACCACACTGAAGAACTACGTATAAGATTAAGGTGCACTCTAAGCCATGCACTGTATTGGGGCAGATTTGCACAACCGTGGAAGGAGCAAGGAGTTACTGTTTCTGTCCGCATTATTCTTCCCACTGGTAGTTCTTGTCCTTGGGAAGGCATGGCTTATTCCTGTGCTTGGCTGGAGCACAATTAACCTCTGTGTGAACTGGCCTTGCTTTTGTCATTGAATCTGAGGTGGGAGTTCTTCTGCGTGCCATTCCCTCTGCTCCTATTTGACTTTTCAGAAATAATCAGAGATGGATCTCGATGTGATTGTCCTGGGAAAAGCAGACTGAAGCAGCTAACTGCCTGCTAGCTCATAGTTTGAAAAAGATCATCATGATTCCGGCTGCAAATCAGGTCAAGAGGAGAATCAAACTTTGATTTCTAATAATACAATTTTAAATGGAAAAATCTGTTAAGGTTTTTTTCATGAGATATGTAATTAACATTGTTTTGTATGGAATATTGACATTTAGATACTTTGTAGAATTTGCATAAAACTAGGAAGTTTTCTGAACATTTCTACTGCTGTTGAGCCCAGGTGTTGCAAATAGGGCTGGCATAGATTCAGAGACAAATATATGAGCAACCATTTTTAGATAGGCTGGATTTTGCAACTTATGGAAAGGCATAATAACATTGCTCTTATTTACTTTATTGGGTCTTTAAAGCAAACCATAAAAATCTTTGTAACAGACCTTTCAATGGAGCTGTTTGTTTCAGCTATTGGGAATAGCCAGGAACAGAACTGAAAGAAATTAAATGGAAAGTAGCATTTATGTTTTTAAAGCTTGGAAAACATAATTTAGACCAACTATCTTTAGCCTAATTGTGCAATTCTTAGGTCAAACTTAGTGTTAGCAATTTTTAGGGAACAATGAATAAAAAAGAACTACAAAACTTGTTCCTTTTACCAGTAGTGAGTCTTGAGTCAACATTTCTGAAATAGTGGGATTAGTGAACATACAGCCATGAGTCATGACTGCAATGCACAAGGAGAAAACAGAAATTACTTTGAGACATAGACACTCATTTATAGATACCTTAATTATGTCTAATTTTTTAATTTAAATATATATGTATTCTCATTTGTGTTCATACATGTAAATTTCCCCCAAATAACTTCAATTATTGGATCTTTATATAAAGCTTTGTTAGCAATGTGAGAGGCTAATTTAAGGCTGGAAATCTGGTTGTATGGGTTAACATTTCAACACGTTTTTCAAATCATGGGCATTTTAAAATTCTACATCAACTTACAGTTCTCAGGGCTGTAGTAGTTTCCTTGTGGTTTCTAATTGAAAAACTCAGAGAAAATCAGACCCTTTATTATAAAGAAGATGTGTTTTTTCTTAGAAATGAACACACAGGGATTTAGAAAACCAGGCTTACCTGCAGTGAACTACATGTGAAATGCCTTCTGAAAGTTTTTGACATCTGCAAAAAAATTGTATCTCTTTGTTAAAAATCTGGAAATCCAAACAGTCAGCAGGTAAAACAGCAGTAGAGCTTTATCACAGTCTTCCTTGTGCTGTTACAGAAAGGGCCGGGAAAACCCCTCCACCCTGCTGCACACTTTGAATGGTCACAAAGTGTAAGACTGGTCATTCATAAAAAAACAGGAGGAAAAAGAAGAAGAGATGTAATATAAAGCAGCACACCCATTATATCAAGGAATTTGAATGACTTCTGGCAGTGGTTATTCTGCCTGCCTGTGCGAAGTGAAGTGAAAGGACTAGAGGGAAAATCCAATATGGAGAAGCTGAGGGAACTGGGGTTCTTTAGCCTGGAGGAGACTCGGGGGCCCTTGTCATGCTCTACAGCTACCTGAAGGAAAATTGTAGTCAAGTGGGGGTTGGGGGTCTTGTCCCAGGCCACTGGTGATAGGAAGAGCGGACAAGGCCTGAAGCTGCACCAGGGAGTTTTAGGTTGGATGTTAGGAAGCTCTTCCTCATGGAAAGGGTGGTTAGACACTAAAATGGACTGCTCAGGAAAGCAGTGGAGTTGCCATCCCTGGAAGTGTTTAAGGACAATCTGGATGTGGCACTTAGTGCCCTGGTCTGGCTGATGTGGTGATGTTAGGTTAAGGGCTGGGCTGGATGAGCTCAGAGTTCTTTTCCAGACTCAATAATTCTGTGATTCTTTGACTGTAACTCCATGGATCTAAGAAAGCTGTTGGTTATTTTAACTATTTTATACCACATCATAAGAGAAAGCATGGAAACACATGGAATGTCTGATGCATTCTGGTCAACTTCAGCTCTGAAATATTGTAAGGATTGTCCTTAGCTTTGGTTCTTCTGGAATGAGTAAGGGGAAAAAGTGATTTTGAAATTTCTTATACTAAAATCAATTTGGTTTGCCAAAATTTAATATTTTTTATATTTTCTTTTGAGACCATCATATTCCCTTCAAGAATGTGATGTTTTTTAAGACATGACGCTGGGTTAATAAGATGCTTTTTGAAATGTATTCTGTTAAAATTCCCTCCAATGGGACGCATTTATATCTCATGGAAAAATTGCTGCTTATGCATGTAGCTGCTACCTTGCTCATTCACATGTTGTGCTGTGTGACAATGAAATAGCCACAAACAACTTATTCAGATGCAATCGTCCCGTTTTCCTCATTGAATTGCAATATAAGTGAGGGACATTTAGAAACCAGGATTCTCAGCTTCAGCTAACTCTGGCTTCTTTTGGTGATGGGGAAAATCATGTATAAAAGATAATGTGTAAATGTGCTCTGGAAGAGCAATGGTGAGGTGCTCTAACCAGACAGTATCTAAGAAATGTGTTATGAAATGCTAGTTAAAGCCTTATTTAAACATACACTCAGAAAATCAGAGGTCTAAGAACAAAGTACGGAGTGTTTACTGAATGAGACTGAACAATTGCATCCCAGGCTTGCCCCTTGCATTTGTTTCCAGGGACATGGAAAGACAACTTTTTATTTACTTATTTATTTTAGTGTCTCTCTCTGTTGCTATTTAATGATAGTCTCTCTCTTTAATGCTGATACAACATCAGAAAAAAGCCAAATGATGTTTGATTTTTTTTTTTTTGTTTTACATTAGGTCTGCTAGATTTTCCAATTGCAGATAAGTAACACCTTGAACATTGTGGTTCATCCACACCTGGAGTTTGAAAATTACTTGTATGTGATCTCTGAAAGACTACTTAAAAAAGTGAACTTGTCAGTAGGCCTGGATATGTTATAAAGCTGGAGGTCTGGCAATTCTGAAAGTTAATTTATAAACTTTGGCCTTGTGACTTAATACCATCCTCAGTTACACAAACTGAGTAGGCTGGAATAGCATTTGACATCTCTTTAAATGGGCTTTTTGTTGTCAGCCTCATCTGCTCTCCCATGGACAATTCTTGACTGTTGGTGTCTGTTATCCAGCTGCCCAGTAGTCAGTCTTCTGATGATGGCAGATGTGATTTTTTTCTCTATATGTTGAAATGGATGTGTCACTTGATTACATTCAAATGAGTTATCAGTCAAATAAATCACAGAATTGTTGAAGCTGGAAAATACCTCTGGGATCATCAATCCTAGCCTGTGACCTAACACCACCACAATGAGCTAGACCATGGCACTAAGTGCCATGTCCAGTCTTTTCTTAAAGACCTCCAGGGATGGGGACTCCACTACATCTATGGGCGGTCTATTGCAATGTCTAAACACCCTTTCTGTGAGGAAGTGCTTCCTAACATCTAAGATGTTGAATAGAACTGGGCTCAGCACTGATCCTTGGGGGACACCACTGGTCACTGGACACCAGCTGGATGCAGCACCATTCACAACCACTCTCTCAGCCAGTTTTTAACCCAGTGGAGGGTGCACCCATCCAAGCCATGGGCTGCCAGCTTTTCCAGCAGGATGCTGTGGAAGACTGTATCAAAGGCTTTGCTCAAGTCAGGGTATACCACATCCACAATCTTCCCCTCACCCACTTGGTGGCTCACCCAGTCATAGAATGAGATCAGATTGGTTAGGCAGGACCTTCCTTTCCCAAACCTATGCTGGCTGGGCCTGATCCCCTGGTTGCCTTGTACCTGCTGCCTGATGGCACTTGGGATGATCTGCTCCATAACCTTGCCAGGCACCGAGGTTAGGCTGACTGGCCTGTAGTTCCCTGGATCCTCCTTCCGGCCCTATTTGTGGATGGCCACCACAGTGGCCAACATCCAGTCATCTGGCACCTCCCCAGTTATCCAGAACCAGTGATAAATGTTGGTGAGCTGCCTAGCCAGCTCTTGCACCAACATCTTAAAGCCCCCTAGGATGAATCTCATCCACACCCATACACTTGTTAGTGACCTGCTGTGCCACTTAGATCCTAACTACTTCCTCCTGGATTACAGGAGGCATATTCTGCTCCCCTTCCCTGTCTACCAACTCAGAAGCACAGTTATCCTGAGAATGACTGAAGGAGTTGGACTCCAGCAGAGTGTTGGCAGGGGAGCGAGCAAGCAAGAGCATGTATGCGTGTATGCAGTCGCTATTTAAGCACGTTTCTTATCTACAGAGTATACACATGTCATCTTAACAACTGGCTGGTACAGCAAAAATATTCTGTAATAGGCTGACAGGACAGTAACCTGGTAACTGTCTGGCTCTGTCAACTTGCATAACTTTTTTAAGGAGTCTGAGGCAGATCATGGTATTTGCAGCCAGGGTGTGCCCAGTAGCTGCATCATGTCTGCCTGAGCCTTCTACATCACATCTTTTTCTTTCTCTTTAATTGTGATAATTGTTTGTGTAAGGAGACGAGCCGATTTTTTTCGAGAAAGAT
>VZRI01008111.1:38204-77228 GCA_013397515.1 Upupa epops | reverse complement strand
GGGGTGGGGCTGGCTGGGCGCGAGGAGCCTTTGCTGCGGAGCACTTGGGGAGGGATCAGCCTTGAAAAAGGGGGGGAAACGGGGAGGGGAGACTCCTTGCTCCTGCTGCCTTCTCCAGTGTGCAGGGCTCGGCTGGAGGGGACAGACGCGGCAGCGATCTCCTACAGCGGTGACCCCTGGAGCCGGACCCCGCCGCCGCCCGCCACGCCCGGAGCTGCCAGCCCAGGGCGGGGGGAGACGGATGGGGGGGAGTCAGGGCATTTCCTTTCCATCAGTTACCTCACAGAACTACTTGTAACGTTCGCATTCTGTGTGTATGGCTTTTCATAACACTATGGTAGTGGGTTCCAAGTAACGATGTCATTTCCCTGTTGATTTTCAACATAAGTTACAGGGCAAACGGATACCAGCTCAGCTGATTCCGTGTCGATAGATTTCCAGATTGTTTACACTGTTCTATATATCTTATGAAATGCGCTCTGGAATTTATGACTCTCACATACAGATACAGGGGGCACCAGGGGGGGGGAGTGAAACCCACTCTGATTTATGTCCCTATCACTAGCGGGGACGAGAGCTGCCGAAAGAGAACCTCCCTTTACCAGTCTCTGGGGAGCGGTTGGAGCAGCCAGGGGTGGAGGGGTGGCAGGGGCGGCCTGGGGCAGAACCACGGGAGTACCGCACGTCTGCTGTGCATCAGCGAGCGACATTGCGGGGGTGGTACTGCTGGGCCCACATTTTTCCATCGCATGCAGACCCAAATGCCATAAATGCAACATCTTTACTGGGGCTCTTGGTTCAGAATGCAATTATCCTGAATCTTTCAATTTACTAAGTTGCAATAACTCTTCCTCCGGGTACCAAGGGCACTGTTCTCCAATTTTTTGGACCAGCCGATTAATCTTACTATAGGGAACATTGTGTCCTGCTTTTTTAAGCAAGTAAACTAATTCTTCCACATGCTTCTCTTGTCTACCAGAAAGAGAAGCACCCATCACATACTGGGATCTGATACAGATGTAGGATGCATCTCAGTAGCCTCTTGCTGGGGGTGATTGTGCAGGTGCAGACTTATCTGTGCCTGTTCCAAGTTTCTTTTTCCAAGCTTCTGTTCTAGGTCTTCTCTTACAAGTTTCTGTTTCTTGTCCCTGTTTGGGTGCCAGATGAAGAAGGAGTCAGAGCCCAGCAGAGTGTTGGCAGGGGAGCATGCAAGCGAGAGCACTTTATTGTGTATGTGCAAGCACTGTTTAAGCAGGTTCCTTATATACAGAGTATACATTGTCATCTTAACAACTGGCTGGTACAGCAAAAATATTCTATAATAGGCTGACAGGACAGATGTCCCCTGGTAATTGGTCTGGCTCTCAATAGACCCCATGGTCAACTTGTAGTACAACTTTTTAAAGGAGATTGAGGCAGATCATCATATTTGTGGCCAGAGTGTGCCCAGAAGTGGCATCATGTTTGCCGGAACCTCCTACAGATGGCCAAGTTTTTTGTTAAAGACTGAGGCAAAGAAGGTGTTAAGGACCTCAGCCTTTCCCCTGTCTTCAGTTACCATGTTCCCCCTTCATCCAATAAGCAATGGAGATTTTCCCTGGCCCTCCTTTTATTGTTAATATATTTATAAAAGCGCTTTTTATTATCCTAAACAGATTTAGACAGATAAAGTAATAACTGAGCTTTTGCTTTTCTAATTCTCTTTCTATATGACCTTACAATATCCTTAAACGCTTCATGCGTTACCTGCCCCTCTTTCTGAAGTTGATACACTCTTTTATTTTTTTTTTTTCCTGAGTTCATACAAAAGCTCCTTGCTCAACCAGGCTGGTCATCTTCCCCACTGGCCCATTTTTTAGCACATAGGGACAGCCTGCTCCTACACCTTTAAGACTTCCTTCTTGAACTATGACCAACCTTCTTGGACTCCTACATCTTTCAGAGCTGCCTCCTAAGGGGCTTTGTCAATCAGTCTCCTGAACAGGCCAAAGTTTGCCCTCTGGAAGTCTAAGGTAGTAGTTTTACTGAGCCCTCTCCTTGCTTCTCCTAGGATTGAAACTCAATCATCTCACAATCACTGTGTCCTAGATGACCTCCAACCTTTATTTCTCCCACAAGATCCTCTCTGTTCACAAGAAGCAGGTCCAGAGGCCACCTTCCCTGATTGGATCTCTCAGCAGTTGTGTCAGGAAGTTCTCTTCAACACACTCTAGGAACCTCCAGGACTGTTCTCTGTCTGCTGTCCAGCAGACATCAGGAAAATTGAAGTCCCCTGTGAACACAAGGGGCAGTGATTTTGAAACCTCCCTCAACTGCTTATAAAAAATTTCATCTGCTTTTTTGTCCTGGTTGGGTGTCCTAGTCTGTAACAGATTCCCACCACAAACATTTTTGCTGGCCTTACTTCTGATTCTTATCTGTAAGACCTTAACTCTATCCTCACCCTCATTAATTTCTATGCTTTCATATGTCTCTCTGACACAGAGTGCTATTACACCACCTCTTCTCCCTTGCCTATCCCTTTTAAAAAGTTGATACGCATCAATTGCTGCACTCCAGTTGTGAGAGTCATCCTACCAGGTTTCTGTGATGGCCACCATATCATAGTTTTCCTGTTGCACAGCAGCCTCCAGCTCCTCCTGTTCATTGCCCATGCTGTGTGCATTGGTGTATAAACATTTCAGGGAGGGAGCCAAGGACACAGTGTTCAATGCTGAGGGGTGGCAGACCTGGTTATTTGTGACTCCACACTGACCTGTAAGTGTTGAGCCAGCAAGACCTGTTATCTCCCCTTTCCCCTTCATGTCTAGTTTAAAACTCTGTCAGTGAGCCTTGCTAACTCCTGCCCCAAAATCCTTTTCCCCCTCTGGGACAGGTGCATCTCACCTGCTGCCTGCAGGCCAGGCCTTTCATATAGAAGCCTGTGGTTGAGCTGATGACTGAAACCTTCTGTCCCTATTTTTTTTTTTTTTTTATTTTTATTTTTTTTATTTACTTCTGGGTATCCCAGTTGTCTGGTGCACTGTATGTGAATTGAATCATCATCAATATTTCTTAGCTTTCTAACACACTGCTAGGAGTAGGATTTGCAGTGTTTCTGTTAGTTTTTCATAACAAATTCCAACAAACCTCATCTTTTTTGGAATGGTAACGATTGTTTTTCACCAGTAAGCTGTATCTTGGACTTCTAAGAGTACTCAGAAGATCAAGACCATGAGCAAAATCTTAACAATTAAAGCAAACTTGTTAAATTAAGCTTATTCTCCAACTGTTGCTTTCTGTAAAGTAATGCTACGTGGAAGAAGCGGTAGACTGTATTAAACTTTGACACTAACAGCATGGCTAAGCCAATTCCTCAGTACTGTATTTATTTAAATATTGTAGTCTATATGTTAATGTAAAGCCTTGGTGAGAGTAATTAATTTTATTGGCATATCCTAAATCTGTTAGGTATTCCAAAGTGATCACAAATGCTTTCTTAGAATGGAGGAAGTTGTTAATGAGTGATTCTTGGCTTTTTATAATCTCTGCAATGATTACTTAGAGTAAAAATCTGGCCAACACATGATCTTTAAACTTGAAATCCAACCTGCTATTCCATTAAAATGACAGCTCTCTACAGTACTTAATGAGACAGTGTAAAGACCATATTTCTCTGAAGAACAGTGTTTCGCAGTTGTGAAGTGAATTGCTTGGGGATGCTTTCTTTGTAAGTGCAGTGGCATTTTTCATGAATCTGGAAGCTGTTCCTAGTTTCATGTCTGTTGAAAAGTTTGGTTCGATTTTTTCTGATGTCTCTGAAGCCTTCAAAATGTTCATGTTTTTGTCTTTTCAATTCTATTGGCTTTGAGATGGATATATTTTTTCTTAGGTTTGATTTTTGCAGTGGAACAGTCTCAATTTTAAATTCTACATGTGTATTTCCATAGTCAGCATTCCTTCTATCCATTTTACATATGCATTTAGCACCCTGATTGTTGGTCCAGTTGTTATAGTTGGAAAGTGTTCTCTCCCACAGTAAATGGGGTAAGGGAAAACCAAAACCGGGCTCAACTTGCCAAGGAATAGTTATTTTACCTGTAAGTATTACAGTTTCATTTATTTAATGTCTAGTTCATACTTGCCCATATTTGTACGGCTATTCACTAAAGCTGAATTTTGGCACTGCAGAAGAGCAGTAAGTGTCATTTTCGTTTGCTGAAGTGAGTGCCTGGGATGCTACTTCTGTTTTTTATAGGATCTAAAGTGTTTTAGATTTGAGTTCCTAACTTTTCTAACAAGATTCATAACCTTGAGAAGAATTAAGAAGAGAAACTGATGGTTGGCCGGGGGTGTACTGTCACTGTATGCTAAGATGAATTGGGACAGCTCACTGTGAGTAAGCTCTTGTGGAAAGGAGCTTCAGTTCACTTCTTTTTAACAAATTAGTAAAAGACAAGGAGCAAAATCATATTTACAGAGAAGATTCTGTGACTTCCACAGCTTGCATTTACCACCCTGATGAACTGTTTCTGGTTTAATAATGGAGAGGAAGGTCTTTCTAAGAATATCTTAATAAAGTGTGGTAAAGAATTTAAGAAGGAAAAGAACATCTCTGAGGCAAATGGTGAACAGCAATATGGGATATCTGAAACAGATGCCCATTCTGTCCAGTTGATATGCTCACATTTCCATATGAATGAACCTGCTTCCCTAACACTGAAGAGCCACCTGAGCGACACACTGCAGTCAGATACTGAATGTTACATGGTGTAATTTTTGTTCCCCATTTTATTTACTATTATTTAATAAAAGCAGATTTTCCCTCTGAATGCCAATCTAACTATAACCCTCTGCCATAACAATAAAACCTGTTAGTATTTTTCCTTTTACTCAAGCATGAGTGACAGCTCAAAAAGTTGTGAAATCAACTATTTCAAGAGGAAAAATTTATTAGGAATCTTTAATATATGGCTCAAGTCTGCTATAAAGAAAAAAGTAAAGGGTGAATTTCACCACTTACTTGTGGACACTTATTTCGGACAAAGTACAAACTCACACTTTTTCTATGTGATTTCAGAGCATCGGTGTAAGAGAATGCTTTTGGGTCTAGAAATGAACCTGACAACATTTTTCCAGGATTGCATCATGTGTTTCACTCACACTTTCACATCCTGCATTAAACCACATGCATGTGCATCGACAAGACAAGATTGTAAAAGGAGTGTGACTGGGGAATTGTTTTAATGATATTTGATAGGAATAATTGCAGCCATCACTGTTTCAAAGCAATTGTGGTTATACTATACTATGTCAACAAAAGTCACTTTGGGCCATATGGAAACATAATTACTTCAGAATGATCTCTTAAGAGAGCACCTTGGAGAAAGTCAGGGCATTTATATGAATCAGTTAAAAATATTTGTGCATGAAGCCTTTCTTAAACAAGAGCTTTCATGTGTTCTGAGTTGAACACTACAGCAATGGCTTGGAAAATATTAAAAAAGTAGACTTATTGAAGAGGTGTGTAATGGTTTAGGGAGAGGGTCTGAATTGGTTTTGGTTGGTGCCTGTAATTCAAGCACAACAACTGGCTCTCACTGAGAGTTCAACAGGCTATCAGCAATAAGAAAAGGAAAAATCACCAAACAAGTAAAAGAATCAAAAAGGTAAAACAGAAACTCTATGACAGTGCCTTTCACATACTCTGAGAGAAATGGGAGACAACTAACACATCAGATTTTGGTCTTAGATGAGAGCTCTGGGACAAGAGTGTGTACACCAGCACTCATAACCACAAAGCCACCACACACACACACATGCACCCCACTTTCCAGAAGAGAAAGGGGTGGGGTGTGGGGGGGGTTGGCAGGAATACAGCACTAAATATACATTTGATGCTTGTGGAAAAGGTTCTTTTCCAGTCCTCATGCAGACATGAGGCCTTCCCTGATGTCTCTGGCATATTTCTAGCTCCCATCGGCTTGGAGGATCTTCTTTGAGGCTACAGCAGCATCAGGTGTAGAGAATACAACAGAATTTCAGACTCTCTCTGTTTGCCAAAGGCTTAGGAGATCAGTACTTGTGATCTCTCTTTCTCTCTCTTAGTAGAGGCTTCTCTCAGTTTCTCTCAGTGGCAGAGTATACAGAATCTTTGCCAGTCTGGTGGAGACAAAGCCAACATGGTGCTGGTTATGTGGGGCAATGCCTGTTATGGCTAATGGGCTTCTTAGGTCTTGTCCAAGGGCTTTCTACAGGCCTTATGTAGACCTTCTCTTTCTTCTCCCCTGTGGTTACACACTAAGGGAGGTAGAGAGTTAAGAGCTCACCTCTGTCTGGCATTTTCTAAGGCAATCAAACTGTAGAAGCGGCTGTGGAGTAGCTGCTCTTTTTTTGGCCCACTGCCAGGAGCTGGAATGAGCTGGTGCTGGCTTTTCTGTATCTGAGCTCTCAAAGAAAGAGAGGAGGGCTGCAGGTATAGACAGCATCTCATCTCTTCAGCCTGCTGCCAGGAGCTAGGGTGAGCTGGTGCTGAACACAGTTCAAATTGTCTGCTCTCTCTGTGTTTGAACTCCCATGCAAAAGAGGGCTGTGACTACCCCTGCAGCAGAGCTGTAGCCTGGCTTAGGCTCTTTAGCCTTCTACCCTTCGGTTGCAGGGAGGTTGAGAGTTACTGCTTGCTCCCCGTCCCACCCTGTGTGTGAGTGTGTCTTCCAGAGGAGCTCTCTGTCTCTCAAGACATATCAGAGGAGAAGAAGGAAGGAAGACGGCAAAGAAGATGACGAACAAGTAGGAAGTACATTCCTTTTTATAGGCTCTGTCCACCAATCACCTGTAGAGTCCACACACTGATGCAGGAGGTCTGCTAGGAAAGCTACCTCCAACTTCAAAATAAAATGGTTTTTTGGCATAAAAGCACTACAACTTAATACTTGAAAGAAAATTTGAAAACTTTCAAACCGCAACAAGGTGGTAGGAGAATTTATTAGGTGATAAAAAATACTAGTATTTTCCTATAATTTCTTGGTAAACCTAATTGTGCCATTGTGAGTGAAAAGGGGGATTCTGCTGTGCAGCAAGACCCTAGTACTTTGGAAAATGGATGAAATATAGGATGCTATGTTGTAATGAGATGGTGTGATGCCAAGATACTTATCTGTGTAGCATTTGGTCCATAAAATGACTTAATGCTTTTCTTTCTTAATTTGCTTCAATAATGTAGGGGTTTTTTTCCCTTCTGTAGTCCAAAATATGTCTTATTTTACATTTGAGGGTTGTCACTTCTGAGTTGTTTAGGACATTTGTTACTGAGACATTTTTTCTGTCTAAGTGCAACTAGAGGATATGACCAGTTCCATTCATTCAGTGTGATAGTTCTGCCTCTAGAATCTTACTATCTGTTGTCAGTAGCTGCTAGTACCTAAACCTTCTCCTAAAAGACACTGTAGTAAGAGAAAAGTTGCAAGCTCTGTGGATGTCTACAGTGTTCACAGTGAAGATAGGTTGATGTTTTTAAAGATGTCTCTTAGTTGTCAAGGTACCCAAGTGTAATTTATGGATCATCCATTACATGTATGATATTATAGATTGATTATTTGCTAACTCTAACTAAGTTTTCTGACACACAAACCATCTATTCTGAGTTGCTTGTCTTGAAAACGCTTCTGTATTCAGTCATTACAATCTACTTAAATCAGAAGATGTAAAATAATTAGAACAAGATTTATTGACATGTTGTTAGTACTGGGGAGCAGCCATGACCCAGGGGAAAACTAGTTTTCTACATGGCTGACAGACACTGTAATGCTTTCCCAACAACTCAAAGAAAGGCATCACAGGTTCTCCTGGCTATCTCCTTGCTTCTGGCTGCTCTGGTTCTGCTAAGGACATCTGTGCCAAGGAGCAGCTCCTGCTTCCCAAGCCCAGTGCTGCTTGCTTTTTCATCCCCTGTGGGCTCAGGGCCAAGGAGAGCAGATTGGTTGTGCCCACAGTGGGCTCAGTTCTCCTTTGACTGACAGATGGCAGCCACCAGCCATAGAACACAGTAATGAGGGGGGGTGTGTGTGTGTGTCAGGTTTTTTTCACTATTCAAATTTTCTAAAATATGAGGGGTTTATTACAGCCTTCCAGAACAGTGTTTTATACCCTTAGCACATGAAACAATGCAGGCTGGTTATCAGGGGACATGATTGGACAAAGTACTTTAACAGGCAGAGAATCGTCTGATCTGGAGTTGGAGAAGAAAATAAACCTGCTATGATTTCACCTGAAATGCCCTTCTGAGCTGCTGCTAGGATTATAAACACTTTATGTTGTGGAGCAGACTCACTAGATTTCTGCACAGGAGAGCCTGAGAGCAAAGTTAACGTATAGGCACAGTGGAAAAATCCTGCGATGAGGGCTGAAGGGTGAACTAGGAGGTGATCTGATTTGATACTTCATGGCTGTTTCCACACTGACAGTGTAGCTTTATCACCTTTCTACGCTCTCTAAAGTAGCTTATGCACAAGTCTGCAAGTGCCAGGGGTTCTGGAGCTGTAATTCAGAGTAAGGTTATCCAGATTTGTGCTCAAAGTTGGCTGTAATCATTCAAAAATTCAAAGGGCGTAGTTTTGTCAGATATAACTTCTTTGGTCCCTGTGTTCAGCTGTTCACTCGGTTCAACAGCCATGTATCACTTCAGATATTGTAGTCCAAGCAGTTGGAAAATCCATTTAATTTTAATGATGTTAAGCCAGTTTTTAGCTGCTGGTAATTTGGTTCTGTGAGAACATGAACAAGCCTGTTGTATGTATTATGAATGTTTCCTATGATTAGCTCATGATATAGTGCTATGCAGCGCCACCTCTTTGAATCCAATGATGTGATAGAGTTGATTATAAACAAGCTATTTATTTCTGAAGGGGCTGATTCCACTAAAATACTAAAGGGCAGAATATATGTTGCCAGGACCAGAGGTAACCAAAATACCTTAGTAACTGCACTTCTTGCCTAAGACACATTGTGGACAGACTATCTCCAGCCTTGCTTCCTGCTGGGCTTTGTGACTGGAGCCTCAGCCTCTACTGTAACCTTTGTCATCTGCTGTTACTGACTTGTCTTCCTGACCCTGGCTTGTCAAAGGACTGCGGGCTAAAGCTAGTAGCTGGTACCAGCACTGCCTTCCTTGGGTACAAGAAGGATATTGAGATGCTGGAGCAGGCCCAAAGAGGCCAACAAAGCCAATGAAGGTCCTGGAGGACAGGTCTGATGTGGAGTGGCTGAGACAACTGGGATTGTTTAGTTTGGAGGAAAGGAGACAGAGGGGAGACCTTATCACTCTTTAAAACTATCTGACAGGAGGGTATAGAGAGGTGGGGGTTGGTCTCTTCTCCCAAGTCACTAGAACAAGAGGAAATGTCCTCAAGTTGTGTGAGGAGGTTTAGATTAGACATTAGGAAAAATGTCTTCCCTGACAGAGTGGTCAGGGATTGGAACAGGCTGCCCAGGGAGGTGGTGGAGGCACCATCCCTGGAGATGTTAAAAAACCAAGTAGATGTGCCCTGGGGGACACAATTTAGTGAGCACGGTGGGGTCAGGTTGATGGGGTTTGACTGGATAGTCTTGTAGGTCTTTTCCAGCTTACTGATTCTATGATTCTACTGTGGGACTGCACCATGGCTGGTAAACATCACCCTTGGCTTCTGGCTTATCTTCACTCATGGAGCAGCCCCACTCTCTTTGTTTCCTTCCTGTCTTCCATCTTGACTCATACTGCTGTCAGCCAGATGAACATCACTGCCAGTACTACTTTTATTCTTTTCTGACCCAGAGGCAGTAAGGTCAGTGTAGAGCTTTGCTGCAGAAATTACTCTGAAGAAGAAACTTCTTGAAGTTTAGTGTAAGATTTTTAGTAGACAGTTGTGAAACAAAGGGCTTGTTTTGACAACTTTTTGTCTGATTGCAGACTGGAGTAGTTGACCTTTCTCTAGCTGGCTGCCAGAGAATTTTATGTGACTCCTTTTAAAAGCAGCGGGTGCTCCTTTAAGACTGTTAGACTTGTCCAATTAAAATCTCCTGAGAAAGGACATAGAGACACACAAATGCTCTATTATTTCCTCCTGAAGGCTGTAAATCACAAGGGGAAATGCAATGTATAGTGCAGTGAGAATTTACCTCAGGTTACAGATACTAATTGTTTCTTTGAAGAAATTAGGGTGAAGTGGAAAGAGTGCTGGTATAGAAATGTATCTGGTAGTGATTTTTTAAAATAAAATGCACCCTATTCTGTGAAGAATGGAGCCTTTTTTATCTTATTCCTCTCTCTCCTTCAGAAGAATGAAGAGAGACTAAAGATAATGGTCAACAACTTCCTTGTGCTCTGATCTATAAGGTTGTTCCATATGTAGAGCCGCTTGAAATAATTCAGGTTTCATTATTTTCTGTGTTCATTGAATTTATGGAATAGTCTCTTATTCTTCCTTTCTTTTTTCCTTCTTTCCTTCCCTAATTTCAAGGTGTTCCAGGAGACAATGTGGTGTCTGTGGCATAAGGTTTATCATGCAAAACTAGTCAGTGTTTTCTGAGAATACAATATCTACAAATATTATTATCTCCCTTTCAGTACTTTGAAGCATAAGCACCATATTTGCAAAGCAAAAAACTAAATGCAAAAAAAGTGCAATTGGAGTAAGAAATGTGAGGACATGAGAGCTAGATGGTGATCTCAGTAGTGAGTCTGGACATTTATAAGGCATGAGTGTGTGTCTAAAGCAGTAAATAAGCTCCCCTTGACATACTGATAGAATAAGTAAACTGGTGTTTACCGCTGTAGCCATTCTATTTGCAGTCGGTTTATCATGTATATAGAGATGAGTACTTCTGTGCATGCAGCTGTATTTTGAAATTGCAGTACTGCTTTTGTATATCTTGTACAAAATAATACATAAACTCATAATACCAGTAGTTATAGCAAATGCAGTAGTTGTGGGACGTTTTTTTTCCCTCTCCACATTTCCAATAATTATCTTGAACTGTTTACTATGGAATTTTGGAGATAGATCTAGGAAGATCTAGGAGACACCATTTCAGTTTTTACCTATTAGCTCACTTGCCATTAACTACTGACTCAGAACAAAAGCAAATATGTCATAAATCAGCAGAACAGAAATCCAGCACATTCAAATCAACATGGGGTGTGAATTCCTGCGTGGTTTAGAGATTTCTGAAGTTATGTACTGACAATGTTTCATTCTTTATTCATTTTGTAATGATGGATGGTGGCTATTTGAGGGTGAAAAACCTTAAATGAGATTCAAAGTGTTCTTGGTATGTGTCAGTAAATATATCGATACATCTGCTGTGGTCAGTCCTCTGTTTGGCAGTAACATCCCTCTGACACTGAAATAATGTACTTGGCACCATTCAACTATGACAAAAACCTGTCTCTATTAGATCTTGGTCTTGTAGCTATTGCTCTGCATTTCTATGTTGTGAACAGAGAGCTTACGTGTGGTGTTACCCCCCTAAGAAGTGCTCCTATCTCCCATATATAGTCTTCAGTCTTCAAGATCTATCACTTGATTATGACTCCCTTATGACGCAGGTATGAACCTAATACATCCTTAATTTGGGGAAAGTTCAATGCATAGTTTGAACTGTCTTAATAAATTTGTTGGTTTTTTAAATTCACTGAACTGCAACAGATACTAAATCCTCAAACTGCTATTGCTAATATTCCTTAGAAGCTGCTAATATTGATTCAGCTCTATTTAGCCTACTGTGATACTTTGGAAAAGGCTTTGTTATCGACAATTCCATGTTGTGAGATTCATTTTATTCTGCTTTCATTTGAATTATTTAATGAACAAGGAAATCTGTTGGTGGCAATGACCCATTTATGCAAGCCTGCATATTGATTTCAGAATACTTAAATATTACACCAGCGCCTATCCTTTATCTTACAAGAAAAAACTTGTGTTTTTCAGACCTTACCAGCACGGAAGATTCCATGTAAAGCCAATGCTCCTTCGGGGTCCTTTTTCGCACGGGACAACACAGCAAATTTCTTATCTTGGTGCAGAGATGTAGGGGTGGATGATACCTGCCTGTTTGAGTCAGAAGGTTTGGGTATGTATTTGTTTATGTGGCAGTGGGTGATATTCTTTTCAGTTTTGCCTCAAAAGACAGAATGTTTCTCTTAATAGATCCTGACTCCAAATCTGACGTGCCTGTGTTAATTCTGCCTCTTGTCGGAAGCATGAACGCCACTTGAAATTCACTTAAGTGAATTTTAAGAGGAGCTTAAATGAGACAAAAATCTTGCTCTGATTTCTTGCATGCAGAGGCACTTTACACATACCTATTTAAAAATATATTAAGACTATAGTTTTCTGTTTCAGCAGAGTAGGATACACGTGTTCACTAAGTTTGGTTGCAGGCATTTAGCTGTTGGTGCAGATTCAATTGGTTTCTCAGGAGAAAAGAAAATGTGATATTTTTCTGACTATTTTTCCAGCTGATTCCCTTGCGCAGCTATGGACAAAACTTATCCAACATTAGTGCTTCTAGTTGGTACCTTAAAAGAATTTTACTTAGACTGTTACTAGGAAATCACTATTCTAATAGTACATATTCTTCATTGATTTAACCCTTCTCTCTTCAAAGGAAAACTTGTGTATCTTACCTCAGGAGTTTTTTTCAGAAAAGTATCATGAAATTAAGGGAACCAAGTGTTTGTTCGTTGTCTGAACTCAGAGAAAAGTGTAAAGCAGTTGTGTTGATAGATAGCTCAGTTTCTCGGGAAGACAAATGAACACACTGTACTGAATCAAGAGGTTGCTTGGTTCTGTTCCTCAAAAGGTCTCTGACTGCCCAGCTAAAGTTCTTGTTTCTGTTGCAACTGATCTATTCTCCTTTTACAGTTGTGCTTTTCTAGCACAACTATTTCTGAAACTTTTTTATTTCGTTCACCTATTCTGTCTTGTTTCTAAATTAAATTATTTTCTGTCTCCAGGAGCAAATGCTTTGTAGAGAAGAAATAAATATCACAAAAGTGACAGATAGTAAGGAGGTTATTTTCTCTATTTTGTTAATTAAATCCTCAAAATAGAACTTTTGCTGAATATGGTAAATCATGGGGAAGATGGAAAAATGTGTTTGTGAGGAGCTTTCGTGAAGATTTCTAAGAATAGGGTAAGTTAATGTTTACATATACATAGTACAACAGGGAACACAAACACCTGCAAAGGTGGTGTTCTAGGTTTTATCTCTCAGAAAAGTGAAATATACTGAAACACTGAAACAAATCCAGATGTGGCTGTGTTTGATTTGTTTGATTAGCAAAAACCCTCATGGGTGGAAAAAGACAAAAGTTCTCTGAGTGTTACTGAGCAAGCTGAAAAGATTTCTGATGCTGGAAATAGGGCCAGAACTTCATAATTATTTTATGCAAGTTCAGAAACTTGGGATAGTGAGATCGTGACTGCCATTACTAAAAAATGGGATAGTGAGATCGTGACTGCCATTACTAAAAAAAGATAAACGTAGAAGCTACTGTTCCTCACTTTGAGCTAGAACTATTAAAAGTTTTGGTTTCATTTGAGATTTCCCCAATGCTTTAGAATGAATGTTGAATCACAGCAGTTGCCAATCTAAAGTTTTTATGTTTTCCTCTCTCTCACAACTCACCTCTCCGCTGTGTAGGATATATAAAAAATCATCAAAGGTAAGTAATATCAAAAGTTGTATTCAAAGTGGTGACAAGTGTGTGCTAAGGATGTCTTAGTGTTCACAGTGTCTCTTGGAATATCATATATTCATGAGAATATATAACTCTTTGAAATGATAGTTGCAGAGGCAACTGGATTTTGTGGGTTTCTTCCTGGCTAATAAACTGCATTGTTGCATATAAGGCTAGTGATAATGCAACTCTTTCTTTTCAGCCTGAAGAATTTTACTGTGTTAATACTTTGTATTTATTCAATGTTTTTTATCCTCATTTTTTACTGTATTCTGCCTGTATTAGATGCACACAGTGATATTTTCTTGATTCCATTGCATCACACAAAACATTCCTGAGACTTTTTTCTGATAATTTTTATTCTAACATTACAAGAGTAATTTTTAAGATTTATTGCACATTAAATATCCAAATGACAGATTTTTGACACTACTGTTTAAAAAAAACCACCCAAATAGCCCAAATCTACTCAGAGTTCAGAAAAGCCTTTGAAAATTCATCCAACATTCCTAGGTTTTTTATTTGTATGAAGTCATTCCTTGCTGGGATGGAACTGTGTCAAGCAGACATTACAGCAGATAGGTGCAGTCCATGCCTGTGGAGCTTGCAGGTGAGTGATGTTAATGGGAAGCTTGAGCATTCCTAGAAACTTGATTCCATGCAGTGTTAATGTTCTAGGCTGATCCAGACAAGCAGGTGATCAGATCTACTCATGGCACTTTGTGTCCCTGGCCATTGCTTGTGGACTGACTTAGTAATTTTTTTAATTATCATACGCTGTTGGATTTGAACAATTCATCTGAACTAAACAAGGAAACCAGAATCAAAGACTTCTTCAAAGTAAGTAGAAGGGGGAGGTAAAGCAATAATTGCTATGCTGTTAAATATGATTATCCACTCTAATCAGTAAAGATCTTTAAAATAATTTAGTGCAGAGATCAGAATTTTGAAAACAATGCACTTATATGACTAACTTGACTATAACATGATGTATTTTGTCTTGCCAAATTTTATGACTATGTGACATAGTTTAAAATACAAATTGGAAATACAGTTTTCTGTAAAGACTTGTAATATAGCTAGAATTGATCAGTAGCTATCTAATGGTCATTTGCTCTTTGAACTTAATGTAGAAGCATGACAGGAAAGTTTCAGAAATAATGCTTTTGCAAGGAAGTGGGTGATGCACCTGTTGCATGAACTGCAGAGAAGACAGCACGAAATACAGCAATGCAGTCTTGAGGGACGATGTGGAATGCTGCAAAACAGAATCCACATGGCACACATTTAGTGTGCTTTTCTTGGTTGTTATTTTTGTGGGTGGTGTATTTAAAGAAGAAGGAAATTGCTGATAGCAAAAGCTATGCTCCAGACTCCCAACTTCCATCATCTAGGGAAATGTCGAGATACACTGTGTTGGAATGGGGCTCTTGAATGTACTGGACCCAATTTGACCCATATCTGGGACATAGAAGCTAATGCACTAACTCCCTGCAATCTAAGAAAAGCAGAAGTGTATCTGCTGCTCTTCTGTTCCCATGATCTATACATTTTTTCTAAGTTCCCCTTTGTAAATTTTAGGGCATCAGACCCACACAGCTATGATAATGTAATTTATGGAAGCATTCTAGATGGAGATATTTGTAATTATGATGCTCAAGCTTGAATTGCATAACACTGGAAGAAAACTCTTTCTTGGCCTAATAGTAAAAATGGTAACTGTAGTTAAGCGAACTGAAAGCATAGTTTATGAAGTCTTTGGTAGTAATGTGGTGTTGCTGGATGATTATAGGATTTGGAACCAATGAATTTTCTGCATCTGTTCTATGAGAGTCTACCCAGCAAGAAAAGGGTTTGCCACCAAGTGGGCCAGCATGCCATTGTGTATCATTTGGTTTGGGAGTTAATGGATGGTGTTGTTCTACCAATGCACTCTGCTTGTATAATGTATAACTGCATGTGTACACACAGTTTGTGACATGGACTTCTTCTGATGCAACTTGCTCATGAAAGTTCAATGGACAGGTTCTCTTAACAAAAACATCTAATGTTTTGGTGGAAATAATAGATTTAAACACCTGTGATCTCTAATGTTCTTTTAATTTTTTTTTTAATCACTCAAATACTAATATTTTATGCATGGGGGCAAATTAGTTTTTTTAATTAATGCTCTCGTTTGTTTAATTTTGTAAGGCAATAAGAATTTTGACCATTCTTGCACAGTGATACATGATAATATTACAGGTACTTGCATCAGAATAAGGCTTTAGTTTGTCTTTCGTAACATTTTACTTAATAACACATGATGTTGTTTATGTCTCTTAGTGAGGACTATAGAAGCATCCTGGACACTGTATTATTACCATTGGATAAGCATCTTAAGTTAATGAATTCCATAGGATTACAGTGTTTCAACCCTTAGCTGTTTTGAGGCTTTCATGAGTAATAGTGCTGAAAGGGAGGATGTGGAACACAATGCTTGATTGAAGTGTGTCATGTGCAGAAGCAAAGACAAGTTTGGGATAAGTTAAACAGAGTGTTGTCAAAACAATGCTAAAAGAAAACGACTTTTAGGAACAGAAGCAAAAGCATTAAAGAACATGAAAGAGAAAAGGAAGATAAATCACAGGATCAACCTTCCAAAAAATTTCCTTCAACATGGGCAAATTGTGATGGGAGCCTATGATAATTAATACCTCTTCCCTTCTAGTGAGTTACAAAATTATTTAGAAGCAGAAATCATATTTACTTCTTTGATTCAGCTATGTCTGAAGTCTTTTAAAAAAATGCTTAATATTTAGAAGGAAAACTGATTCCACTATAAATGATTTATAAAAGTCTTAGGAGCCAAGGATTTAAATCTGGCAGGAAAGTGTAAGAAGCTTGTTTCTGTTTGAATTCTGGCAGAATGATGAAAGATGCAGGACAACAGTACTTCCAGCTTGTTACTGAATGGCTTTGGAGAAATCTTAATTTTTGCTATTTCTTGAAATTCTTCACAGCACATAGCAGCACTCTTGTGGAAGCGAACTCTTGTTGATAGATTTGAAATGATGTTTAGTGAATTGTGCATGTGGCTGTAGATAGAATGAAGACAATTTCTCAACATAGTCTTTTGGGCTTCCAGCACTTACCATGCCTATCTGCCTATCAATCACTACAGTTACAGAAAATTTGTTGCTTAGCAAATCTTGTTTGCCCTATGGGCTCTCTGCGATTAACTGGCCAGGCCAAAAAGTTGAGGTGGTGTCTACTATTAAACTGTAACTATTTATTAATTTAGATTATAGTGCATAGTTCAGAAAACAGTAGATGTACAGAGGTTTTACAGAATGTTATGTATACAGATGTATACAGAATGAGTACAGGTGTAACACTTCAACCTGAGCTTGCAACTGGTCACTTCAGAATTAACAGCCCTTAGTCATCAGAATATTTTAGTTATTGGCATCTATTCCCTGGACTTTAGAAGAGCAGACTTTGGCCTATTCAGAGACCTCATTGGCAGAACCACAATGGCATAGAGTCCTGGAGGGACTGGGAGCCCACGAAAGCTTGTTAACGTCCAAAGACCACCTCCTGCCAGCTCAAGAGCACTGCATCCCTACAGAAAGAAAGTCAGGCAAGTCTAGACAGAATGAAATCTGGCCAGTGACATCAGGGGCAACAAGAAAAGCTTCTTTAGGTACACTGATGAGAAAAGGAAGAAAAGGGAAAATCTGTGACCCCTCCAGAAGGAAGCACATGACCTGGTTAGCTAGGATATGGAGAAGGCTGAGGTGCTCAATGACTTTTGTGCCTCAGTCTTCACCAGGACGATACTTCACAAAACACAGTGCCTTCTCAGCAAGTTTGCTGATGACACCAAGCTGTGTGGGGTGGTTGACAGGCTGGAGGGAAGGGAGGCCACCCAGAGGGACGTTGACAGGCTTGAGAACTAGGTCTGTGCTAACTGCATGAGTTTCAGCAAGTCTGAGGGCAAGATCCTACATCTGGGTTTGGGCAATCGCAAGCAAAAACAGAGGTTGGCTTCCTGAAGAGAAGAACTCGGGGCTGTTGGTAGATGAGAAGCTGAACATGAGCCAGTAACATGTGAGGGCAGTCCAGAAGGCCAACTGTGACCTGGGTTGGATCACAAGTAGTGTCACCAGGTCAAAGGAGGAGATTCTGCCTCTCTACTCTGCTCTGGTGAGATGTCACCTGAAGTCCTGTGTCCAGTTCTGGTGTCCTCAGTACAAGAAAGATATGGAACTGTTGGAGCAAGTCCAGACAAGGCCACCAGGATGGTCAGAGGGCTGGAGCCCCTCTGCTATGGTGGCAGAATGAGGGAATTTGGGCTGTTTGGCATGGAGAAGAGAAAGCTCTGGGGGGACCTGGTAGCAGCCTTCCAGTATCTGAAGGAGGCTGCACAAGAAAGCTGGATAGAGAATTTTTATGAGGGTCTGGTGATAGGACAAGAGGGATGGTTTCAAGCTTAAAGAGGGGAGATTTAGATTAGGTCTTAGGAAGAAATTCCTCATTATGATAGTGCTGAGACACAGAAACAGGGTGCCCAGGGAGACTGAGGATGCCTCCTCCCTGGAAGTGTCCAAGTCCATGTTGGATGGGGGTCTGGGCAACCTGGTATGGTGAGAGGGTTCCCTACCCATGGAGGGGTGTTGGAACAGGGTGACCTCTGAGGTCCCTTCTAACCTAAGCCATTCTAGGTTAATAGTCCAACCATTTACTAACTGTACCAAGCCCACCGCTAAACCTCCTTCATGAACCTTTTTCAATGCTTGATGACCCTTTCAGTACAGAAGTCCTTCCTGATGTCTAATCTAAAACTCCTCTGGTGCAGCTTGAGGCCATTTCTTCTTGTCCTATTCCTTGTCACTTGTGAGAAGAGATTAACTCCCACCTTTCTACAAGCTTCATTCAGGTAGTTGTAAACAGCAAAAACAACTTCCCTGAACTTATTCCTCCTTCTAACCAGCCCCAGTTTCCTTAGGAAGAATTTTGTCCCTGTGAGGGTGCTGAGGAGTACCTTAAGAACAGGTTGCCCATGGAGGTTGCGGCTGCTCCATCCTTGGAAGTGTTTAAAGCCGGGTTGGATGGGGCTCTGGATAACCTGGTCTGGTGAGAGGTGTCTCTAGGTGTCACTTACTGTGCACTCTGAAAGCAGTACTTGCATATCAAGCCTCTTGCAAATGCCACTTGTTCACTCTATGTTTTACTGATCATTTGATAACAAGATAGGTGTGGAAATGGACTCTTCTTTCTCCCTGGCTTTTACTGCAGCTTCTGACCAGTCTGTTGCATGGTGGTTGCTCATTAAACAGTGGTGCTTTAGGAAAAAAATTGAAAATATTAGTTTGATATTCTAAACTATTGCCAGTGGGTTTTGCAATATGCAAAATAGTATTTGTTGTTGAAATTCCCAAACACATATGCTGGTATAGTACACAGGAATGCTAACATTTTCTTGATAAAAGCACTGTGTCACCATCATCTTATCAGATAACCAGCTACTTATTTTTGTGATTGGTTAGTGCCTGTACCGTTCTTCATCCTCTAACAATGATTTCACTGTGTCACATTGTTGAAATTGAAATGCATGAAGTGTGTCTAGATTATGTTGAGTCAGATCTGCTAAAGAAATTCCAATTTTGTTTGGGTAGAAGAGCTTTAAGCATTCAACAGAAAAACATTTTACCTTCCTTAATCAAATACTCCTCTAGTTCTATTTATGGACAGTTGTGTAAATAATAGTATTTGAGACTTTATTTTCCCCCTCTCTTCCAGACTCATGTGAGTTGGAATTCAGAAATATTTGTCTTCTTTTGACTATTCCAAACCCAGTTTATTCTGTTTATATTTTGGAGGGATGCTTATGTAAGATTAAGTTTTATTTTGGGGCAGTCATAACTGTTTAAAACTAAAGCAGCAGAATGCATGACGGTCATGACTGAAACACATTAAAAATACTTATTACTAGCAAAAGTAACTTTCATAAAATTATTGTGCTGTGACAAAGAAAACTATTGAGAATGGCTGAGTGGCCAAATCTGCACCTTTTATATTCTTAATAACAGATGGCTGAAGGGTAAAGATAGTTTTCCTAGTGCAGTGCCATTTTTAATTTTCATACTCTGCAATTTGCCTTCTGGAAATATGTTTGGGTGAGGCCTTCCAGGATCTGAAAGGGGCTACAAAAAAGCTGGGGAAGGGCTTTTTAGGATGTCAGGTAGCGACAGGACTAGGGAGAATGGAGCAAAGCTGGAAATGGGGAGATTTAGACTTGATGTCTAAAGGAACATTCTTCACTATGAGAGTGGTGAGAGCTTGGAATGAGTTGCCCAGGGAGGTGGTTGCGGCCCCATCCCTGGAGGTGTTTAAGGCCAGGTTGGATGAGGCTCTGGCCAGCCTGCTCCAGAGTGGGGTGTCCCTGCCCATGGTAGGGGGTTTGTTACTGGATGATCCTGTGGTCCCTTCCAACCCTGACCGATTCTGTAACTTCTTCCCAGTGAGGGTGACGGGGCAGTGAAGGGGGCTGCCCAGGATGTTTGTGGAGTCTCCTTTTCTGGAGACATTTTAAACCCACCTGGACTTGGTCTGGGTAATCCTGCTGTGGCAGGGGGATTGCACTGGATGATCTTTCCAGACCTCTCCCAATCCATAATATTCTGTTCTGTGACTTGGTCTGGGTGTCTGCTGTGGCAGGGAGATTGGACTAGATGATTTTTCAAGGTCCCTGCCAATCCCTGGTGATTCTATGTTTCTATGATACTGTGTAAATACTTCTGACTACAACTACCTGAAATGTGGTTGTAGAGCGGTGGGGTTTGGTCTTTTCTCACAAGTGGTAGGAGAAGGAAAAAATTGGTTTCAATTTGCACCAGGGGAATTTTAGATCAGACATTAGGAAAAGCTTTTGAAAGGGTCATTGTTATTGGAGACTCCCTCCTGAAAGGGACTGAGGGCCAAATATGCAGAGCTGACTCTCATCACAGGGAAGTCTGCAGTCTACCTGGAGCCTGGATCGGAGATGTCACTAGGATGCTCCCTAACCTGGTGAGATCAGATGACTATTGCCCACCGCTGATCTTCCAGATGGGTGGGGAGGAAGCTGTGTTCTGTGGCCTGAGGGGAATGAAGAGGGAGTACAGGGTCTTGGGACATCTGGTAAAAGAGTCTGGGGCACAAATTGTATTTTCTTCACTACTTCCACTTTGGAGTGAGGACACGGGCTGGGATAGAAGGACTCAGTCCATTAATGCCTGGCTATGAGACTGGTGTTATAGGCAGGGCTTTGGGTTCTTTGGTAACAGCTGGTTCTGTAAGACACCAGATCTTACAGGTCCACATGGGAGAGGTTTATCCCAGAGGGGAAGAAGGGTTCTGGAGCAGGAATTGGTAGGGCTCGTTCAGAGGGCTTTAAACTAGATTTGAAGGGAGGTGGGATAGTTGATGGGTGTGCACCAGTGGGACAGAGCTCTGGTATACAGTATAGTAAAAATTAATTACTTTCAAATTCTTAACTAGACATTGAAATATCTTTTTCAGATATGATATTTTTTTCTTCATGCACTTGAATTAGGTGAGTCTTTAGATAACCGAAGTCTTTATACAGCAGATGTCCTGAACATATTAAGAACAAATCAATTTTGTTGCTGTAGCTTTTTTGATTTATACAAATATTCACACTCATTTTTTGCTGACAATAAATTCTGAAGCACAGAATTATTGTGGAAATGTTTAAGACATGAATTATATTCACAACGTGGATTTATCCACAGGGTTTTACTGCTTTATATATTTCAGCAGAGAAGATGACATTGTGCTCAAAATCTCTGTTTTGGTTTGTTTTTCTTCTTTTTCCTTTTCTTATTTTTGAATAATTTTTGGGGAGTTAATTATTAAAATATATATTATTGATTTTGGATTTTATTTATATATATTTCTGGACTTCTGTACAGAGTTATCATGGTGGTATTTCTTAATGAGAAGTTCATACTCCTTTTGAAGCATGCATGTACGTGTGTAGATGAATACAGATGACCAGGTTGGTGGTTTGTTTCCTGCAATGAGCTGAATTCTTCAAGTATTCTAGTTCCATATTTGCTTTTAGAGTAGATGTCTAACAAATTCGGGACCAAATATATGATGACATTTTTTCTAGGAATAATAGTGATCTTCAGGATAGGACTTCTTTTAGTTTGTAGAAAGAAAAGGATCATTTTAATATTCTTAATGTATTTTTTCAATTTTACTCATTTTGGTGTTCTTCTAGAGCTCTCACTTTTTTTAAATAGCTATGAGCTGCTTGCAAATTACCAAATATCTGAAATAATTACTGAGTGATATAGATTTAGAATGATATTTTTAAAGGAACTAAAGGATTAAGTAAATGAGAACTTCCTGAATCATCTGGTTTTTGAGACCCACTACTTATCAATATAATCCTTGTTATTCTAGAAAAACTTCACTGGAAGCCAAAGAAAACCAATTTTTATCTCAGTCAAGAGCTATAAATGTTGTTGATTAGGTCCCCTTCATTGCTAAGATCTTGAAAATAGTTTTTATTTATAGTTGCCCATCTACATTTTGCTTTTGCAGTTCTCCACAAGCAGCCAAGAGAAGTGTGCCTTTGTTTGCTGGAACTTGGAAGGATTGCAGCCAGGTAGGTGAAAATATTTAAAGAATGAATAAATACATTCTTGACAGTGGTGGCTGTCAGAGACTGGCTACATCATCAGTTCTCAAAGTAACTTTTATACTCATTAGGTTCAGAGGGAAGGCTTTTGATGTCACTCAAGAATGTCTTTTAGACAGCTATTAACGAGCATAATGAAATCTCTGTACCATCACCTCAGCTGTCTTTCCTTGTGTTAGGAAGGAAAAAATTGAGAATTCTTGATAAAGCTTAGAACTCTTTCTCCTTTTAACAGTTAGGTCATTTTAAATAACTGAGATTTCATTATCTTGACTGGTAATAAATTAATTATCATGTGACATAAACTTGACCTAAGCAATGCTGACTCTTATTTATTTAAATAAACTGAGCTCTGATTTTCACCAACAGATATTATAGGAGAAAGAAGTTAACAGTCTGTGTTCTGTCTCCATCAGATGGTTTTAGCCAGCTTTCAATAGATTGTTGAGTTACCTTTCAGGTCAAGACAACAATGATGTTTGCTAGATAATAAAGATCACAGTAATTAGAACATGATTTTTCCCTTTTTGCAGATGCAGATTTAACCATTATAGTGGGGAAGATCTGCTGCAAAATACATAGACAGTGATGCTGCTGCTCAGTCTGGCATGTGAATTGCAATTGCATTTACCCCTATCAAACTAGATTGCCTTAATGTTCAAACAGTTTCATTAATTTAAGAATTCACTGCAGTTACAGTCAACATAAAGGAAACCCTTGTTTATTCATAGTTTAAGAACCAGAGTTTTCATGCTCTAACTTTATTATGGAGATTCAAATATTGTGAATGCAATTAATTTAGGGAAACAGCTTGACTAGTGTTTTTAAGTAAGAGTTNTTAAACAGAGCCTTCAGGTCTTTTTTGAAATTACTGTTGAGCAATTTCAAGATCTTTCTGATATTGTATTCAATTTTTCCTCATTAACAATGGGAAGTGGTGCTTGAAGAGGCTATTGGAGATCAGGTTACAGTCCAGAGCTATAGCATCCGCAGTTATGAGCAGGCAGACTAGAAAAGAGCAGAAAAGGGAATTCGCCGCATACCTTCCAGATCAGAAATGGCACCTCTACTCCTCCTAGAAAAGATGGGGTTTTACTCTTCCAGCTTTGCAGCAACTGTTTCAGATTGACACATGTTTGGTCATTAGTTTTACTAGTTCTATTTTTCAACTTTTGCTGGAAGAATTCAGAATCCTGAAAGCGTAGAGAACTGGAGATTATGAAACACAGTAGAAGCACAGAAACGGCATTGCTCAAAGTGGAAGAATTTTATTTGATGAGTAAATCTGCACACAGGTGTAGGCTTAGAGCACAGTGGGAATGATTTACAGGCTGTTGGCATCTGCAGACAGCCGGGAAGTGGATGGATTGCTTCAGTGTTGGCTGACTTTTCGTTAGGGAGACTGCACCAATTAGAGGCCAATACAAGCACAGATTTGGTTCTTGTTTTTCTTTATATTAATTTGCCAGGCAGTGGTGTGAGCAAATTCAGCCATCACAAAACCACAGAAGATGGTGGTATTTGTGCTTATGCCCTTTCTCTATGCACTTTAAACATCACTATGGCATTTAGCTTAGATTTTCTTAATATATTTGTTACTGCTCAGTATTTTAGTGTCTGTATCTTTAGAAAAGTCAGCATAATTCTTTGTCTGGGCTATGGGAATTCTACTACAGGAGAAAATATGGTTTCATTTACATAAGTAGTTTTCTGTGAGAAACGTACCTGGCATGACAACTTCTCCAAGCTGGAGTCCTTCTCTGAAAAAGGAAGTCCTTATTTTTCTGGATTTGGTTCAGCATTGGCAAAGAAAACAAAACGGAGGGTAATTATCAGTGATGAGGAAAATGGGATGGGTTTTTAGATTTCTGACTTCTGTCCAAGCTCTGCTGCTTGCCTTGAGATCCTCAATCACTGCCATAACACTCTCAAAAGCAGGCGTTATTTCAAACAGCTTTGCTCTCCATGGGCTGTGTTTGAGATGCTCCATGCCAAAGTTGTGTGGATTTTGTTTGAGTTGGAGCTATGAGTGTTTTACCACTGTAAACAGAGATCTGAAAATTGGCTGGCAAACATTTCTTACAAATAATGGCCATATCTCAATTCAGTGCAATAGTTGAGACCAGTACAACCTTTACTTCCTTTTCGGACAGATTTCTTTGAAAAATGTTAACACTAAATTTGTCAAGGAGTTTGCATGGATGTTGAAATTTGAATGGAAAATCAAAAAGTCTGAACTTAAATCTGTCCTCAGCTGTGAAGCATTTTATTAGGCCTAGTTGTTAATACATTAGTCGTTCACCAACATAGATCTTCTCGGAAAGAAGCTGGAAAAAAACTAAATCCTGCATTTATTGCAAATTTGTTCAACTGAGAGATCCCATATAAATTCTTTTTCTTCTATTAATTTGGAAAGATGTCATCGACACCTGATAGATTTTTATAAGTGTTTACTGATGTGTGTAGCATTTTATTCTTGCACAGAATAGTGCAATGAAAGAAACTCTTACACCTGTTTTTTTTTTTTACAATATTTACTACCTTATAAGGACTAGTAATGTGTTTGCATGTTTCCAAAAGGTTTGGGGTAGAGCCTCCAGGATTAATAAAGTTGGAAAAAGAGATTGAACAAGAGGAAACGCTTTCAGCTCCTCTTCCATCTCCTTCACCATCACCAACGAAATCTCCTGGGAAGAAGAGCACAGGGAAACTGTTGGATGATGCTGTAAGTCATGGGTGGAAGCTTCTTCCTCTCTGACCCACCTTGGCTTGCTTTTACTTGCAAAGCACACAGGAGCCTGTATTTAACATCTCTGCCTTTTAAAGATACAAAGACTGATAGAGTTAATTTATTTTTGACCACAATTGTTTATGCCTGAAGTTTGGAATGAATGTTGCACTGTGTGGGAGATGTACAGTTTAGCCCAGCTTTGTGCTTAGGGCCAAATTCATAGGACTGTACCATAGTTCCCTTCTTTTGTTGTTTTTCTGTTCACTTTTTATTCCTTAACTCCCACACGGTGTTTTGTCTGAAAAAGAACTGAGTCAGGACTAGGAGATGTGGCACATAATGACTTGTACAAAATGTTAACAAATGCTCTAACTTATCTCAGCCGGATTTTTATGCTGCTGTTCTGCATGTTTCTCATGTGGGTAAAAAAAAAGCAGCATTTTCCCCCTCTTGTTCTAATTCTTGCTTGGAATTTCATTAAACTCTTTACATAATACTGTAGTGTTAGAAAGCCAAGAGGGGTTCATTTGAAACGACTGGAATCAGATTAAAAGAACATTTTGAGTCCAAGAAGAGGTTAAACACAACCAGTACAAATAGTCTATAAAAAGAGGCAATTGCTATAGTAACTGCCACATTACAAGGTAGATGTGCCACCTGGGAGTTACAAAGCACGTCCTGAAAAATCTGTGTGCCACTTTTTGTTACAGAAAGCAGATGGATATAAAGCTCACTCATTTTCTTGAAATACTTGGTACCACTATATTTATATTTCACACTATTTTACATTTTGTATTTCTTCCTTAATTTTGCAAAAGCACACACTTTATGTTTTAACAGTATTGAGAAAGAACAATTATGTGTAGATGGAGGGGTGTGACTGTAGGAAACAGAATGTAGTATGAAGGTTGTCTCCAACCACTTCCTCAAGTTTAAAAAGCAGTAGGGATGGAAACAGAACAAAATTGATCCATCTCAACTCCTGGCCTGCTCTGTCCCTAACACTCACAGCATAAAATAGCAGCAGTGCTCATATAGTCTGGGCACAATATAAAATAGAATGTAATTCTTCTCTGTGCTTCCTTATTTGATTTCCAAATTCCACTCAGTAGTGTCTCTGTGTCCTTTAGGATAGTCCTTGAGCAGGACCAGCAGTGAAGGTCTCATTATCCTCTTTTTTACACCAGCATAGATCTGTTGGCTTTCATTGTCCGCAGGCTGAAGATGGCTCTATTTTGGTCACACATTTCAAAAAATCCCTGTTAGGTCCAGCTGCACTCAGTNAGATGAGCCATGCTAGATGTAGCCATTAAGGCATTGTTCACAGCATCTATTTTCAGCTCTGAGTTTCAAGAGTGCCTCTCCCTATGATACTATGTCAGAAATCATTATCAGGCAGTATCCAGAGGGCCATGGCCAATTTATTCTCTAAGCACAACCCCAGTCCTGGTACCATACTCCAAGGGATAGAGGGATCCCTTTTGCATCCTCAGCAAACTGCCTTTGATTAAAGTTGTCCAGCACTGACTTCAGGTAAGCTCATGCTTATTGTGCAGCCACTATCTCAATAGAGAGTTCCTCTGCTAAGTGTTATTTCACAATGAAAATTTTCACAAAAATAGCATGTCCCATTTTCAAAAGAGCTAAGAAAAATTCTTTTTAAAATTCCACAGAGTAATAAAGTTATTCAGACAACAACATTAAACAATTTCAGAAATAATTGGAAAGCTTTTAAATTGGTCAGCAGTGCTAGTTTCAAAAACATTTTGACTCCCTACTCTAGCATAATAATGGGTTCACTGTGAATTTGTTTTATATTATACTGTAGCTTTATTCTGAAAGCACACCTGAAAAGCATGTTGTGCTTCAGAAATCTCCCTTCTTCACTTACCCAAGGTAACCAAAACCCAGGGCCATAACTCTTCCCTGGTATTTTTTTCCTAGAAAGCTAAGGAGACCAAATTGTTAGCTATTCTGAAAATACTATTTACCAGACCTGCAACTGGTTTTACAGACCTTAATCCAGACACTGGATTTTAAAAGGTCTTTGGAATATTGTTTGAAGTGGACTAACCCTCTAGGAAGCTCCCTTGGCATTTTGCATCATTTCACACTGACATACTAGGTCAGCTTTCACCAAAGGCAGCAGTGCTTGTTACTGCTTTTGTGTGCAGCACTGCAATCTGAGTGTCAAACACAGTTTTCCAAGCTGATCTGCCTTGCTGGCATCACTGGCTGTGCTACTTTCACATCGCTGCAAACTACAAAATATACTTGTACTAAGCACTAATGCTTTTGGTAGCCCATGCATGGCCAAGATTTCACAAAAAGCACAACTCACGCTGATGCAATGAATAAAAAGCAGAAAAGTGTTTCAAGTCTGTATTTTTTCAGCCCTTATTGCTGGCAGTGATAGAGTAATACTGAGGCCCTTTTAAATCACTCCTGACTACGCTAATGCTCTCAGGTGAGATCATCAAAGGGGAGGCAGCAATATTGGGGACCACCTTGGCATGGATTTTTTACTATGTCACAGTATTTTCTGAGTACTTCTTTTAAAGGTGCACTGTGGGGGAGTGAGCAGGGCCTCTTATTGGTAAAGAAGATGCTTCTGTATTTTATTGCATTGATTTAGAAGGGGAAAATACATCATTATAACATCTGCATTTTGCCTGTCTGCTCTATTAGCAATTTGACAATTGAGCTGATTCACCTTAAAATACTGAGAACACATCTACAAAAGTTTGGCCCTGAACTCAACTCACTGACTTTGGTTGAATGGTGCCAATTTTATCATGGATTGCGTGATGTTTGTCTTTATTTTTGCCTCGTTTCAGATGCAAAATCACTCTTGATATTGGAAGCATCATAGTCTGGGATTCTGAGGAAAAACTGAGAAAATAGCATCAATGAAGACTTAGATTAGCTGTGGGAAAGGTTGTCTTGAACATTTTGCTATGTGTACCATTTTAAACAGTTTAACCACAATATCTGTGTTTTTCAGGTGAAACACATTTCTGAAGATCCACCCTGTAAATGCCCTAATAAGTTCTGTGTGGAGCGTCTTTCACAGGGAAGATACAGAGTTGGCGAGAAGATCCTCTTTATTAGGGTAAAGGCTCTATTTTTTACTTTGTAGTGCATTTCTAGCATCTGCTGCCTCCCATTTTCTAAATGATAGATCTGATTAACATGAAAAATTATTTTCTTATTATCTAGTGCTGACTTGTTTTATGATGCTGTTAAGGAATAAATCAACTACAGTAGCTTAATTGCCCCAAGGAATTAATACCATGTGGCAGAACCTTCTAAATTTAGGTCACTGAATTTGTTTTGCCTTTGATCAATGGAAACCTAAATTCTTATCAAACAGAGATGATGAGTTCCTTCCAGTTTGAAAGGACATCCACTGCATTAAAACAGCCTTTCTCCCACATTATTTTCACCAATGCTATTTAATGAGTCAGAAAATGCAATAAAGAGTTCGTTATCATTGAAGGAGTCATGAACGAAGTCATGACTTACACATATCGCTAAAGCAGGGTGAGCAAGACATTCATGTTGGTAGTACTCAATTTGATTAACAAACCCATCCAAACCCAGGATTGGATTTCATACTTTGTGTGTAGTATATGAACTCCCATAGCACAAAGTTAATAGTTAATATAAATATTTCCTAGTATCTGGCTGAACTTAATTTCGATCCTCATAATCCTCTCTATAAATGCTTTTGGAAATAATAATGAAAATACGCTAATCATATTATTCTGTATGAGGTTAAGGAACTGATTCATGCTATCTGCTCTCCTTTTTCTGTTTTTCTTTCCACATGTACTATCCTTGGCAAAGTGACAGTATTGCTCTCAAACAACTATTATCCCTATTTTGCTAAAGACATACAACTGTGACCCGATAAAACTGAGGGTTTAGCATTTGCGAGAACAAAAGAAGTCGGAGAGACTAGTTCCCATCTGTAGGTATCATGATTGTAGTTCAACAAAACACCAGAGTGCTTGTTCTGTCATAAAATTATGCTTAAATTACAATGAAGTTAAATTTAGGTAAGGATTTAGGTTTTCTCATGTGTATAAAGTTGAGAACATGTTTAAGTCCTGTGCTGAACAGGGATTGAGAACTCCCAATTAATTCAATACTTGCTCAGAAAGAAGAAATAATACAGGATTTGTCACAGATAGCTTGATATGTAAAATGCTACTGTAAAGGATTAATGGCTTCTCTGTGAGACTTAATTCTGCAGTAATTTTAGGTACAAGCTTTACTACTAGCTTCAAACAACTGGGAAGTGTGTAACGATCACTAATCAAAGATCCTGATAATTTGGCACAGTTTAACATTCTTTTCCTTTTAATTTTAAATAACAATATTTAAGTATTTTTAATCTTCCAGTTTCTCAAAACTCCAGTATTTCTGCCAGAATGATGAGTGTCAAATTCCCTTTTTCTGACTTTGTTGTGCAACCTAGTCCAAGTCAGCCTATATTCCAAGTTTGCAAACAAAACACCCTTTTCAAAGCTTAGAACCATAGAATCATTAGGAATTGTAAGGGACCTTGAAAGATCATCTAGTCCAATATGCCTGCCACAACAGGATCACCTAGACTAAGTTGTACAGGAACATGTCCAGGCAGGTCTTGAACATCTCCAGAGAAGGAGACTCCACAACCCCTCTGGGCAGCCTGTTCCAATGCTCTGTTACCCTCACTGGGAAGAAGTTCCTTCTGATTATTTATATGGAACCTCGTATGCACCTATTGANCAGATGCAACCTCACTAGTGCAGAGTAGAGGGGTAGAAGAACTTCCCTCGATCTGCTAACCACCCGCCTTCTGATCCCTCCCAGGATGCTGTTGGCCCTCTTGGCCACAAGAGCACACTGCTGACTCATAGTCATCCTGCTGTCCACTAGGACCCCCAGGTCTCTTTTTGCTACACTGGTGTCCAACAGGTCAGTCCCCAACCTATACTGCTACCTGGGGTTGTTCTTACCCAGATGCACGACTCTACACTTACCCTTGTACTTTGCATCAAGCTACTGCATTCCTAGTTGAATTGTGCCAAAAAATAGCAGTAACATAGATTAGATATTAAACTGCAATATTACAGATCATTCCTACAAGACTGATATCAGTGTAAACCTGCCACAAATTTCATGAGAACAAGTGTACATTCCTAGATTTTGAAAGTCAGTTGTCTTTTGGTTGATTTGACGTTCATTTTGGAACATTTCGCTGGATCAGAGTAAGTTGTTATGCTCTATTCTGCGTGTTCACATTGTATACACAAGTAGATGTATTAGTCTTCCTTTGGAATCCTTTGACCACTTGTGAGAAAACTTTCTGCAGATGTGTAGGTGACAGAAATAATTTATGCCTTGGAGGCAGCTCTTCCTATGTTGTATGTCCTTTTCACAGCATGGCACAAACAGAGAGATGCTGTTTGTTTATGACCTAGTATGTTCCAGTTGAACTGAAATCAAAACTTGCGTTGTTATAAGTTGTCTTAGTAGGCCTACTACTGTCTATATAGGACTTAAAATCTAGCTGTAGTGATTCTACAAATATGCCAAGTGATAAAACATTAGAAGAGCTAAGTTTAAAGTGGAGTTAACACCTGATAATTGATTTATAAAATGTAATTTTATAGATATAGTATTAAATAATTTCTGGGGAAATACATTTTTCTAGTTCTATCAGAACAAAATAAAATGTGTCCCGCTCTTTTTTGGAGTGAAAAGGGCAGAGCAAAGAAAGCTGAAACAGGTCAGAACATGGAACTCATGCAAAAAATTACACCAAAAATTACCCATGCCAATCTAAAAATAATTCTAACGGAAAGCCCCAACTTTTGGAATCTGTAGCAAAACACAAAAAAGGACATTCCTTCAAAATTCCTCTTGTATTGGAGTAATTTTGTTAAGTAATGGTCTCATCAATAGTAATATTGTATTTTCCCTTTTTTAAATGAAAAAGTTTAAAAGAAAAATGAAACACAGAAATCCATGAAGCAGTGTAAGTGATGGAAATGCATGAAAAGAATTATCCTGGGTCCTAGCATTAAGTCATGAAGTGATGAATAAACTTTAGTCCTTCCAAGCAGACCTGAAGTAATACAACTATTTTTAAGAATCTTTAAAATTTTTAAGAATTTTTAAATCTTGAGAACTTACCTTGCACAAATGCGTGTTCTGTAACCTGGAAAAGGGAGACACACAGTTTGCAGCACTTTTTGCAAAAGGCAGTACAGAGATGATTAAGATTAGCAGAAATTTTTACAGTAAAAAAAGTCAATTGGGTCCTTCAAATTAATTTCCTTTATTTCAGTGGCAAATGTTCTTGGCTATCTGAGGTGTCCTGTGTTCATGACAGTGCACACACATAATGATGTACAGTTTTCAAAAACTTGCAAGTTTTTCTCAAATACCTGTCTGTCCCCCTGCGCCCACTGACAACACATCACTGGGTTCTGCACAACTGAAAAGATATTTCTCTGTTCAACTGGCATCGCATTAGGTGACAGAATGGGTCCTGGTTTTCAAGCTTTTAATTTTTCCTGTAATTTACAGGTGTTCTCTACCTTGCAGACCACATGTTAAACATGCCATTGTTGCTATACTATTTGACCTTATACTTTCAATCATTAATATGCCTTAGCTTTATTTTGCTATAATAATACTATATATAAAAATAATATGTACTATATTATTGTATTCTACTATAGTATATTTTATTATATATTAAAATAAATAATATTGTTATATATGTATAAATACTTGTAACTATTTATAAATAATATGTATATAATATATAAATAAAATACTATGATATAATATATAGATAATAAAAGACATACAAAGTAGAAATAAAATGTTTACTTAGTACTATCTTCCTTGGGATGCCAGGAAATGAAAGGCAATATTTGCCTGCTACAGCACATGTGTGCTGACATAATTTTGAGGTTTGTTATGAAAATGTATGTGTGTGTAGAATATATACAAGTATCTCTGTGTGTGTATGGAGTCATTCTGCACACTGGTGTGTACTATTGCCTGTTGTATAGATGTGCAGGCAAGCTTTACCCTAAGGCATCTGAGTAGGGATAGTATACCAGCTAAGAACTGGAAATAAGGAGAAATGGGAGGCAGACTGATTTTACAATTCTGAAGACTGAATTCAAATTACTTGTTTGCTTTTTGAATACAAATACATAAGGCATCCTCACAGCTTTAGCAAACTGGGCTTCTATGGGTTTTTTGGTTTTTTTTCCCTTCAGCATCCTTTCCCTTGCTTTTCCTGTCTTTCTTACCCCAAGGAGTTCAACAATTTTGCTTTTCCCAGCCCCAGTCTGCAAACACTGAAAGTCCTTCCCTGGAGCTTTATCTATATCACACACCTTTCAGGGCTGTTTCAAAAACATAGGAAGATAAGGTGAATTAAACTAACTCCAAAGAGTGCAGCAGGATGCCTTGGGAGCCATATTGTGAGTGAATTTTGAAAATACATCTTGAGCCTCAGGACAGTGACAGTCATTGCCTTTTTGTTCCTCTCCTACTTAGACGCAAACACACTGGTTCTCAGCTCTAAACTGCAAATGACCCAGTGAAAGGCATGTCTAAAGTCAGGTCCTAATTTATGTTCCAGGTGTAATACGGTTTTGGAGACCTTCCAGCAGTGGGTGGCTGCACACTTTTGTGCCAATTCCTCCCCATCTGCTCTACACTCAGAGTAGTTGGCACATTTCAGACTCATGTGTGCTGGTGAGGGTGGAATTCTTAACCGTCTCAGATTTTGGTTGACTTTGTTTAAAAAAGTCCTTAAAGAGCCAGTAAAATTCCATCCACAAGTCTCAAACGGTGATGCTGAACATGTCACTGGGGTGAATGCACTGCCTATAGACAGCCATGAAATCTGTTTTCTTCTTTACTCTGCCATTAACCTGTTGAATGACTTGAGGCAGCCCCCTGCTTAAACTACAGCTTGCTTGTTACACTTTATCTCTTGCTTCTTCCTTTTCTCTTTAATTCCTTTTCCTGCCTTAATCCTTCCTTATTCAGGCTCAGCAACATTCATGGAGTAAGAAGCCCATGAACATCTCTTTGCTGTGTACTTAATGCTGTGTACTTAAGAAGTGTAGCAGCCCAAGAGCAGCTACACTTCTATTTCTGCTGCTGTAAAGACTTGACTTTTCTAGGGAAACAGCTGTCAGACTTTCACTGTGGGCTAGCCAAACTCAGAAAGGACTAGAAATTTTAAACATTTTTTCCCCTCTTGATTTAATTTCCTGTAATTTTTTTTTCTCAACGTGCTGCTTTTGCATGGTCACTCAAGGTCTAGAACTTGTGCGCATTTGGGATAATTTGAGGGCAAAAATGCTTTCAAATCACTCATTGTTGACTTCTTTACAAAAAAGCTGCACAAGTAAATTTCTTAGCTCCTTTTTACTTTCACTCAAATGTTGATCTAGTTAGTCTCTGTTGGAAAGGTTTCAACAGGATGTATCCCTGATGCAATATTCTGATTCAGTGGAGCTGACAGGCTAGGCAATGGCTCAGCAGTTTTCCTCACTAGCTGAGACCTGCTTGTCTTAGTGTCTTAGTCTTTCATGGACAATTACATAATGTGTCTTCTTTTTTAAGTCCCAGTGGCTCCCTCTTTGTAATATTGGGTAATGAGAACTCCTCTTGGATGTTTAGAAAAGTCTTTTGCAAATCATGGTGTGCTTTCCTGAGATGTAATGCATCTTCAAGTGTCATGCTCTAATACTTGAAATGACTAATACCCCTGCAGTCATTTCCTGATGAGTTATCTTTAATTTAGGCCTGTAAAGTCAGCATTACAACAATGCTAGGTTCCCTGTATTCAGTGGCAAATGAAACTTCCCTCAGAGGAAGCTCAAAGCAGGAGGCCAGGCTAAGATTTTCTGAAACTATGTGTATAATGTCTTTAAAAGCACCATGCAGTAAATAAAGATGAGTGGCAAAGGTAGATAAATACCTTGTATATTATAGATCTCATCATGTCAGATTGCTAGGTGATCCCTCCCCCCCTTTTTTTTTCCTACTTCTCTGACTCATTTGAAATGAAAGGTACTGGATCAGCATCTGCATATCTAAGAGCACAGACAGACTTTTAATCCACTTCACCTTTAGCTTATAGGCAAGAATTTGCAAAATGAAAATTAAACAGGTTTAATGTTAAAGGTGAGAGAGCAGTTAATGCTCAGTTTGGAACTAGTAAGCCTGATGCATTGGCACTGGAGATGCAGCTGTTTTGGTGTAGGTTTGGCTATTTTCTGTGGGTGTGCTTAATTTATTCTTGGCATTAGAAACAGCATTTTTTGGGTCCAAGTTATATGCTTTTACATCAAATAGTGAATTCTCACAGAAGTTACTTTCTACATAGTTGTACTCCCTTTGCAATGGAACATTAAAGAGCCTCTTTGCCTCAATGGAAAGTTTATTAATAATCCTATGTTTGTCACAGAGTAAGGGCCAATTTTGAGACAGGTCTAAATTGATAAGCAAACCATGAAGTCAGTGGGAGCAACAAAGTCCAAGGGATAAAGCTTCTATCTTCTCCAAACATTCAGTTAAAACTGGGTATGAGGTTCTATTACAGTAGGCAATGATGCTGTTCTTTGTGCTTTTCAACATAGCTTTTGTTACAGAAGTGTGGAAGTGATTTCTTGTGACTGTCTTGTGGTAACAGACTGTTGTAGTGAGGGATGGCTGTATATGTGAATTTTTCTAACCAAACATTAATTAGTCTGTCCTCAATTGCCTGATCTGCACATGGAAAGGTTAGCAAAGATGTAGAAGTGCAACACATTGACTTTGGTCTGCCTATGTCCTCCTGACTGCTACAGCAGCCTGTTAAACACCAACAGGTTATAGTTTCCACTTGTAAATAAGGCCAGTTACTCTCTTTTGGCATGATTAGAACAGTGACTGTTTTCTGTATTTCAGAAAATATATTCTTGGTCTGTTCTGTGTCCAAATGCACAAAAAACATAGTGAAAAATGAGATCTGTGAGTGGAAAATAAAATCTGTCCCCAAAAGTAAACTCCAAGCCAGTTTACAGCCTGAACTAGGGAAACCCAAACACTCTCCTTCATACATATCACCTGGTATAAAGGCATAGTTATGGTTTCTTCTCCGTGCATGCAAAACACAGATTTGTGGTACAAAGGACATGAAGATACTCCTGGCCAATTTAAAAAACCTTTGCAAAAAAATCTGTTGTGTCTGAGGTGCAAAATCACAGTGGCATTCAGAATTCTGGGTAAAACCTTTCTCACCAGGGTCACATTAATCAGGTACAATGACGGGCTGGTGTTTTAGTTAAATCAGATTTTCAGACATGACTATGCTGTTTGTGCTAATTTCTCAGTTTGTGTTACTTAACTACTTTGCCATGATTTACTGAGGGGCAGGAGGGAGAAGGAGTCATTTGGCATTCCACAAGGGTGCAAAGAAACCTGTTTCTGTTTCTTTTCCTCCTCCCTGCCCCAGTGTCTCCCAGCATATACATTAGCAAGCCAAAGAATAATATCATGGTGCTCTTGTGCTGAAAGTGCACATTATTCTTAGCTCTCCCTCCTTCTATTTAGTCTGTTTTGGTAGAGCAGTGGGTTGGATTATTATTTTTTTTTTTGTTTAAAACCTGTGTTTGAAAAAAATGCTATGTAAATACTATGTGAGACAGTTTTGAGCATAAGCCATGTTTTACTACTCCTTCACTGACTGAAGGAGTCAGTGAAAGCCTGGTCTGCAGCTACTGATAACTGTATTTTATCACCTTCCAGATTCAGGTTAATGCAATCATTGCCTTAGTGTTACTGTCTTATTGACCTAATTTCAGAAGTACTTTTCCATCTAAACAAAGTACTTCTACTTTCCTTTGGTAGGTGGGTGTTTGCTTGGGATTTTTTTTATCAGATGACGTAATTTTAACTGTTCAGCCTTGACCTAGCCCTTGTCCCATTGCAAGCAGTACAAAAAAGAAATACAAATCTCTGGATTAAGTTGGTCCTTAGTGCTGAAGCAAATCCCATCAGTACAAAAAAACCTAGCAAAGATAAGTAAACAACCAGCAGGTTAAGAACCTTTGAGTATTGAACAGCAATGAAAAGATCTTTTTTTGAATGTGCTAAGTGTGCAGATCCCTTCTTTCAGGTAGTGAAAAACATTGCAAAATATTATTAACATAGTGACCAGGCTTGTAATACTGCTTTTCACTGTTCTATCTTTACTGTGGTTTCAATTTGGCCTAGATGCTGCCTCCAAGCACATCAGGGACAAGAGGGTCATTACAGCCAGTCAGTATGGCTTCATCAAGTGGAAGTCATGCTTGAACAACCTGATAGACTTTTATGAGGGCATAACTGGGTGGATAGATGATGGCAGAGTGGTGGATGTGGTCTATCTTGACTTCAGTAAGGCATTTGACACAGTCTCACACATCATCCTGGCGACCAAGCTGAGGCAGTGTGGAACTGGATGATGGGGTAGTGAGGTGGATTGTGAACTGACTGCAAGATAGAAGCCAGAGAGTAGTGGTCAAGGAAACAGTCTAGTTGGAGGCCTGTGTCTAGTGGGGTCCCCCAAGGATCGGTACTGGGCTCAGTCCTCTTCAATGTATTTNGCAGATTGAGGGAGGTTCTTCTCCCCCTCTACTCTGCACTAGTGAGACAACATCTGGAGGTATTGTGTCCAGTTCTGGGTCTTTCAGTTCAAGAAGGACACAATGCTGATGTAGGTTGTCCAGCTTGAAGCAAGAGATGATGAAGGAAGTAGAGCACCTCCTTTATGAGGAAAGACTGAGGGAGCTTGGAGGAGGCTGAGGGGTGACCTCGTTAATGTCTATAAAGATGTGAGGAGTGGGTGTCAGGAGGATGGAGCCAGGCTCATCTCAAGGTCATCTGGTGACAGGACAAGGGGCAATGGGTGCAAGCTGGAACATAAGAGGTTCCATATAAATATCAGAAGGAACTTTTTAACAGTGAGGGTAATGGAGCGTTGGAACAGGCTGCCCAGAGGGGTTGTGTCGTCTCCTCGAGGTATTCAAGACCTGCCTGGACATGTTCCTGTACAACTTAGTCTAGGTGATCCTGTTGTGGCAGGGGGATTGGACTAGATGATCTTTTGAGGTCCCTTCTGATCCCTAATGATTCTATGATTTTTTTCCTAAAATTTTCCTGAGGGTTAAGATAGATTCAAGCTCAAAGCTTTGTACTGTGAAACATGGTGTCTGCAGGATGAAAACTGCAGGAAAAGTGGAGCTAATGTGTTTGATCCAGGTCTCAGGATTTGTCTGGTCTCCCTAGTGGCGAGCATTAGGATGAGAGGAAATGACCAGGGGAGGTTCAGATTGGATTTCAGGAGGAATTTCTTTACTAAATGCGTTGTTAGGCATTGGAACAGCCTGCCCAAGTAGTTAGGACACCATCCCTGGAGATGTTTAACAGAAGGGTAGATTTTGCACTGGGGGACATGGTTTAGTGGTGATGATAGGGTTAGGAAAACGTTGGACTCAATGATCTTGAAAGTCTCTCCCATCCAAAACTGTTCTTTGATTCTACATGTTTATTTCTATATTTCTACATATCTATTTTCATTTCATGTGACCAAAAGTTTGGTCAATGAGTTCTGTGAAGCCAAGAGTAATCATAATGCATATTAATGCCCTGACATTTAATACTGCAGGAATTGTTATAGCAACATCCCCATTTTGCCAACGCTGAAGTAAAAAGACCAGTACAAAGATAAGACTATTCTGATGATGTGGATGTGAAAATAGAAATCATTACATTTTAGACTGTTATCTTCACAAGAGGAATGGATTCATGTTTCATAGCTGTCAAATATTTGTAATACCTTTTGTGATTCATCCTAATAGGAGATGCTTGGGCAAGACAGTAATATGGACAGAGTTTCTCAAAACAGGTGCTTAGCACTAGCAGTATCAGCCTAAGGGGAAGATCTCTGTAGTCGTGTATCTGTAGCATAGTATCTCTCTAGAGCTACTGCTTGAAGTTATCCATGACCAGGAAATCTAACAGTTAGATTCCACTTTCAAGATGAACATAATAACAAGAACTGTGTTAAAAGCAAAATCTTCTGGAGTCAAAGCTAAGACTAGCTTAATAGATTCTCCAGCCTGAAGAAGCTTGGTTTTGCAACACTTTTTGCAGTTCTTTGGCTTTAGTCATAACACAGAAATGGAAAATATGTTATGTAAGTATTTTATGAACCAGTTGATCTACCAACTGAACACGTATGTTTGCATTTAAGAACTCTCATCTTCTTTACACTCTTGTGTTCCTTGGACACACTGTACTCTGTGTATTTCATATGATGTGTGCAAACACATAGGTGCCACATTTTATTAGCAAAACCATAGTCCTCTGACCAAAATTTACATGATGTCAGCTCAAAACACATCAGAGAGTGGTGCTATCCAGCTGATAGCTTCATTAGCTGTGGTTCACATCAAAGCATAAATATAGAATGTCCAGATTGAGTATGCAGCTGGTACTGTTGTGGCTTTTCTACTGTGGAAACCAGAAAGTAAGAATGAGATGAGGTTAACAAACCCTTGAACCCTCTTGAATTAAGATGTTGCTGGGGCACACCATACAGATATGGAACGTAGGGAGTGCCTTGTACTCCACACTCCAGCTATAGCAGCAGTGAATGAGAGAGACCATTTGAGAAGACATTTCATCCAAGCCTATTTCCATAGCTCCTTCAGGCTTTACTGAAGCATATCTTAATGAGAAAAAAAGAACATACCCCCCCACACACACACACATGCACACACACACACACACACCCCACCCCCCCCCCCCCCAACCCCAAAAACTCAACGCCCCAAGAAAACG
>VZRI01008111.1:2983-38171 GCA_013397515.1 Upupa epops | reverse complement strand
ACACACACACACACCACCCCACCCCCCCCAAACTCCAAAAGCTCAGTGCTGCAAGAAACTGTCACCATTGCACAAGGTCATCCTGTGTACAGTTACATTCAACAACAGCAGTTACTTGCTCTGATGGAGCATTGTCAAAGGACAATCTATTATGCTGACACTAAGCAAAAAGTGCTAATCTGAAAAAAGTGAATTCTAAGAATGAAATACTGAAGTATGAATATTGAAGTATGAAAATATACTTGATGCTTGATCCTTGTTTACTGGCTTGGTCTAAAATAATTCCTCCTTCAGTTAGAAAGCCTTGTTTCTTTTTTCTTTTTTAAAGGAATTTTCCATGACTTCTGCTATTGAAATAATGGTTTAAAAGCATACATGCAATAGAAATATTGTTTCTGTCCCCATCTGCTGCATACCTGCTCTGTTTCCTGCAACATATTTCTAAGTGAGAACTGGGTTATGTACTTGGACATAACAGCCACATAGTGTCTAGCTATAGGCAGAGTAGCACTGAGGAAAATGCCTTTGCCAGAAGAGTCAGTTCTAGATCAGAAACAAGTTTACCTATTAAAGGGAAATGGATAGAAACTTCAGGCTACTCTGTTACAGTAATCAGTGCCTTTTTGGAAACTCACATAATTTCCAATTCCAAGATCTTTGCCAAAACCTAAAAAGATCTTTCTCCTGGTATTTGAAGAAAGCTATAAAACTGATGAGTGCAGTGAGATCCAGAATATATATAACAGGGGATTTCCATGTGACTCAAAGTGCTGTCAGGTTACACCTGGCAGCTATCAAAACTAAACTAAACTAAACTTAACTACTAATACTAACTTTAAATAATTCATTCCTATGTTGAAAGAGCTATCACAGTCCTAAAATTGTTAAATATTCTAAAGAAAAAGAGCACTACAGGAAAATAATGGTGCACTGTTTAAGTCTGATTCTTTTCTCCCATTGACTCCATTTGTTCTTTATCTTAACTTCCACAGCAAGGAAGTGCCTTTTTCTGGTAGCTGAATTTCACTTTGGGAAAAACTGTTTCAAAAGAAACATGTGACTGAGGGGGAAAAAGCCCTCAGATGATTCATATGCCTGCAGTTTAGAACATTAGAAGAATTTCCCTGTTAATATTCCCAGGAACTGAAATCACTGTATGTTCAGTTCTGATTAAGTAATAGTGTAGAACTTTATATGGAGTGCTGGTAAGGAGACCCAGAAACAGGTGTAATGGCTGTGACCAAGTAGTTACATGTGTGACATGAAATTCAACTTCAATATGTAAAGTCCATGCATTTTGTAAGCTGAAATGCAGACCCTCCATTTCTCTATTTAGCTTTTGCTTATGTTAACCTCATTAGTGCAATTAAATCACCTCTGATTTGCATTTGGGTGACTGTTTTAAGAGCTGGGAGAGTGACCAGATGTGGATTTCCTGCTTTCACGTTGTCAGGAGTAAATTTTGTCCACTTGACATGCTAGTTTAAATTTTCCAGTCATTTGTACTCTTCTCCCATTGTACCTAGCATGTAATTTCTATTACAGTTTGCACTCTGACTGAATTTGGCCCAAAGTCTTCCATGCAAGCTGCAGTCACTTGAAATCTGGTGGGTTTGAATTTAGTCAACAGTCTAACAGATTGCACATGTCTGAACTTCACTGTGCAGTTAAATATATATTTATAAATTTGGATCTATAGTCAAGACTGATTGTGATTGGCAGATAAATAATTTCTGGTCTGTAATGTCTTAATTTGGTTCAAGGCTGTTTACTCCATTCAAAAATTTTCCCAATTTTTTCACATGTTAGTGTGGCTTTGCTTCATGACTGGCAATATCACTTTCATAAATTCACAGTGACTTCATTGCATTCCAATGCTGTAACATCATACCCCATAGACTCACACTGACATCATTTCACAAACTTTGAGAGGATGCTTTGTACTATTTAAAGGAAATTAGGTCTAAGTATAAATATTATCGAAATTATGCGACCCTCGTTCTCTCCTCATTACCCCAGTGTAAGTTAAAAGTTGTTTAAATGAAACCTGTGTCATTAAAGAAGTTTATTTTAGGCCCAGCCATTTAAAATAATAATCTTTAGTCTAAATGCAAGATCTGATAAAATAATGTGTCTCTAGATACTTTCCAAATGTAGTTTCCTTGGTTTTGTATGTAGCTCTGTTGATTTAAAAAACAGGGGATGGAAGAAGATGACAGTTTCCAGATCTCTGCATTTTACTTTGAGACATCAGTGACTGTTTTCACAATTTCGGTGTTGCCCTGGACTGTCCATATAGAAAACAAACCTTGAGTCTTTGGTGTTCTTTGTGTATTAATTCATGTGCTGTTAGATACCATCTAAGGTTTCCAGCAACCAAAAAGAATCTGAAGGACACTATAGGTGACCAATCAGTATTCTGGGCACATGTTTTCTTGAGTTATCTTGAAGACTCATGGTAGGTCTTGTGTATTTTATCCATCAGAATTGGTTGGGAGAAGGTTGCTTGAACATTGCAATCTCTTTGATCTTATCATTGTAAGCTCGTTAACTCTGTTACTGGTGCTAGTAACCACAAGATTCTTCTCTGAGATAATTTTCCCTTAACAGCTATAGGTGGGCAACTTCCAGTGATGGGCTGGTGTAAGCGGTTGTATGGCAGTGTAGCACTGGTGGTGTACTTACTGCTTAGATAGTCTATTTAATTTTATTGTGTTATTTAATTCCAGATAACATGAAACTAAAGATTGCTTTTAGACTGTACCATACAAATTGAGCTGGAATTTGACAACAGTAAGAATAGAGTGTTGCTGGAAGAGATTAACATTGTTGTGCCTAAGACACGCATTCTGATGCTGAAGAGATGAGCATCATTAAATATCAGCTGTTAACTGCTGTTTGCTCACCAGTTAGTGGACCTACAGATGATACAGACATATGCAGAAATCTAGAGAAAAATTGTCTTTTTATCTTATTAACTATTCTGTCCATTGTTTGTCCTTTTGTCCAAGTATCCTTTTTTACAGGATGTACTCTGGACGAGGGTGGGAATGGGACTGGTCTGGAGCACAGTGTTCCTTGCTACTTCCAATAAATAGCAAGGGTGTAAGGTGCTTAATGGAATGTGGTGCTTTCCCACATCTCATCAATGGAAGGGGATGGAGTCTAGTGGTAGAAACATTCCTTTGAGAGAGAGCAGGAGTGGGAGGAGATGGGATTATAGCTCTTGCTGCATTGTATCACTAGGGAAGCATTTGGGAGCCAAGTCTTCATGGTCCAGAACTTTATGGAAGAGTCAGACTAGAATATACTGTTTCGGTATATTGGGAATTAATTTATGTCTATAGAGCTAGATTATGCTACCTAGACTTCTGGGCAAATTAAAAAAATTATTTTTAGGTCAGAGTTAACAGCATGTCAAGTATTCCACAGTAATTGTGCATGTCCAATCTTTCACTTTAAGGTAAGTGTTATGCAATAGTCCCTACTCAGCTGGTAATAAAGTTGTGTTTGCGGAATATTTTGATCAGAGAGCTGGAAGACTGGGGGAAGAACTGTTGCCTGCTCTCTTCTCCTCACCATTTTGAGGTACTGCATTGCCATTAGATGCTTGAAAAGAGAAGGTTTGCACCAGTCTCCTTTTCTGCACTTGTACCTAAGTATTTCCATTCTTTGATAGGCTGTAATTTTCTCTAATTTCTCTAATGCAAAGAGTCGATTTCCCTAAAGCTTCTGGGTCATGGAAAGTGAATTAAGAACCTAGCTAATATAGAAAAGATGGAGAAAAAATGAACTGATTATATTACTAAAATGTAATCCATCCTTAAACAGGATAAGTTTAAGATGTTTAGTAATGTTTAATAATTCATGTTGCTATTATAAGAGATTTTGTAAGCAGTATCCTCATGTAGTCACATTCTAATCAGTCATCTTTGCAGACAATATCAGACTCTATTGTTAAATACATTTAATTATAAGACTAAACAAAAGCATGCAACCTTCTGAATTAGCCAGCCCAGTGAATTTTTTTATATCTCTGTTCTAGGATTGCTAAGCAACCAAGGCCAAATGGCTTTATGTCTGGCTGGAATATTGTATTGCTTTTAAAAGCTTTTTAAAAGACTATTACTTCTTTGGCACAGAAATAAATGGCCTGTAAGCAGATCACAGCTCCTCTTGAATCACTGTGGGGTTGTGGCAAGTGATCTCCCCAAGCTGCTCTAGTCACATGGCTGGGGGTTCCCCAGTTTCAAATTTCTCCCATTTTAATTAAAAACTTCATAACTGTCATCACTGCAATGCGTCATGATGCTGTTGTTATTTTAGGTTATTTATGTATTTACTAAACTGCAGTCACAGTGCAATAGGAGCCCAATGCCAAAAAAATGTCACTGTCCAGGAAATAATCTCCTATCCTCGAAAAACCTGGTTTTTTTAGTTGTTAGAAAGTGCCGTCTCGGTGGCTAAAATGTATTTTCAAAATTTTCTGACTCATTTTATGGATTTTAGTTTAAGCCTGACTTGAAAAGAGTATCTTTTTTCAATTTCAGGGAACATTTTAAGAGCAGATTTAGTTATAAATGCAACTGTGTGCCCAAGGGAGGTTGCAGATGGAGGAAAAGATCAGGCTTAGCACAGCTAGTCTTTTCATAAGTCAGACCTGAGCACCAAAATGCATGAGGTCTCAGTCTCTCTCCATCAGACTATGAATTATCTCTAACTAGTGCCATATTTAAACTACTGAAAAATAATTGAGCAATTATTTGATACTGGATTTCCCCCCTGAATGTTATGAGCTGTTGATAAGGAAGGCAGGTAAAACTGCTGTAGTGATACAACAAGTCTTTCAAAAGATTGGTCCATTCTAAGCTCCAGGGTCTTTCCAGCACTGTATACCCAAACCTCTTAGCATGCCTTAATACTTCTTGATAAGATCAGGCAGCCCAGACCTCTAATTTAATTCAGTTCTCAGCTTCTAAATAGGCAGTGTTGGAAAGTTGCTTTAAAAAAGAAAGAGCAAATTTCCCAAACATGTTCTGCTTTACCTGTTAACACTGCAGAAATATCCACCTTGTCCTCTGATATGGCCAATTTCATATACTGAATAGATGCTTTTCTCTGGAGAAGGAGCTGACCACCCTTCACTTTAGCTCTAGAGTAAAAAAGAGTCATGCTCTAAGAGCTGCACTTTCCATGGATAAGTGGCTGGAGAATTCTACACAACCAATTTCATGTGCAAGTGACAGTAAGGAGTCAAGATACTGTGTGCATTAGTTTGAAAAACTGCTTTTAAACTCAACCATAGCCACCCGCTGACTGGTGTATATCAGAAGCTGTACTTTCTATTGGTGTAGAAATAGAATAGATATTAAAAGAGTCAAGCTTGGTGCAGCCAGCAGGAAAAAAAGGATAAGTCTCGTTATACCCAGCCTGGAGACTTGAAGTATAGAATTACAGTGTATTTACTGGCTGAGGGTCATGCAAAAACTATGTCTTACAGCTAATAATAAAACCTACGTCTCATAAATTTGAGAAAGTGAAATGAATTTCTAGTCATTGTATATTATTTACTCCTGTGGTTTGGACCAGACAACCCAGCACTCTGCCAGTCCTGAAAGTAATCCATGACAAGATAAAAAGTCTAAGTAATAAAGGAGTTATTGGATTTCTTAAAAATAATTCTAGGCAGCTAGTGCAAGTGTGCAGCTTCCTCTGAGAATGTTGAGGAAATACAGTTGTTACTGGTATACTTTTGTTTGGGCCCTGAAAACAGAATGCTGTGTTGGGTTTTGGTTTCAGTGTTACTTCTGATTTCCTGGAAAAAAAAAGAACCAAATAAATTCCCCTGCAAATTGCAAAGGCATTGCCATCTCAGTGTAGCACAGATTCAAGGCCACACAGAGAAGCTACTAGATGGAACAGTGGATGTTATTTATCTAAGAACTTCCTTTGATAGAGTAGCAGGCTTTTTGTGCTGATTATCTGAGCCCAAACCCGTGTCCAGTTCTGGAGCTCTCAATACAAGAAGGGTATGGAACTGTTAGAGGGAGTCTAGAGGAGGCCACAGAGGTGATCAGAGGGGTGGAGCACCTCTGGTATGAGGACAGGCTGGGGCAATTGTGGCTGTTCAGCCTGGAGAACAGAAAGCTTGGGGTGAGGGGACCTAATAGCAGCTTGCAGTACCTGAAGGGGCTACAGGAAAGATGGAGAGGGGCATTTTATGAGAGACTCTAGTGAAAGGACAAGGGAGATTGTTTCAAGCTAAAAGATTAGATTTTAGGAAGAAATTTGTCCCTGTGAGGATACTTAAATACTGGAACAGGTTGCCCAGTGAGGCTGTGTCATGGGGCTCAATGAAACCCAGTCTAGAGATAGGTGTCACTGCCCATGGCAGGGAGGTTGGGATGAGATGATCTCTGAGGTTCTTCCCAACCTAAGCCATCCTGAATGGAAATTGAAAACAGGGACATGCCTACCCTTATGGATCTCTCTGGCTTAAACCCAGAGATGAGATTTCCCTGTTTTCCCAGTGATCAGAACAGAAATTGTATTTTCTGTTCCACCCTAGGAACACACAGTCTCTGTGATGCTATGCAACTATTTGGCAGAGCTCCTTTCTCGCTCCACACTGTGCAGCTTTCTTTTGTTTACTTGATAGTGTCAGACTAAATCAGAGAATCATTATGGCTGGAAAGGACCTCCAGGATCAGTGAGGCAGGTCCTAACATCAAAGGAGCTCACAGACTGCAGAAAACTGTCTGAAGACAAGATACTGGTTATGCTGGTCTGTGCAAAGACATCTGCAGTGTGAAAGATTTGTATAGTTCTTCACAAAGATAAATCTTGCAAACAGAAAATATAGAATATTGAAATCCTAGTCATCTGCTACAATGTCTGGAAATGTTTAGTTTCCATAAGTTTTTGTTACACCAGTGACAAAGTTCGATCTTTCCCTTGTGAAACCTGCACTTGTCCTGAATATTCTTTCTTGTTCCTATTTCTTGCGTGTTTCACTGATGGTGGTGTTTGGTTGCCTCCTTGTGATTTCTCTTATAATTGCAGTGCTGATGTGTTGCATGACTTCCGTTTCTGATTGGGGTAGGGGTTTTATTTTTGGTTTGGGTTTTTGGTTGTTTTCTTTTTTTTTTGGCAAAGGCCAATGGTGAGAAGTTGAGTTGTGTTATGACAACTCCAGGCGAGACAGTTTTATTTATATCCCAGAAACATGTAAGAGCAATGTCCTTGAGAAACAACACATCAGTGAGCACAGGAGTGTGATCCTGTACTTCCCTGTCGTTTGTCCTTTGTGACAATGGTAGCTTATGCTACTGTACCTTCCTTCTGGTGACCGAGTTTTTAGTCCTGTGACTCAGTAAGATGTTACACTATTCTAGAAGTGACAAGACCTCGTGTGTGGCTCTTTGCTACTCCAGGCAGCATCACTTGCTGTCATCAGTAAGGCTATATCTGTAGCATGGATGCACAGGGATGAAAACCAGCCCTTCCACTAAAGGGGTATGAAAATAAATCAGTTAGAATGAGACCCAACAGTTAAAAAGATAACAAAATTTGGAGTTCTGAGTAGATGCTTTTGCTGTGTCTGTTCACTCAAAGGTTAGGACAGAGTGCTGATATTTTTGCAGATGCTTGGTTTGCAATATAAGCAACTCTTCGTATAACAAACTCCATATAAGAAGCTCTCTCTTGTAGCTCCGTTGATATTGTGCGCTACGTGCTCTAGTTTTATCCCACAGTGAAGACTATGGGACTGAACCAAGATCAGTTATTTCATGTGAGACATTGTGAAAACTCATCCTGCAAGCTGATTCTGTTTAAGTTTTCAGATTCTCAAATTAGGCAAAGCAGAAGGGTAGTGAGAGAAGGACTATGTCCATAGAATGATATTCTCCAGGTCAGTCACAAAAACTGGAATAATGGTCAGTTGCTCATCCAGTCTCAATGGTCTGCTTGGACCTGAGTTCTTCAGAGGCCAGAAATCAGCCGGTAAAGATGTTCAAAAGCACAGGTTGTTCAGGATTTGCTTTAATGTTGCAGCTGCAGCTTGGGTTTTTCTCTTCCAAGGTATTGAGACTCTGGACTTGATGCGTTGAACTGAAGTCTGGACAAGCAACCTGAGAACAACTGAAATTAATGCTGAGTGTTGGGGAAATCAAAAGACGCACCACATCATTTTAAAACTTGTGCCATGATGGGGACCACTATGGGGACTGGTGGCAAAATATTATTACAGATACATAAATAATAAAATAATTGTGAAAAAGACTGAAAATAAAAAATAAGATGAAAAATAAAATAATAATTAAAAAAGAATTGCAGAAAATAGCGTACAGTCACTCTTGTGACAAATATGGCAAAGGTCAGAAGCATAAGAAAGTTACTGCTGGGTTTACAGTACTGGCATCCTTGTGGATACAGGCATACAATGAAAAAAGAACATGAAATGCTTTAACTACAGCTTTGGCATTACTCCTGCATAGGCTTGAAAGTAGCTGGTGGGAGCAATTTGGAAAAAAAATCTGTCACAGGCAGAACGAGTGAAGCCTACAGGTTGCTGCAGTGGGCTACATGTGCTGAGTGTCATCAGTCTGTGCTGGGTCCTCCAGTGTACCTGTGTCATTTACTGCTCACACAGCCCTGCCAGAGGTGCGTGCTGAGAAGAATTTGGTAGATGAAGGTGGGGTTTTTTTTCTATTTGCTTGTGGGAAATAATTTCTTTTATTTGACTGCTTGGAGGCTGTTATTCAGGAAATTGAAGAGACAGAATGAGTCTTGAGAAAATAGCTAGGAAACAGATGGCACTTCAAGGTTCAACTGAACACATTCATGTACTTCTGCAGTACTGCAAGATGAGTGTGTTCACAGGCAACCCACACCATTTGCGTGGTGAAATCCTAGATCTGCTGAATTCAGTGGCAAAACCTAAAGGGATGAGCACGAATATACTCTATGAATATTCTTAAAGGAATGTAAACTAGGAGAATCTTGATAGGCTGTAAAATAAATTCCTTTTGTACTGAGAGAGGCTCCAGATTAAACTGTATTTATAAGCAGAGCCCCTATTAAAGCAATCACTCCTATATTTGTTTTGGCAACCTTGTGCTTATGTCTGAAAGGTAGTCTTCTCTGCCCCCATAATTTGATCTTAGTACATCTGGGTTTTCCATGTCTCCATCCAGAGACAACATTTGCCAGTTTATGCTTTCTCCTAAACTTGACCTCATCAGCTGTGCCTGATTCCCTTTTCTATGTTTAATCTGTTTGCTGTATCATCTCTTTTACTTAGCAGTGCATTAAAATATTTCTTATAAGTCAGAGCTGCAGTTAGAAGCAACTAGATTTTGGTTAAATATCCCACATTTAAATCGATATGGAATAACTCTGCCTTGTTTCTGGTCCTGACATAATTGTCTGCAGGGGAAGCAATAAGAAAGTGTCACCCTCCTTTCCCTTACAGCAAGGTGCAGTCTCATCTAAGGTTCTTGGAAATACAGTTCCTTTCGCTACCAATGTCATTTTGAGCATGACTGCCACGTCTGATTAATCCTCCTTGACAATGCTCCTCCTTGCCCAAGAAATAAAAGCCTCCACTTACCTCTTGAATAAACAAGAATGTTTACTTCTGTCTGCATCTGACTCATCCCAGCACACACAGTGCTCACCTACGCACTGTGCCTTTTTCAAGCAGTAACTGAGCTCTAGTCTAAATTAGACACCAAATGGGTACTGTTCCCAAATTCTGTACAATTGTGTCAGACAGCAACTACAAGTAAGGCTTGAGGGAAAGTTTCATCAAGAGCAAGAGTCCCAAATGCCCAAATTCTAGTGCTATTTATATTGGTACACATCCAAAAACATATCTGGATTTCAATGAAGCAGGAGTCTTTACATTCTCTGAACAGAAATCAAGATTCTAGTTTCATTAGGTGTAACATTTGTGCTACAGACAGTGCTTTGATTTGACCTTCCCCAGTGCCTTCACTTTGTAAAAATGCTTTGTGCTACTTTGCCTTTTGTCTGACCTCTGCAGGTCAATAAGCTGTTGACCTTCAAGGTGTCTTGCTGGGCATTATTTACCTGACTGTGATTTCACCTCTAAGTAGGTTCCTTGGGTGCATGAGAAGAGGCTAAACTTCTGTTCTGTTACAGTCTAGAGCTTCCAAACAAGGATGATTCTGTGTGTGTGTTCAATCTACAGCTGAAGCAGTGGAGCCAGTGATAGTCTTCTCAAGTTACTGTCTCTTCAGATGACCAGGTGTCCATTTCTGTGCTAGACCCTTAATTTCTGGGACAGTGTTGCCAGTCACATTTCCAGTTTGCCCTTTGTGTCTTCATGTTCCAATGGTTTCAACAGTTAGTTGGCCTGAGAATTCCCTCTCCATTTTTTAATATTCCATGACTGGGATCAATTCAGCATTTCAGTGTGCTGCTTTATTCTCGCTCACTGTTAGATGCCAGTCAAAAAGAGATTTTCTTTCCCCTGACCCCTGAGCACTGCTGTGTCTACTGCTTCAGTTGATGTATTGGGGTCACCTGGTATCATCTCCCTCATTATGGGAAGCCCTGTTGTCTACTCCTGTCACCACACTGCTGTGTGCCATTTGCCTGGCCCCTGACTGCTTTAAGCAGAGGTCATGGTACTCTGTTACTGGACTTGGATTGTGTGGATAGAATCCTGTTCATTCTGTTTCCTTAGACACCTTATGTTTTCATGCTCAAATATGTTTTCTGGCTTCTTTCAGACCTTTATAACCTACCTGAGCAGCTATTTGTTATAAAGCAGGATGTCACTAAGAAGTCACCTCAACTTTTTCATATGGGGAAAACTATGCAAAACTGGGGGAAAACTCTAGGAAAAATTTATGATCTCTTTCCTGTTACAGTTGGGTCCCTGGCCCAATTAAATGGTAGTTTGCTGAACTGTGACTAAATCTAAGTGAGACTTGACATAGTTTTCCTTTCATATTCTCAAGACATTGGTGAGAAAGATTTGCAGAATGTAGCTTAGGTAGGGGTGATAAACTTGAAATGCTTACTAGAACAGTCCCTGTATTTTGAAACGTTTATACAAGCTCCACCTGCCTTCCTGCCGGGTGGAATTTACAGTCATGTATGAACCAATTGTCACTTCTTCAGTGTTAGAGCATGTTCATTTCTTCAGCAGGTGTCCAGGTAGTACAGACCATACTGACAGTGTATGCTAATGTATAAAGCCTTTGCTTTTGAGCTACAGCAGCCTGATTTGGTCGAATTGCTCAAGACTTTGTGTGTCTCTTTTCAGCACTATAGAGATGTCTTCAGATCCCAGTTGCATCATTGGCCCTGTGCTGAAAATGTGACATATTAGTGTCTCATCAGCACTATAAAGCAAAAGGTAGTTTAACAACCTAGGTAAGTACTGGGGAAAAAAACCAAACCTGACAGGCTGTGAGGTGGAAGTCTCACATGAGACCCAAAATCCTCTAGCAGGAACTTGCCAGTGGAATAAAGAAGGTTCGAAAAGAAACTGATTCCCAGGAGGTCAGGATGTTCTTACATCAGGTTTGCTTCACTTTTGTTTATGATTTCCATGAAAATGAGCATTTATGAAAGTGGAGGTGGTTGCCAAAGTTGATGAATAGGACAGTAATACAAAACAGGAGAGATCAAGGAGGGAGCAAAATCACTGCGTGATCGCTGGGGTAGGGATGAGCTGGTGAAAGCCATTCACCTCTGAAAGAAAACAGCTCTCTGCAGTGTGATTTACTGAAGTTAAAAAAGTTGATGTTTTGCATTTTTTCATGGAAATATCTATGAGATGTAAAGGAGAATAAGAGAGCTGCTTTGTGAGGAGTTACTTTACCTAACAAAGGGCATCGTGTGTACAGCCTTACAGCCTTAGCTCTCAGAAAAGTTAAAAAAAAAGCAAATACTTATTTTCACAGAAATGTCAGATTCTCAGTTCAGAAAACCATGACTCAAAATACATTTTGGAGAATTGGACAAATTCCCATTGACTTCAGTACAAACTGGATCAGTCACTTAATGAAAATGTTGTGTGGCTGGTCTCATTTCGTTTTCTTAGATTCCATGACGCCTCCCCTGAGGCCCTTTGGCCCACGTGTTAATAATGTTCAGGAGAGCGGGAGTTAATTAGGTACATATGTACCTCGCAAGGATCAATTTAATGTGAACGCCTAAGTATGCTGAACCTTGCAAGCATCACCCTGTCAGCATTCTAACACCACTGTAATAATTATTAACAATATGCGTATTATAATTGTTATTAATTATTAGTGTAATAATTAAGTAATAAGGAGTAATAATGATTCATAGTGTCTCAGAAACCTCTCCCTTCACCACTGGTGTTTTCATGCTGATGTGAAACAATCTGAAGTAAACTTGTATGATGGCAGCAATCCCTGTGAGCAAGGAAGGACACGTAAGTAACACAGTAGGTAGCTCAGCACCTGCAATGGCCACCTTTATCACACTGCATTGTTGAACAAAAATCAGATACAACTCTGCTTTCCAAAACTTCCTCAGTTGAACTGGCAGCATCATTTTGAGGAATAAGAGGTCAGCCCAGTCCAGTCTCTGCCCTTTACACTAAGGTCATCAAGCAGACATGATTGACAACTGGGCAACAGCACTTGGCTCTGAGACCACAGCCATCTCTCAAAACCTACAAAAAATTACTTGCTTTCTATCCCATTCATGTTAAACTTTTTTTCCTACTTGAACTTGTTTTGGTTTGCATTTTTTTCTGTAACATATGGAAACAGAGAGGAAGTTTTACTAATTGTTGAGAAGGAATAGGAGACAAAACTGTATCTGTCACGGTGAGCAGGTTTCCAAAATTTGAAGAGTTAATCATTTATGTATTTGAAGAGAGAGCTATTTATATACTGAAACATTGCCATTTCTGTGTCAGTGCAGAATCTGTTAAGGGATTTATGTGTGGAACAATAGTTAATGCCTATTTAATACTATACTACAATAATACATTATAATAAATTATAATGCATAATATATTATATAGTAATACTACAGGATATCAATTTACAAATCCTGAACAAATTATATATAATTTTTGAGGCTGAAATATCTAATAGAGAATTCACAGAAGTCAGTTATAAATAAAAAAACACAGTTGTAAATAAAAATCAAACAGAATTCCCTCCATAGAACAATGACTGTTAATGGTGTCTGGTAATTGGCCAACAAACCTTATGAACTTCTCATTGTGTCTTAGCTCATTTGAAGATAGGTAGCATTTTTCTCTTAAAGGTAAGGTCTCTGTGAAGGAAAATATAATTAATTAATAGAAATACTTCTTTTATATTGCTGAAAAATAGCTTCCAACCCTCATAATACCGTGAGTCTGATGTGTATATCTGAAGCAGTCTGGAGTTGGATATGGAAAGTGGTACCAAAATATGTCACTGTAACCTGAATCCCTGTTTGCTGTGCGATGATGCCTTTGTGCACCATACACTGGTTAGGGGTCCTGCCATGTTTATAGTGGAAGATAGCCTTTGTCATGAAAATGTCAGTATATATCATACACTAACATTCCTCACCTTACGTTTAGCACTCTGTGGTTACAGTTCTTGCTTAGGAGGATGAACAAAGGTGAAGTTTCAGTGAGACTTAAGACATAAGCTGAAAATCTGTCCTTACTGTGGCCAACTTCCTGCATTAAAGTCCTGACTGCTGAATGGTGTCTCTGGTCCTCTGATGAATTTGGTTTGACAGAGTGAAGTGAAGTGAAGTGAAGTGAAAGCCACCTTCTGAGCAGGAAAAGCAGATACTTCCATTTGCAATTTCCTGTTTCACATTACTCAGATTTAAATTGCCTTTGGGCTCTCTACATATACAATTATTCATGTGCCTTTTGTATTTGCATACAGCACACCTGCTGCTTCTTTTGTTCTGAAACAAACACTGCAAAAAACCAAAAAACCAAGACTCGGTGAATTATAGGAGGCTTCTGCTCTGAATTTAGCGTAGGGCCTGGTCTACACAGGCTGCCTTATCTGGAAAACCTATCAGGCTTCAGAGCACCGTCAGCCACTGAAAAGCATCTCAGCTGGAGCTATACTGGTACAGTGTGCTCTGTCACCTATTTAAGTCAGTGCTACTTTCATTCTCCCTACCCTGTCTGACAGTCCAGAGACATGGAGAATGTACGTGCGATGGTATTGCTGAGGCAGCTGGGAATTTTATAGAGTTCTACATGAAAGCTGAGTTCCTTGTTCAGTGAGAAATATCACTTGACTCAAAGTAGTGGAGCTTATTTTACCTCAAAATGAAGAATCTTCAGGGATTCTGATGAATGTCTCCATTCTGGTTTATTTTTCACCACTAATATTTGCTACAAATTTGCTGTAAGATCAGGAGTGTTCACATCTGATTTGTCTCAGAAATTGAGACTTAAAATGATGAAGCTTATAAATACTTTATAAATAACATATTTATAATAACAAAAAATGAATACATAAATAATATAATTTTAATGATAACTTACATATTAAAATAAATAATAGCTTCTAAAGCATTATTCTTGGGTTATACAACACAGTGTAATCTAATGTCTCAGTGAACTGAGTGGATACCTGTGGATGTGTTTGATACAGCCAAAGACATAATGTGAAAATAAAATTCTGTGTAATTCTGAAAGTGTTGATGATCAACCTCAGCTCTAACACAGCTAGAGGTACTGCAGCAGGGGAGCACAGGCTCCTTTGTTGGAGTTTTAGAACGACAACACAAACTCAGTGGAAGCCCCTAACCAAATCTGTATATAGTGACTGCAGTGATACAAGCTGTATCATTTGGAACTTTTAAAACTTGTAGACATAATCTGAAATGGTTTTGCATAGTCCTGTATCAAGGGATGAACTAGGCAGAATGTGACTTAATGAGGGATGACCAAGAGAACTAAGAGGCTACTTTTCCTGTTTTTTAATGGAGAAAGATTAGTTTATTCTTACTACAATTGGATCATAGGATAATTCAGGTTGGAATGGGTTAATACACTGTTGCCTGCCAAAATACACATTAATGTACTGTGAATAGATTACTTCAGTTGAGATGAATAATTAATATTTGGAATTGGCCACATAATTTGCACTTCTTTGGATTTGCAGAGTGGAGTTTTAATTTGAATTCCATAGATGTGCACTTCGGCACATAAGTGAGTTCTTAAAAGCTTGATATGTTTATCAGACTCAAACTTGTCTCCAAGAAGACAAAACACAAATCCAATGGCAAAAGGAGAATGAAGGCCAAACAAAAGAAGAGGTGAAGGGAAGCTTTCTAGCTGGAAGCAAGTTTTCTTCTACTACCTCTAGGGAGTTGCTCACCCAATCTCTTGCATTAATGCTGTGGATGTAGCCACAGTAAGGCCTCTTCCATAATGCATGTTACAGTGGCTGTGAATTTTCAAGAGTAGGAAAATACCTAAATCAGAGGAGACTTAAATCTGTGATACTCCAGGTTTTTGCTCTACATTTTACAATGAGCTCCAGAGACGAAGTTACGCAATCACTGCTGACAAGGCATTTTTAATGTCTGCAATTACATGGGTTGTAGCAATTAGCCAGGGACTACTACATATTCTTAATTGTGTTTCCAGGTCACTGGAGTCTCAGGGGAGTAGAAAAATTCCATATGGCATCATACCTATAGATATCTGAAAATTCCCTTCCTTGTTTGAATGTATTGAGAAGACTATGTAAATGGCCTGATCTCCTGCAGCACTTACTGCACCGGCACATGCTAGAAATGAGTGAGCTGTCAGCACTGAAAACACCAACAGTTCTAAGCTGAGAGAGGAGCTCATTCAGCCTCAGAGGAGAAGGGTCTGGGGAGACCTCATAGTGATCTTTCAATACCTGAAAGGGGCAGTCAAAAGGCTGGGGAAGGCTGTTCAAAGGGCCAGGAGTCATGACTTAAAGATGGAAAAGGGCAGATTTAGGTTAGACATCAGGACAAAGTTCTTTAAAATGAGGGGGATGGGGATCCCTGGAACAGACTGCCTAGAGAGGTAGTGGAGGCCCCATCTCTGAAGCCATTCAAGGTCAGGCTGGATGGGGTTCTGAGTAATCTAGTCTAGTGAATGATGTTCCTGCTTGTTGTAGGGAGGGTTGGACCATATGACATTTGGGGATACCTTCCAATCCTATAATTCTATGAAATATGGGGTTGCTAAACATCACTATTAAATACTGCCGATGCATAATCCTCAGAGCAGCACTGCAGCAGTTTTCTCCAAGGTCGTCCTTTCACTTGCTCATGTAGGATCTTCTCAAGATCCCCACAGAACAGCAGGAATCCTAAATCCAGTCTGCTAATAACTTGCCCCATCATCCACCCTCAGCACCAGTTGCACTTCTGTGCAGTTTCACTCAGCTTGTTTATCTCTCAGACCACCTGTCAGCCCTTTAATGATCAGGATGGACTAGTAGCGTTACCTAGTAACACACACTTATCTTTTGGTGACTTTCCACATAATCTCTTGGTACAGGCTCAGTGCACACTCAGTGCATTGATGATTTCTCCTTCTTGCTGTGATGCTATTGTCTGGCATCTCTTTCCTCATGTGTTCACTTACATATGGATTAAACCTGAGCACAGATTCTAGGGGAAACAGTTACTGTGACAGCCCTGCTTCAGACCCAGCTGAAATCATGAAGACTTAGGACAATCACAGACATCTGCTGGATTTTATTTGACCGAGGCTTTTTTCAGTTTCAGCTGTCTGGGTAGCAGTGTGAAAGTACAATCACATAATGTATTTATTTACACTGACTAATAAACTGTATTACTGTAGAATTCAACATTTTCTTTCTCAGGCAATAGAATCTCAACAGTTTCATCTTCAGATGAAGTACAATGGGAAAGGAGAGTGCTTTACCAGTGAGAAAGTAGAGCGAAATATTGTGTTGTATTTTTCCCTTTGTGAGAAATCCTTTATACCTCTGTGAACTAGGAGCAATTCTGGAACCAGCAGAATTGTTCTAGATTTCTTCTGGTGTTTACTGGCTTCTAAATATGACTGTAGGAGTAAAATGGTGCTTGTACAGCACAGTCTGAGCAATGACTATATTTAGGATGTAGGAAAAGACAGTCTCTACAGAAATAAGCATTCAGTGAATTTTATATTAGTACAATAAAACAAGGAAAGAAAGGAGAGTGGAAAGACAAGATGTACGTTTAACCTGAGCAGCAGGAAACAGACCAGCAGTAAGTTTTATTTGTCTGCACAGTAGTGCCAAAGGGAAATTGAACCAAATATAGTTTTTGCTAATGGTCCATTCTTAACTCATAATCAGAACTCCAGATACTTACTGCCCTTGGAATGTGAATCCCACTGTGACAGCAGAAATTCAGCAAGTTGACTCCTTCCCACAGCAACATCACCTGTTGTAGTGAGCTGAAGTTGGGCTTAAAACGTTTTAACATGAAAAGCTTTGGGGGCATTTCTCAAATGTTTTTTTAAGCATCCAAGGAGGAAAAAGTTGCTTAATAAAATTGTGTAGGTTCTGTTGACTCAGGGTTTTGTCACCATCTGAACTGTCATTTTCAAACTTGATGTAGAAACCGTTTGCTTCTTTCATGGTATGTTGTCCTGTGATTTAAATCCCATACTGCCCTAGGCTGATAAGACCATTGTCAGTTGAAAATGAAGTCTTCAAATAAAGATGTAAAGGTGAAGATGAAAAAGTGTGACTAGTGAAGCTGTGAGTCTGATCCTGCTTTCACACCCACGTAAATCCAGAGGAAAAAAATCACTTGTGCATGGCTACTGCAGACACTTGTGCTCTGACATCTGAGAGCAACTGCTCAGTGTCAGTAGCTGAGAGCCATTAATCGAAAAGAGTGCGCTCTCAGTGGGATCAATCAGAAGAATTTTTATTTTCCAGTGTCCAGAACCCTAAATTGGCCTCTCACTGTGTTTCACATAAAAAATAAAGTGCCGAAACAAGAATTTCCTTCCATTCAAATGTTTTCAGTGGAAACTTTCAAACAAGATTCATCTACAACTTCTTATTAAAATATAAGAACTTTATTCCTTATATAAGGACCCTGATTTTCAAGCTTTATATCCTTTCTTCACAGCAGGGACTGTTTCCTTGTGTGACATCTCATTTTTAGGCTGAGTTGTTAGCGTTTGTTCATTGGGTTTGAGTTTGGTTTTGTTACCTGGATTTTTCTTGTTGCTTGTGCTGCAGGTACTAATCTGGATTGTGTGATGTCACAAAAGGCTTCGGTGCCACATATATCTCAGCTGCTCAAAGGAGTTTTGGACATGTAAAGAGCCCATATATGTAGAACAGCCATAAATCCAAATGTTGTTAACCCAACTACATTAAACATCTTCCAACGTGGCTTTGACACAGCCAATTTCTAGTTGCTGGTGCTGTGGCTAAATGACGTCCAGCATCCCATGAGCTGTTCTGATCAAAGCCCTTTCCAATGTGGGACTTACGATGTAGCTTCGATAGAATGAGTTGCTTCATGACACCACTATTTATTTGACTGTTCTGCATAAAGAGTCAAAGGAGAGAAATCCCTGAAACTGCCAACTGAACTCACAGGTGCAAACACGGGAGGAGATGATGGTACTTGGTGAAAAATCTTATTTAAGTTTGGGTAGAAAATGAGTGTGGATCCAGAGAACACACACTAGAGACAGGGACCTATTCTGGCAGCTAATTCTCAACCTGAACTCCATTTGTAGGTCCAGCCCCAGTGCCCTGCAGCAAACATAAACAGCACTGAGCTGTCTAACAGCAACAGCCTGGGGACTTATCCTGTAAATTCTTTCACAATTCAGCATAAATTCAGGTATCTCCAGAGAGTACCAAATATATTATTTATTACATCACTCATGAGGCTGATTTAATTAGAACTTTAGACAATTTTAGTTAGAATGGATGCCAGCAGTACTGAATGATTAAATTAAATGGCACTTCGGGTTCTTAAATATAACTGCTTTGATATTGTAGTAGACAGAGAAGATTGATTTTGTCACTATACAGATCCCTATCCCTAACACATGAATAACAGGGATCACTTGGTGTTACAGGACTACAAAAACACATAGCAGTGATAACAAAAATCATGAAAACCTTTAGTTCTCAGTAGTCTCTCTTTTCCTTCAGGTTGTGTTTTTTTTTAACATTTCAGATTCAAATACAAATTATTATAGTATTTCTTTTTCTTTCCTTTTATTTTTTAAAGAGTCTACAAAAATATGTCTGTGACTTTTAATGAATGTATTTTAAATTTTTCCAGTAGAAAAACTGTGATTTTCCAAAGAATTGTTCTGTGTCAACAATTTTTTGTTTTTTTTTTTCCTGTCTATGTGATTTCAGATGCTGCACAACAAACACGTGATGGTTCGGGTTGGAGGAGGATGGGAGACTTTTGCAGGGTACTTACTGAAGCACGACCCATGCCGAATGCTGCAGATCTCCCGAGTGGATGGAAAAACTTCTCCTATCCAGAGCAAGTCTCCAACCCTCAGGGACATGAATCCAGACAATTACCTTGTTGTTTCTGCGCATTACAAAACCAAGAAGGAGATTAAGTGAAATCAGCTTCTCATGTGATTGTGACTCTACCTATGTAGGTCCAAATGATTTTCTCAAGTGTAGTAAATTTAGTTTCTGCTTTAAAAGGACTTTGTAAAATTTAAGACAGACTAGAAATGGCAACCTATTTTGAAAAATCTTTGAATTGTAGAATGATTGATTTCTAGTACTGTATCTTCTATAGAAAATTACCCTTGATAGGCTAATTACTACAATCAGATATGAAATAGACGTATATTTTTAGCCAAATTATTACTCTTTAATATGTGACTGTATACTTAGAGTCACATACAGAAGCGGATCCTGTTAATGAACGAAAAGACATGATACAATACATTTGTATGAAAATCTTATTACATTGAATCCTTGACTGTTAGGCTAGTTGAAAACTATCTATGCAGGTGGAAAATGAGTATTTGTGGAAATTATTTGGTAATGCCTCTTGAAATGAAATTTAAAAAATACTATTTTTTTTGGGTTGCAGGATTTTCTTAACCAGTAGAATATAAAGACTATTGCATGCCAAGTGACCTCACAAAGAGATTACTTTCAAAACAAAACCCAAGAAGAAAGCCTGCACACCTTCTGCTCTTTAAAGCTAAAGACAATGCTCAGTGCTACATCTGCATGTAGATACTTCCTGTTTTTCACAAAGCTGCCTGATATAGAAGCAGGGGGAAGCGGTGAGGTTGACACTTCCTCTGCCAGACAATAGACATGTACCAATGGGGAGATGTGCTGCACCCCATGGAGGGAAGTAGTAAAAGATGCACAGCCTTTTGACCCAAGGAGCTTCAAAAGATGCAAGTCCCTCTTGAGTCACAAACCACTACACTGCTCTGGACTACGAGCTGTTCCTTCCCCCTATTTTCAACTTTGTTGGTCATACCAAATCTGAAATATTCATTACCCTGTCAGTAGAGTGATTCACAATCTTGTGAATCATTCACACACCTCTGAAATAGCTAAAGGAATGTGGGGGCTTAGTTCATTATTTTGGCTACTTTTCTGTGTTTATACTTGGTAATTTATGTGCCTTGTAATGTCCTAGAAAAATCATTTTATATTCACTGACTATATAAATTTGAGCAGAACTCGAGTTGTTTCATTACAAATGAAATAAATTTTTTTAAAAAATACTCCTACATTTTAGAAGACTTCTTTATGAATTCTTAGTAAGCTGTGTCCCTCCTGTTGTTTTGAGGAGTCTTCTAGGGAGATTAAACATATACTCAAGCAGTAAATCATTTGCAAAGCCATAGGAAGAGCCAGTTCTCATTGAAGTGATATATGTAGCCCTTATGGGAGCGGAGAACAGGCTATAAGCACCATTATTTAAAAAAAACCCCATGAAACAACAGCAGAGAAAAACATTATCCTAACATATACATGAGCAATCTGTTTTTAAATGAGAACAAAAAAAACCACTTGTGAAAGTGCCAGATGTTTATTTTGAAACAGTGGTTACTTTTAAAGACATAAACAGCTATTCCTGCGTTTCTTCTGTGTTGATTTTATGCATTTCCATAATCCAGGATGTAGTTTGCCTTAATTTTATGGGTTTTTTCTCTTTAAAATACTTGAAGGAGTTTACACATTAGTAAATCAAGAGCAGATAATGATAGGAAAGTATTTATAGGTTTGTTTTCATATTAAGCTTCAGCAAGTAATGAAAACCAAAAGCAAGAATTTAAATTTAAGGTGAATTGTAGTGTGTTTGGACTGCAGCTACCAAAAGAGTCTGGCTGATTCAGGGCACTCAAGCATCTTTAAAAAAAACAAACATGAAAGCACTTCCTGGCTTAATATTTCAACTTATCCAGTTCCAGAGAGAGTTAATTTTGAGGAACTGACCCCTGACATGACAGACAGCTTGGGGACAGTTCATATTCCTTCTCATGGCCATAGAAAGGAGCAGTTTTGCATCCTGACTTTCCGCCCATGTCTAAAACCTCATGGCTCCTGGGTATTTGTGATTCAGGAACTGGGTGAAAAAGAAATCTCCCTTTTTCTTTCCCCTGTAACTCCTTCTTGCTGCCCTCACAGGGCTTTTTTTCTTCTTTTCATCTCTCTGGATCCAGTCCTCTGGGCCTTTTTGTTCTTCCCTCACTTTTGACTTTATTTTATCTTATATTTTCTTTTTATATTGTCTTTGTATTTTTCTCTTTCATCACTGTTTGTATTCAGGGNCTGTTTTTGGTTTGGGGGGGGGGGGGGGGGGGGGGGGTGTCAGTTGCTTTCTTTTTCTTCTTTGCCTTGGTCAGTAGGAGCTGTAGGGGGAGATCCTTTGCTCCACCCTGACACGTGGGTGTACCAATCTGGGGTTTTTAATTCTTTCTAACTGTTCTTCCTAATAAAACTTGTTCTCACTTTTCTTTATCATAAATTTGTCCTTGAGTGTTCTGTGTCTGAAGACCCTGGAAAATCCAAACCAGGACAAAGACCAATAAAGAACTTTTAAATATTGCAACTGTCACCTGCTCTGTGAAAAACATCTGCAGGTGGGACTGAACTGCATCTGATTGCACTGCTGTGGATGGGGAAAGCAGAAGAGGAAATTAAAAAGGAGCACTGATGATGCAAATCAAAGGCTGTAGTAAGCCATAAGGTACTAGGGGAACAGATGAGGACTTTGTTATTTGGAAGGTGAGTGTTGCTGTCTTGATAAATGGTTTATTTAATGTACCAGTCCTATAGCAATGTAGGAGTTTGGGAATTTCTTAGGAGCCTGAAGATAAACAGTAAAATCTTTCTGTTTTGTTGCAGTGATGGGAACAAAGCAGGATTTGCATAAAACTCATAAAATAACTGAAAGTCATCTAGTTCTAGGTTCCTTCTGTGGGCAGTGACACCTCTCACTAGACCAGCTACAGCCTTCCTGGGCAACCTGTTCGTGTCTCAGCACCCTCACAGGGTAGAATTTCCTCCTAAGATCTAATCTAGGTCTACTTTCATTCAATTTGACCTTGTTCCAACTTGTCCTTTCACTAGAGTCCCTGTAAAGATTCCCTCTCCATCTTTCCTGTGGCTCCTTCAGGTGCTGGAAGACTGCTATAAGGTTCCCTTTGGAGCCTTTTCTTCTCCAGGCTGAACAGCAGCCTGTCTTCACAACAGAGGTGCTCCAAGTCCCTGATCATCCTTATGGCCTCCTCTGAACTTGCTCCAATAGTTCCATGTTGTTTTTGGGACTCCAGAATTGGCTGCAGAACTCTTGATGAGGTCTCACAAGAGCAGAATAGAGGGGATTAATCACCTCCCTTGACCTGCTGGTGACACCACTTCTGTTCTAGCCCAGGAAACAGTTGGCTTTCTGGGCTGCCAACACACACCAATAGCTTGTGTTGAGCTTCTCATCTAGCAACACCCTTGAGTCCTTCTCAGGACTGCTCTCAATCCATTCACCACCCAGCCTGCATTTATGTTTGAGATTGCCTCAACCCAGATGTAGGACCTTGCATTTGAGGACTTCTTAAGCCTCATGGACCCAGTTCTCACAAATGGATGTTATGAACAAAGCCTCTTAAGTTCCTGCTGGATCATAAAACAAACTCAATGGGGGCTCCTGCTGGCTCTAAATTACTGAGCTAAAACTCCTCAGGATGGCTAAATGAGTTAAGACTTCATTTAAAAATATTATTGTATCATGGCAAGTAAAGACCACCCTGCTGGAAGCAATTCAGAATTAGTTTGGCATTGTAACTCACATCTGTTACTGCTCATTACACAGTCACTTTGCTGTTCATGGATTCCCTGGAGTTTTTATTCCAAGCAGATTTATGGACATAACTGATTAATGATAAGGTTTTTGCTTGTCTTTGCTCTAGTGATAATTGCTCCTTCCCTTACATTACCACCTTTCTTCCAACAGCAATTTAGATTTGATATGTGAAATCTATGAAAACCAATTCAAAGGCTGCTGATGGGGATGAGTGAAGTAGGGAGGTGTCAGTATACGTGTAGGAAAGTTTAGCAAGTTTCTTGTAACTGAGGACCCAACGCTGAATTTCTTACATTTTAGATCAAGATGAGCTCTTTGCCACCCCACAGTGTTACAGCAGTATCTGCTGGAGATGCTTCTGAGGGTTTAGTTCTTCCTGGGCTAAGGTTTTGTACTGCCTCAGTGGCCATTGATTTACAGTACCTGGTCGGGAGGAAGGTGGTGTTTTTTCTTGGCTTTGTCTCCTACTGCCTTAGCCTGCAGTATGTTAGGAACCTAAAGTAAGGTAAAACAGGCACATGAGACCATGCAACATTTTTTCCACCCTAGTCCAATTGCTGGCACTGTTTCTACCTGATGAGCTGTGTCCCAATGAATTAGTCTGTCCCTGTGCCAAATCTGCATACTGAAGTCATCTGTTTTCCTAAGGGCTCTCAGTGGTGCTACCCACCCGGAGGAGTTCTGCCCCAAACACACTCTCTGGCACCATCTATGTGTTTTAACTATATGCAGTAGCAGATGTTTCCCACTTCCTGTTACTTCAGCAAAGACAATGCTATTGCAGCTTTCCAGGAGCATCCCGTTCAGCTTACAGGCACTGCTCTCTGACTGCCAGCTTTTGCTAGTGCTTGGCAAGAAAAAGTTTTCAGCATGTGGAATTAAAAAGGAATAGTGGTACTGCTGCAAAGCAAACCAACCGCATACTGCCTAGCTAAAGCTACATGAATGGGTGTATCTTCACAGCCTCCAAGGTGAAGTAATCATGTAGGACTGGAGGAAGTAAGGACAGAAGTTGTGTTGTGGTTCATAGGTAATCACTGCAAGGAGAAGTGGTGGTGAAGAAAGAGAACGGAGGTGCCTACTTCAACAAGGCTAGAACTCTAATCTCTGTAGTTCTCAGTCTGACTGTTAAAAAGAGCAGTGCAGAAAACCACTGAAAACAGATACATAGAAGTTAAGTCTATTTCAGGTAGCCACCAGTTGTGTATAACTGAGTTGCAGGGGTTTCTGTATTCATTCACATTTGAAACAAACGTTATTAAAAAGTTAAATGAAGAGTTGCTTTATCTATCTACACTCATAGATCGATTCAGTTCAGACTAGCTGTCTGTAGAGTTAGCTGGATATGGTACAGAAACATCTCTAAATAGTCTTGTTGATCACTGATTTGTAATATAGAATCACTCATTCCCAAATCCTCTGATGTTGCATTAATAAATTTGACCATGACAAGGACTTAAGCATAGACAAATCTGATTTCCACCTAAAGGGTGGAGAGAGGGGAGAACTCTTATTTATGGTAATTCTGAATTGCAATAATTGCCTCTTGCAGGTCTGCTCTATTTCAGATGATTCTGGATTTTTCTTCTACCTGCCACCAAAGCCATCAGTAGGCAGAAAGAGAGAAGCCAAATGTCTTAGTGAGGACAAGTGTTCAGACAGGTGGCAGTCTCTTACCGGGATCCAGAGCTTCTCTGCTGGTGGCAGCACTGGGAACAGAACAAAGCACAGCTGCTTCACACTAGGATTTCTTCCAGTCTTGGCACTAATGGAGCACCAATGGCTGACCCAGGAACTGAGTTGTTTCACTAGGCCGTTTCAATGTTTGTAAATTAAAATATTCACAATACCAATGCAAGCAGGGGTGTGTGCAGTCTGTCTGCAAGCTCTGGCATAGAGGAGTAGCTTGGGTGAAAGGAGACTGATGGTTATTTCCTCACCTTATGGTTTTGGGGAACAGTATGACAGAGAATGAAGAGAAGAATATTGTGTGAAGTATTCCAAGTGACCAGCCAAGTGCTGAATTTCCTAAAGTGTTTCTGTAGGACACCTGCTGTGACAGACATTAGATTGAAATATTTAGTATATTTTACTATAATTCAATGCCTTTTGATGAGACTTTTTAAAAAGTTCATTATGACCAGATAATACAATGAAGAGAGCAGTTACCAGCTATCAAAGGGAAAAAAATCTTCATTCATCTGCAGAAGATAAAGCTTTTTAGGCTAAACCCCATTCAATTAATATTGAAAAGTCTCCTTTCTCCACTCAGTTCTGAAAGCTAAACCAGGAAACTCATTGTAGCAGAACTAACTGTGCTCTTAAGTGTAACGTGAGGGGGAAGTAAAAGAGGAAGTATCTAGTTCAAGGTGGGAGGTGTGTGTGTGTAAATGCCTCTATAGTCTAAACTAAGTCAGAAATGGGGCCAGTAAGACATTGATGCCGAGCACAACGCTCTCTGGAGGAAATAAACACTAAATTCTCAGTGATCATGCTGCACTGAAACTTACCTGCTTCATCAACTTCCCTCCTCTCTGGAGGAAATAAATGCTAGATTCTTAGTGATCATGCTGCACTGAACTTTTCTTCTCCACCAAAGCAGCAGCTACAGTCCTAAGTTTTAAAGTCTGGGTATACCACCACTGAACTGTGGTGATACATAATAAAATACTTAATATAATAATAATAGATTTCTTCACATTTAGGGAAGGGATTACAGGCATTGTTGAACGGAGAAGAGCAGCCGAATTTTGGGAACCTAGGCCTGCACAACCTCACCCAGCTAGCACTCAACGCACCCAAGGACTGACTTAGCGTGTTTGCGGTTTGTTTTTCAACCTCCACGCAAAGTGCGGCTTCGCCCTCATGTGGCAACAAACAAGAACAGCTACTAGCTGCATATTCAATTTAATGTTTCACTTCCAGTACTCGTTATAAATACTTACAGACTTCAAAGAAATTCACATCGGAAAATGAGGACAATTCTGAGACTTGCACTACAACAGTTCTCTTGCTACAAGTAGACAGGGTTTACAAAGGGTTCTATTGTTCTAAACTAGTGTCACAAAATTCTTCAGTTTGTTACAACCCACTGTGAATCTGTTCTCAGAAAAAGGCACTAAATCCCTAGCAGTCCAAAGGTGTTCAGGAAATCCAGTCACCTACATGTTCTAATTCACATGTTTATGAACAACTTTATACATGAGGACCTAAGAGAGAAGTTTAATGGTAGAACTTGAAATAACATTCAAAACCAACAGTGGGAACCTGAGCTGTGCCTAAGCCAGTAACACACAAACAGACTGTCATCAACTGAGCGGACAGTGCATACCTCCACACACTCACGCTGACTAAGGTAAGGAGATCACTTCCACTTGAGGAAAATCTACCTCACTCCCTGGATAGAAAAACAGTAAGACATGCACATAAAACAAATTGGCCTAAATTTAGTGTTCAGAGTTAGTTCTTAAATTTTTTAGTGCATTTTTCCACATCAGTTCTCCCCAGTGGCAAAGTGCTGCTGAGTCATCTTATGCAAACAGCAAAAGCCAGATGATGAGTAAGAGCCACTCAGCTGCAGAACTGGCAAGTCGTTGGCCGCAGACATCAATCTTCACAAGTCAAGCTGCATTACCCAACCTGCCACTAAAGACAAACAACAAAACACACCACAAGTCTGTATGATGACAGGGGAAAGAAAATAAAGAAACCTCATCCCCCCCCCCAACAACCTAACACCAGAAGGTTTTCTAAAGACATTCCATCACCTTTTATACCCAGCAAGTGAGGGACATGCAGTCTGTCAGCAACCCCTTACACAAGCTCTGCCCCCAAGGTATATCCAGAAGTGGGGGCAAGAGGAGAGCTTATGAAACCTGTATTTACATAAGCAGGTCCATCTATTGATTTGGAAAGATGCTAGTTCTTAACTAAATGTGTGCCTGACCTTTTTGGACAAAGCTTACATTACAGACATAGCAGCAGCAGCAGAATTGATCAGCAGCCCTACTGATACTATGTGTATTTGTGCAGACCGATCCATAAACCCCAAAGCCAACACCTACTGAGCTCAACCATTTTCTATAAACTGAGAGAAGAGACTATCGCAGCTAGTACTGAAAAGGGATGTGGGGGAACAGGTGAGCTCAGTGAAACTGATCCATTGTTGGTGCAGGAACTCGGGAAGAAGAGAGAAAAAACCTGAGCTCCACCATCCTTCTTGTCTTTGTGTCCCAAAAATTAAAGTCTCATTGAGAACAAAGTGTGATAATGGCAGCAATTTCCATTTCTACTCCATCTCCCTTTCTCTTGCTTTTCTCTCAAGTTATCCAGTCCCGTAGATGACAATAAAGAAGGGTTTTCTCAGCAAATACGCAGACAGTTATATCACATTGCTTCTTTTTGAACTTACTCTCAGCCCTACTTCACCTCCGGAACCTGAGGCTGCAATTCGCCTTTCTATTTCTTCCTGTTTCTTTTTCTTCTCATTTACAGAATTAATGTTCTTAATACCTCGAGAGGAAGCCTGGGAGAAAACACATCTGAGTGAGACAAGTCAGTTTTTTACAGGCTCGCAACCAAAGTGCGAGTCTTGGCAACACCATTTTATGGACTCTGGTTTGCGTGAAAAGATCAAAGCACTAAGGAATGCTACGACTACACAAACGCAGACTCTTAGGATACTTCTTTGTGGGAGTGGTGAGACACTGGAACAGGCTGACCAGAGAAGTAGTAAATGCCTCATCCCTGGAAGTGTTCAAGGCCAGGCTGGACAGGACTTTGAGCAACCTGGTCTACTGGAAGGGGTTGGAACTAGATGTCTGTAGAGTCCTTTACAACCTAAACCATTGTATGATTCTTCACACTGAGCTCTTGATCCATAGATATGCAAGGGTGTCTGTTTCTTGTTGTTATTACATCCAGATGAATACATGCAATACAAACACATGTACCTGCTTTGCATCCAAAGATGTAGAACCAGAATCTCCCTTTCTCAAGTCATATAAATTTTTAGCATGTTGTTTATCCAGTGCCAGGTCCTAGTCTTACCCTCATAAACAGCATATTAGCTAGGAAGAGATAATTTGAGCAGAGAGAACATCTAGGAACTTTAGCTGTTTCATCATTCAATGACTTGTTCCATCTCTTTTATCAGAAGGCTACCCTAGGGTTAGGATAGTGCAGATGGAAATCATGACAACCTCTAACACTCCAGTAAGCAGACAGAGAATATCACAAGCTCCCTACAGCTACTGCAGAAATCAATGGGAACTTTCCATGCAGGGGAGAGAAAAGGTCGTTTCAGCCCAGACTAAGAAATCCACCCGGCTTCTGAGCTGTGAGAAACAACCTGTGTGATAATCTGCCTTTCATATGACGGCACAGATAAGAAACCTGGTGCCAGCTGCCTGCTTTGCCTTCTTGTGGCCATGGTCTAATAAGTATCAGAATTGGAAATAGTTAACACTGCAAAGCTAGAGAGAAAATATTGTAAAACTTGTGTTTAGCAAAGTTTAGGGTTATGATTCTACAGCATAAACTACAAAAAAAATGTTAAAAATCTACTGAGGGAAAACAGTGGTATTCTCACTTGAAAAATCAAGGCTCTGATAACAAGCATGAGTCTCAATGGGCTACTAAGGCAACTTTTACCAACAAATACTGGCTGATTGAGACCTTGTGATGTAAATGCTGTTGGAAGTAGTTCTCAGAAATTCTGGTATGTTTTATCTACTTGTCTTTTAAGAAAACAAGTGCCACAGAACTTTAAAGTCGTCCACAACCCAAGGGGCTCCATTTCTCCTTCCCAGGGCAGCTTTACAGCATTTTAAAAGCTAGATGGGGGATGCTCCCCTTTCACACACTTTGCCAGCATAAGTGTACAAAGAGAACTTTAAAATCCTCTTAGTGATATAAGTATATTTTTAGTATCTAGTAAAAATCAAGGGGTTTTAAAGGGTTCTGAAGCATCACTCTGCTGTTGCTCCAGCTATCCACTGAACTCCATTAAAACCAGGTTGATGTGGTACCCATAAATGGTTGTTTTTAATTCAGTACATAATGTTGCTAACAGACAAACAAATGGAGGGGTGTGGAAGATATAGACTAGGTTTGCATTCTGTTGTAACATCTGCATCCTGCCTCTTCTAACTTTAAGTTAAATAATGAGGTAGTTAAAACTTAGCAACCTTTAAAAATCAGGAGTTAATACCACTTCTCTGCTGGAAATTAAGCTAAGAAAGGTCCTCAGTAGTTGCCATGTTGACAAACTGAATTTGCAAGGACCCCCAACTTGCATTTGTAAGAGAGATACAAACAGTCCTGCCTGAAGTTGCCATAACAGTTTTTGGACAACTCTGGTTTGAAACGCTTCTCCATCTCGTTTTCAAGTCTTATAATGGTGAAAAAAAACAACAGTGAATTTGACAATGAATTCCTGTTTTATCTTTAACTATCATAAAACTTCTCCCAATCCTATGAGGTCAGTTCTTTTACAGAATGACTGAATCGTTCAGGTTGGAAAAGGACTTGAAGTTCATTGAGTCCAATCATTAACCTCAATGTACCAAGGTCACTGTTAAACCCTGTCCCTAAACTACAGATCTACACATACAGGGATGGTGATTCAACCCCTTCCCTGGGCAGCCCCTTCCAAGGCCTGAGGACCCTTTCCAATAAGTTTTTCCTAATGCCCAACTTAAATTTCCTCTGGTGCAACCTGAGGCTATTTCTCCTTGTCCTATCACTTGTTACTTGTGAGAAGAGACCATGCCCCACCTTTCCACAACCTCCTTTCACATAGCTGCTGCCTTTGAGAACCCACCCAGTTGTGGAAATCTACTGTAAAAATATGTTAAAAATTGTATAAAGTTAAAACATTACTCATAGTATGAGAATATTTCATGACAATTTGCACAATCCAAACATGACTTCCAGTGTTCCCACAGATGCTATTTTCCCCATAAACCAGTTACCTGAACATATTTTTAGTAAATGCTATTTTGTTATACATTACCTCCATCTGTCTCTTTTCAGCAGCTTCTGCTAGTTGTCTTCTTTTTATTTCCTAAGAAAAATGTGAAAGAGAGTGACATTCCATTGCAGCAGAGTATGTATATTCTTTTCAAAGTCTTAACTTCTAAATATGACTCAAATCTGTAAAGCAAACTGCTATGAAACATCATCTGACACAAAACAGGAGCCTTAATTAATGAGCATTATCCTTCCCTCCACGGTCAGCCTGAAGAACAAAGTGTTTTCAGTGACAAACAATACAAAGAGCAACTGGTGACACATGCACAGCCAAACCCCGCCAGAAGTGGGAGTCTGATCATGCCTTTACTCCTCAACATTCAGCCTGGAACAAGGCCCACAGTGGAACAATTCCCACCAGCTAGGAGGGAAATGTCTTCTTGGGATTGGACAGCAGAAACTCGCTCTTACAGGTGCAATGTGTTCGTTCTTCCCCACGAAATCTAAGCGTGGCGTACATGGGCATGGGGCGGGGTTCAAAGCATAGGGATGGGCTCACAGCCATGCAGGAGCAGTGCCAGGGCGGTCAAGCGCGATCGTCACTGCGCACCAGGCAGGAAAACACTAGGGTTCTGAGTATTACGGCCTTGATTACGGCCCAGAACCCCTGCAGGGTGGTCAGGCCGAGGGCTGCCTGCGGGGAACGGTGGGACAGGCCCCTGACCTCTCCTGCAACCCCTTGGCCGCCGCGGGGCCTGGTACTACCGGCACTGTCCGCGGCCCGGCCTCCGCCACAAGGCCCCGTGAGAGAGGGAATAAGGGAAGGAGATCGGAGGAAGCCGTTCCGTCCCTGCACTCACCAGGTCGGGCGTCTCCACAGCTTCCTTGCCGCCCCCACCCAGGCAGGGTAGGCACAATCCCATTTCCGGGCGCCGCCGTTGCCGGCGCTGCCGTTGTTGCCGACGCTGGGCAGGAGGCGGCAGCCCCGCCTCCCTCCCATAGGGCACCACCCCAACGTAGCATCTCACCCCGCCTCGGGCACCGTTCTCTCCAGGGCACCGCCCCCACCCTCACCGGGTCCCGCTACGACCAGCAACAAGAGGCGGGACCGTAGGCAGGGAGGATGCCCCCTGTGCTGCGAAGTTAGAGGCGGTTAAATCGCCTGTATTACAGTGAAACTGGTGCACTTTATCCCCCGTGTGTGCCGTAGGACTCCATATCACATAGAGTCGTGTAGCTTGGAAAAGATCTTTAAGATTATCAATACAAAATGTGATCCTAGCATTGCTCTCCCCAGCACTGAACCAAGACCCTCAGCTCCACATCGCCGCTGCTTTTAAATCGTTACGGGGCTGGTGGCTCCACCAGCAGCTTATTCCACTTGACATTAGGAGGAGTTTTTTTACTGAAAGAGTGATCCGGTTTTGGAATGTGCTGCCCACGGAGGTGGTTGGGTCACCGTCTCTGGAGGTGTTTAAGGTTAGGCTGGATGAAGTGCTGACTGGCATGATCTAGATGTCAGATGTTAGGTTTACTTAGTTGGTTTTAGGTTGGACTGGATGATCTTTAAGGTCTTTTCCAGCCTTATCATTACTGTGGTACTGTGATACTGAAGACATTTTTGGTGGCAAAATTTTTCCTAATGTCTGAAAACTCTGAAACTGAAACCTTCCCTGGTCTAAGGGGCATATTTTCTCTTGCCCTAGTGACTCAGGTGAAGAGATGGGCCCCCTCCTCTCTACAAACATCTAGGTAGTTGTAGAGAGCAGTAACATCGCCCCTCAGCTTTCTCTTCTCCAGACTACCAGTTCCCTTAGTTGCTCCTCAGAAGAGCGGTGCCCTAGCTCATGCTTTGTAAAGGAATGTGTCATTTGGAAAGGTCCTGAATGAGATGGATTAATGCTTTATTCTCAACTCAGTCCTTTGTCCTCTGAAGTGGTTTGCTGTGGCATATTGCCAGGAACTGCCATGTGAGAACTTAGGCCTTTGCTGGCCTTGACTGGAAAACTGGACATCAGTAAACAGAGAAAACAAACTATTTTCCCTTTTTTGGTCTCCTCTACTATAAAGGACCTGGGGGTGTCGACTGACAGAAGTTGAACATGAGCCAGCAGTGTGCCCAGGTGGCCAGGAATACCGGCAGCATCCTGGCCTGTATCAGAAGCAGTGTGACCAGGAGGACTAGAGGGGTGATCCTACCCCTGTACTTAGCCAGATTGGGCCAAAGATCTAAAACACAGTATAGACAACAGGAACATCACATGCTCAAGCTTGGAACTGCTCTGTCTGTATTAGTCTCGTACCATAAATTTATTCCCTCCCTCTGACTGCTGTTCCCAGATACTTCCATCCCCTGCCATTGACTGGAAAAACCCCTGCCTAGAATTCCCAGCGCCATCAGCTTGTCAGACTCATCTGTCCTCTGACACCAATCCCACAATTTAGCTTTGGGATGGCTGACAGCCTGAAATCATCCCAAACAACTGCATTGGCTAACTGCAACACTCCTCAGCTTGTCAGGTTCCCATTATCTGCAAAAGGAAATGTGCTGGTTTGAAAATTACCAAATTTTCACGTATTAGTTGTGGTGCTTTTACACCGAAAAAGCATTTTATTTTGAAGCTGGAGGCAGCTTTCCTAGCAGACCTCCTGTGTCAATGTGTGCACTCTACAGGTGATTGGTGGACAGAGTCCATGAAGGGAAGGTACTTCCCCCTTCTATTCATCATCAACGTCTTTGTTATCTCCTGCTTCGGCTGCAACATGTCTTCAGACAGACGGGGCTCCTCTAGGAGAGAGAAAAGCTCTGGCTTTCTACTCCATCTCCCTTCTTCTTTATTTTCTCTCAAGTTGTTCAGTCCCTTAGATGAAAATAAAGCAGGGTTTTCTCAGCAAATACACAGTTATATCACATTGCTTCTTTTTGAACTTACTCTCAGCCCTACTTCACTTCCAGGAAGCTGGAAATGGTTTTAGGTTTTTTCCTTTATTTTTTAAGTGGCAATTTTCCAACATTATGATAGGAAATTGTTTTTGAGCAGGTGTTCTTGGCTCTATGATTGGGGATTGTTTTGAGCAGGAAATTTGTTCAGCTTTGGGATTGGTTTCATAGAATCAGAGAATCATAGAAGGGCAGGGCAGGCTCAACCCCTGGCCACCAAAGGGTGGAAGACAAAAAAGAAAGTCCAAGCACAGCTGAGACTCTTCTTCAGGGGTAGCCAGGGCTCTCTTTTGCATGTGAGCTCGAACACAGAGAGGCTGAAGAGACAAGCCATTCATACCTGCAAACCCCCTTCTGTGAGGGTGAACCTGCAGCCCACACCCCCCCACACACACACTTTTCACGCAACAACGCCTCATGAAGCATCCTTGTCAATTCTATGGTCTTTTTAATGGGGTTTCTAAGGGATAAGTATGAGCTTCCCATGGAATTCCTATTGACTTTCTCTGGGCTTTCTATGGGTTTCCTATAGGATTCCTATGGGCTTTATGTGAGCTTTCTATGTGCTTCCCATGGGCTTCCAACTGGTTTCCTACAGGATTCTAATGGGCTATCTATGGGAGATTCATGATGATTCCTTGACAATTCTATGGGCATTGGATGGGCTTTGGATGGGCTTTATTTGAGCTTTTTATGGGCTTTTGTGGTTTTTCTTTGATCTTTCTTTGATCTTTCTATTTTTTTCTTTGATCTTTCTATGGGCATTCTATGAGATTTCCATGGTCTTTCCATGGATTTCCTGCTGGATTCCTACAGGATTTTTATGGGCTATCTATGGATGACTCATTACAATCCCTTGATGATTCTATGGGTTTTGTATGGGCTTTCTATGAAATTCCTGTGGGTTTTCTTTTGGGGTCCTATTGGCTTTTTATGGGCTTCCTATGAGATGACTACAGAATTCCTATGAAATTCCTCCAGGCCTTCTATGGGGAACTCATGATGATTTTTTTACAATTCTATGAGCTTTCTACTAGCTTCTGATGGGCTTCCTATGTGATTCCTATCTGCTTTCTTGTGGCGTTCTATGGGCCTTGCAAGGGTGAAAATTATACTGGCATGTTATAAGATTTCTACAAGATTTCTATGGGAGACCCATTGCAATTCCTTCATAATTCCATAGAATTTTTATGGGATTTCTATGGGCTTTCTATGACCTTTATGTGGGATTCCTATAAGCTTTCTATAGTCTTCCTATGAAACTCCTATGGGACCCCTATATGCTTCCCATGCACTTCTTGCAGGCTTCCTGTGGTCTTTCTATTGGTAAGTCATGACGATTCCTTAAAATGATACTTTCCCTCTATACTTGTTCTGTTGGCTCTCTATGGGCTTCCTGCAGGCTTTGTACAAGTGATTCATGTCAATTACTTGACATTCTGTTGATGTTCTGTTGGATTCCTATGGTCTTTCAATGGGATTCTGCAGGGTTTCTATGGGCTGTCTACTTGCTATCTATTTGCTTTCTGTGGGCTACGGGCTTTTTACGGGGTTTGTATGAGCTGGTTTTGGGTTTGTTTGGGCTTTCCATGCACTTTCTTTGGGATTTTATGGGCTTTTCATGGGTTATGGAATCAAAAAGATTGTATTCTATTTTCATGTGTTGAAAGCAGTTGAGAAGTTGTGTGGTTTTGTTTTTTGTAACTCCAGGGGGATGGGGGAGTGAACGCTTTTTTGACTGACCCAATTGTTAATACCAGGTGGGGCAGTGTTTCTTGGGATGGGGGAGTGAATGCCTTGCCCAATTGTTAAAACCAGGTGGGGCAATACTTCTTAACTATCTTCTGCTGAGGGACCATTAAGACTCATATCATCCCATTGTGAGATGCTTCACCCAGTGGGGGGAGGTGGGGGGAGCTGACCGTTACCACCTGTATAAACTGGGACTCAGGAAAA